>CM035144.1:115316483-115811483 GCA_020205605.1 Panax ginseng | reverse complement strand
GATATATTTTGATTTGGATGGGGCTGAAATTTGGGAATTGGGAACGATTGGAGATGGGGTGGGTTTGAATGATGGCTGCAATTTAGGGCTGCTACTTGGGTTGTGTTTGGCTAGATTTTTGACTGAATTTTAGGTTTGAGAGATGATTTAGGGTTTGGATAAAGTTTTGTTTGGCTGGTATTTTTTTTTATAATGGGACAATGATTTTGGGACAGAGGCTGGGGTGGCAGTAGGTGGTCAAGGTTGGGCTTTGATACCAAAATGATGGGGACGGGGGTTTTGGGACAAAGGATTAATATCACACAGATAATTCTCACGCAAAAACTCAATCAATTAATCATTCAATGTATCAAAATAATGAAGTACATCACTATTTATAACACTCCTACACAACTTTTCTAACCTAACTTGAACTTTAATAAGATAACTACAAATAAAAGAAACTAATTAAAATACAACTTCTATTTCATAGGCTTCCAAAGTCTCTTATATTATTCCACCTAACTTTCACGGGCTCGTCCTACATCAGTGCTGCTAGACTAAACATCCAAGTGAATGGAGCAAGGAAGTAGCATTGCATATAGAACTTTTAAGTAACAAATAAACACAATGGAATTGTGGAGCATGTGTTTCCAAAACAAAGAAAACCAGCCAAGATGAAAATTTGAAAAAAGGGAGTCAATGAAAAACATTATAAACATATAAAAAGATTAAAATATAACACATAAGAAAAACTGTGAATGAGGTTGTTAATGAATATTCCACCTCGAAGGAACCAGAAACCACAAACAAGAATGACAAAAAATTCATGAAATAACTTAAAAATAATTAGAAAAAGTAAACATTCTATTTTGACATTGAATAAATTTTATCACACCTTCAAGCATAGCTATCCCACGTTGCACATCATCTGGTTGTCTAGAATGAACCAGAGCCCAAGACAACCTCATAATCCTTTCACCCTTCTGTTCATCTGAGATACCATCTGAAGCTTCTGTAACCTCTTTCTCACAACCCTGCCAAGAAATTACAGAACTGAGATTAAATAAACTAATAAAAGTTACATGTCTCGGTCAATAAAATTCAAATTCAGACAGTGGTAATGATTTCATGTCATTATGTCCACCATTAGAAATGATAATGGCTAGATGGTTATTAAGAACGTCAAGCTTATACTCAAATAGTCCCAATTTTGTGAGCCCTAAAATAAATATGAAAAATGATATTGGTCTAGATAAATTCAGGTTCTTGGAGGGTGGACAAGAAACAGACCCATTGTGGCCTCTCGGGCTCATATACACGAATTTCACTTGTAATGAAAGCGTTTATAAAAATTGCTCCAACTGATGACAAGTATTAATAGCAAATATATGTTGTACATATTGGAACAAACCCCACCTTACTCTAGGTTGGGAATTTATTAGTCCATCATCTTTGCAAAAAATTTAAGTGAACTAATAAACTAAGAATGCTACCAGTACTTACTCTAAGGCCGATACATATGACGTTGTAGGATGGACAGACTGAATAATCAACAAAATTTGATATTATACCGAATGACTCCTTTAAGTCTTGAACTGGTGTCATTAGTCTTTCCTAAACGATTTTTCATCACTGTAATAACTACAAGTATTAGGCCCAATTCTTATTGGGTGATTTAGTCCCTGTTAATCTAGCATGTTGCGACAGTGGATTGGCTACCATCCAATGGAAAATTTTAGCACAAGGCCTAATTGACACTCAACATCCACTCTAGTAATGAACTTTGGAAGACAGTGATTGCAACTAATTATAACTTTTATAACAACAGTAGTCATTTTTATGTCATGACCTAGTCTAGTGGGTGATTATGGTAAATCGCACCACTGAAGGGCGAATGAATTTTTTTTGTAGGAGGTGGTAGTGCCAGCAATAACAACCTGTTTGTAATGTTAGATAACAAATGATGTGAAGAAGATGGCAGTGAGTTACAAGTGACGTAGCTCATATTAGATTTTCTTATGTTACAATAACAATAAGAACAAACAACCGAAACCAAAGCTCTAGCACACACTAACTCAACATTGCTGTAGGACATCTACAGAAGTCTCCATGCTATTGGGTAAGTTGCCCCAAAGGCTGAGGCCAATAAAGTTAGCCTATATATATATATACACACACACACACACATAAAAGAGATATGGGTATACTTCAGCATCTAATGGAGCCTCGTATTACGTTTGGATTGAAGGAATGGAATAGAGAAAGAAATGGAATGGAGAGTGGAATGATTTATTTCATTCCTGATTGGAATGAGTCATTCCATATCCCTCCCTTAAGGAATAAAATTCACAAACTTGGGAAAAATGAGAATGGTTTATTCCATTCCAATGGAAAAACCAAATACAATTTTTTCATTCCATAAGAGTGAATCATTCTATTCCCGCCTTCATTCCTACAATCCAAACGTAGCATCAAAGCTATCAATACATCTCATATCTTCATTTTTAATTTTCTGTATGTCTTGTTCTGTCAGTGATTAAACAGAGGATAAAGTTCCAACCTTTTCACAAAACCTTTTTGTAGCAAATGCATTATTTAAAAAATCAATTAGACTTCTCTACAAAATTGATCTCTTATCAATTGAATTTAAACATAAACCCGAACCAGCAGATCAGGAGTGTGTAGCTAATTCGAGACTAAAAAAAATTAGTTGTAGCACTTTTAAATTATGAATCAAAATTTGAACATTTGTTCCGTTTAAACAATCTAATTGATAACAAACATGCCTTAATAGTATTTTGACCATAAAAATCCCACGCAAGGTTGATGATAAATTCAACCCTTTTCCAAGTATTTTTTCCCCTCGTTTTCAAAGAGTTAAAACGGCTGGATTGTTCAAATTATAGATAGAGAATTAGGAGAAGGAATGCATACAATGATGACATCGGGATTGCACCAGGGGATCTGATCTCCGCCGCTGAAAAATGAGCTTACTGAATCGAAGAAATCTCGGATCTTCGCCTCCATTTCTGGTTTTAGTTCTTAGGGAGAATAAAAATGAAGATCGGAGAGCAGCAGGATTAAGAAGAAACGATGAACCAGAAGAAAAGAGAAGATTGAGAATGTGTCAACTCCCCCTGGCCTATTTATATAGGTTTTGGTTTTATAGTTTAGTTGTTTTTTGCTTTTTGGTTTTTGGCCAAAAAAGAAAAATTCCTTTTATTAGTTCTTTTGCTTAAATAAGTACTTTTGGGGTTTTTTTTCATTATTTTCAGATCACAAACCTGAAAATTGGACAATTTTAAAAGTCATTTAATCTTCAAAGAGCCACGTTTTGATTTTTTAAATTTAATTTGTGAAGTCTGATAATTTAAACTTGACAAGATTAAAAAAAATTGAAAAATAAAATTTGTCCTTTTTAAAAGTAAATTTTTATAATTTATACAATTTACAGTAGAATTGACTATAATCATTATTTTTAATTTTTAAGGCCCTATATATTAAATAAAAAGTCAAAATCAAATTAATTTTGTAACAGGTGAGTAACTTTTACTTCTCCTCGAGCTCGTGCTGTTTTAAATTAAATAACCAATTGTATTAAGTTGAGACCGAATTTTAGCCAAGTATAAGACTTTCTTTCTTTTAATAAATACTCAAATTTAAATACATAATACA
This sequence comes from Panax ginseng, assembly GCA_020205605.1. Classification (NCBI taxonomy): domain Eukaryota; kingdom Viridiplantae; phylum Streptophyta; class Magnoliopsida; order Apiales; family Araliaceae; genus Panax; species Panax ginseng. Next base: position 115,807,826 of record CM035144.1, on the reverse strand, counting down.
CCATAACATAAAAAGTAGTCGCCTCATCCGTAAAATATTTAAAAAATTATGTACTATAATCTACTAATAACTTTATAAATGAAGCCTACAACTCGTTAAAAGGGAAGGGGATTCAGTCAAATGAGCGAGGGTTACGTGATGATAGATTCGGGTCAGTTGAAAAGGCTCTTTCTTTTCTTCTCCATTCTCAACAAGAATGCATTAAAAAAACTGCCCAAATAGAATTGTACTATTTGCAATCATTCATGAAATTCTTATTCCCCAGTCATTTAAGTTCTGCATACTCAACAAAAAGATATCAAGAAAAAACTCTTGATACCCATCACAAAATAACCCATATATAGTTTTTTTCTGATTTACTACAAGTGTTGAGTTTCATGCTTGGCACATAAAATCTTCAATTACATTATAACTTAAAAGCTCGACACCCTCCGGTAACTCGATCTTATGTTTCAGGTTTGAGGAATAAATTCAAGCCAAGGAGGAAGACTCGTACGAGTTGCATATATTGGTAAAGAAAAATTGCAGTTAAGGAAGCTAATGCACCACCATAATTAAGACTAGTAGTTAAGGATCCCAAGTTATTCTGTGTCTTAAGCTGGTAATGTCACAGACATTATTAAGCACTTTGCTGCTTTGCTTGAGGAAGACATGTAAAGCTCAAGATGCATGTTAATATATCGAACAAAAACCGAATAAAAAGTTATTTCACGAGGGAGCAACATTATCACATATAAGATTCAATTGAAACAATATCTCCGATTTACTATTCTCTATCCTGTATCAAGTTGTTAACTATATTTACCAAAGAAAGTGTGCCCTTTGCCATAATAGGCATTAGAGAAAAGATAAAAGTCCAAAAAAATATAAGCTCGGGAAGGAATATCAGAGACGATAGAATCCATGCTAATAACACGGTTCTAGGTCAAAAAAAAGCATCAAAAACCTTCTTGTCCCGGGGAGATCAAGCTTAAGCAAAATGTCCATACCAAAGCAGAAGAATTCTCTCCTGTCCTTGGGCCATAAATCTTTCCAAACTTCTACAGACAATTTGTTTCCCAAAAGACTTCTTTCAGAACCACCAAGGTACTGAATTATTGCATTGGCAACAACTGGAGCAGCCGCTAGAGTCCTTGCTACCATATATCCAGTTGAAGAATGCACCATCCCAGCTGTACTACATGTTAACGCTAATCACTTAAGACGCCCTGATCCTGCACAGTAAACACGATTAACACCAAAAGCTTGACGGCTTCGACCGTCGGGGGATAGCTCAAGCGTGAGAGTCAGTACCGATCTTCACAAGGGTTAACAACGGAGGATAATAATATCTAGTGTATTGAGAGAGAGCCTTTTTGGTTGAATGTGTGTACCTTTTCTTGAAGACTTCCTTGCTAGGTTATACTCTCTCGCCGGGCCATCGTACACCCACTTCTTCGTCTCGACACATTTCACCTCGATTGATTTTCACGATCGCATGTGCTATCACCTTTTTCATGCATGTTTATCTGTACTTACGTAAGGTTATAATCCCATCCACATTAATGCATTGCAGTTACAACAGTCAACGACCTTCCTTTTTCATCATTACAAGTCAAAGATAGAGATATTAAAATATCTAATGGGTCAATTCACTGATCCGACCCGATCTTAAAAGGGCCCAACAGGAATAATATAATGACCAGGCCTAGTAACTTTAAGACTCAATAATGAGAACCCAATGGACTAATCAAATAAGTAGGCCCAATCTACTCGGCCCAATAGGAGAAACATCATGACCCAAGATTGCCCCCTAGTTTTTTATTAAATAGGAGGTTTAATAGAAAACTATAAATGGTCTATGATATTATAGGACCTGATAGGATTGGAATGGGCCCAAAATAAAACTTACCCAGGCCCAAACGAAAATGAATTAAAATCATAAGGCAAATTAAAAACCGGAAACCCAATTGAAAGGCCTAACCCGGTTAATATCTGGATCTTGAATTGGACGCTACCCATTTGAATTCTTGATTATTACTGGCATTTAATGTGCCGCCCTCGTGTACCGTGTAACCGTCAGTATAAAAGGCAAACTTTACCAAAGCTGACAATTTTACCTGCCAATTTGAAATCGAACGTCTTTTGAGCTTTTCTTCTCTTTAGAACTCTCTTTCCTTCTCTACGAGATTTCAACCATGGCTTCCCAAACCTCCGAGCAAGATTCACCCATCCTCGCCACCCCGATCACCACTGTTCCCCCAAATCCATTCCCTAATAAAGAAGTGGCTTCAAGTTCTAATCCCAAAGCTGCCACTTCGAGCAAGAACCCACCCCAGAAATCCACCCCTACTTCCTCTGAATTCTTCAGAAACAAAGAACGCTTTTCTCATGCCAATACTCCTTCTGACATAACCGAGACGGGGTTGAAGAATATTCGAACTAGGTATTCCATTCCCGACACTCATCAGGTAAGAGTTCCAAGGGCTGAAAAGAAGATGTATCAAAGGCCGGAAGGTTGGACGGCCATTCCCGTGACCATTCTAGAAAAGGGGGTTCGATTCCCTCTTCACGGCTTCCTGATTACCCTATTAGGGTTTATTGGTGTAGGATTCGCCCAATTGGTCCCGAATTCCTACATCCACATCCTCGCCTTCATCGCATTCTGCCATGAAGTAGGTGTCGAGCCCACCCTTGATTTCTTTTTTACTGTCTACAAAATCGGCCAATCTAGGGAAAAAGGATTCAAAGCTTTGAGTAAGCAATAGTCGAAGGCAGGTGAAAAGTTCGACAGGCGCTCCCTGGTTTCTACCCCTTTAAGTAACAAGGGATGGTATAAAGGATGGTTCTTCATCAAGGGACCAGAAATTGCATCCCTGCCGAATTGGGCTACCGAAGAAAAAGTTTCTGCTGACTTTGGAGACATTCACGAAGAACAGGTGGCTGAAATGATAGAGCTCTTTGAGACTTTCCCGTTAGAGGAGTGGAATTACTTACTTCTTACCAAGCAAGCATGGTTATATGACCATAAATGTAAGTTTCAAATCATTTGGGAATATGATTATTTGAAATTTTTGACAATATGGATTCTGATACATGTTTTTCTACTTTCTGCAGTATCTTTGATTAAACCGACCTCTTCGGATGTGAAAGACTTTGAAGAATTTTTATCCAAGCTATCTGCAGGAGCTGCCGAACCTCCTCTACTGGGAACTCCCCCTGAAGGTGTTCCAACCACAGAAGTACCCACTACTGAACTCCAAACTAATGACCCCGCCACTGATGAACTTCCTCCACCAGAAGAAACCCTTCAACCTCGTCGAAAAAAGAGAGCCGTTCGAAAGCCTAGAATCATTCTCACCGAAACAGAAACTGAACCTACCCCGGACCATACACCAACCACCAACCTAGCCCCTACCCGAGGAGGTTTACTCGATCTGCCTGCTCATGATCAAAAGAATCTTCTTCGAGTCAAAAAATTGAGAACTAAAGTCACCCCATTATCAGTAGAAAAACTTAGAGTACCTCCCTCCTCAACCGAACTCCCCCCAACAATTCTAATTGAGATTCAAGTTTCGGATGAGGAAGAACAAGTCGAACCTATCCCCTCCTTGTCACGAAAAAGAAAACGTCCATCGGACAGTCATCCAAATTCGGCGTCTGCTCCATCGCCACCTCGAGAACCTACTCCCATCCGATCTCCATCGCCTGGGAACATTTATATGGATCCTTCACCGATCCGAGACCAACTTATGCCTTCCTCCCCAAGGCCTTCATCACAAGAATTTCAAAATGATGCAATGGGAACACCGACCATGTGGCCTCAGTTCAACGCCAATTTCCCATTTCAGCTCTTTAATACCTTCGTTCGGGAAACCTACGATCACCGATTCGGTAACCATTCGGATAGGGATCTGCTTGATGAAGGAATGAGCTATTTGGCGAAGGTAAGTGATAGTTTTCTTACTTATACACTTCTTTTCTGGCTTAAGTATCCGAAACTGATTGGATATTATTGAACATATGCAGGCAAATGCATTCTTCGAGCGTTTATGTCCTAGACATGTAAATGCTGAGGCCGAAGAGGAGGCCATGAAAAGGGAAATTAATATGTTGAAGGCGTCGTTGGCTCGGGAAAGAAGCGAACACGAAGACGTTCTTCACACTAATGAAGGTCTTTGGAAAGACTTAGCTCAAGCCAAAGAGGGCCTAAAGGCGTCAGAGGACGAACGGAAGGCAATCGAAGAGGAATGAAAGGCGACTCAAGGCTACCGTGAAATATTGATCGATATGAATGTCGAAATTTGGTTGAAGAGAATTTGGTTCTGAAGACCAAAAATGAAAAACTCGCCTCAGCCAATCGAAGCTTGGCGATACAACTTGATGAAGTTCAGGCAAAGGTTCAGGACGACAAGGAAACATATAGGGCCAAGCGTCATAAACTTCGTCGCAAGATAAAATCGCTTGAGGAACGAGGTCTTCTTCTGACTGAAGAGGTGCGCAAACAGATTCAAACTGAATACCGGGCCTCTAATGAATTAAATGCTGAAATTCTGAAGGTTTATTCTGAAGGGTATGAGGTCTGCCGAGATCGAGGCAAGGAAAAGTCGGGTCAGACTCAATTGGATCTAGCCCCTTCTTCTCGACCAAGATGAAGGTGTCTTTGAGTCCGATATTGCTTCGTTTTAATATTAGGACTTTTTATTGTAAAAATATCTACCTTTTTTTTGTGTAAACAGTTATTATATTAATGAAATTCCAACTTTCTTTTCTTATGACTTCATTTAATTTGCTTTGTCAATAATTCAAAGCATTAATGGACTTGAATGAACTTTACTTAAATTATGAGTCAGATAAGGCATATAACAGTTAAGTTAAGAAATGAAATGAACTGAATTCAATGAACTGAACTGAATGAACCAAACTCAACACTTGAACAAAATAAAGTAATGTATACTTATCGTTTCCGAAGTGTGAGACAGGTCATGTATAAGGTGAATTCGGCTGATCCTTTTTGCAACATCAAGATCTTGTTTACCACTCGGGGTGAAACAAGTATATAAGGACATTTGTTTACCATTCGGGGTAGAACAATTTTATGAGGACCATGGAATTTGTTTACCACTCGCGGTAAAACAAATTCATAAGGACACACCTGACAATAAGGCTGCCATCGAATGGCCAGCGAGTCCGACCATACCTCCTTACTTCGATGCATTTTGTTACCACTCGCGGTAAAATAAAATTAAAAGGACTATGGAATTTGTTTACCACTCGCGGTGAAACAAACCCAAGAGGACACTCCTACCGAAAAGGCTGCCATCGAATGGCCAGCGAGTCCACCTGCCCCTCCTTTCACCGATGAAGTTTACTACCCCAAAGGGACTGACAAATTCATAAAGACCACCTTCCAAAAAGGCTACCATCGAAGCGGTCAATGAGTCCCCCCCGTCCTCCTTACTCCATTGTGAACTTAGGACAAATAGGAAGAAGATCAATTGTGAAAAGGTGAATCTTTTATTGATGATGAACCACCACTTACAGACTTCCGATAAACTGACTCGATCTCTATTGGAAATATTTTCAAGTCCACGCAAGATGCCAAGTGTTCTTGATCTCGGATCCGTCCAATGCCTTTAACCGATAAGTCCCGGGTTTCGGTACTTCAATTACTTCATACGGCCCTTCCCAATTCGGCATCAGTTTTCCCATGTTCTGAGGCGTAGACGCTTCGACTTCCCTAAGGAAAAAATCTCCCACTTCAAATCTACGAAGCTTAACCCCTTTGTTGTAGTGTTTGGCTACTCTTCGTTGCTAGGCTGCTAACTTGATCAAAGCCACCTCTCTGACTTCTTCCAACAGGTCCAAGTTGACCTTCAGTCCTTCTTCATTATAGATTTCCTTGAACTAACTAACTCGAAGACTTGGAGATCCAATCTCGATTGGGACTAAGGCATCAGTACCATAGGCCAATCTGAAAGGTGAATCCTCTGTTGTAGTCCTCGGGGTAGTCCGGTAAGCCCACAATACACTGAGCAGCTCCTCTGGCCATCTTCCTTTAGCTTCGTCCAGTCTACGCCCATTCAGCAGCGTTCTGTTTGTCACCTCCACTTGCCCATTCGACTGTGGATGAGCCACCGAAGTCTTCTTATGCTGAACTCCCAGCTCTTTCAGAAATCCTTCAAACTTCGATCCCATGAATTGGCGTCCGTTGTCCGATATCATCACCTTGGGAATTCTGAAACGGAACACTACAGACTCCTTCATGAACTTCAAGCACTCTTGCTCCGTTATCAACCGAAGTGGCTTCGCTTCTACCCATTTGGTCATATAATCGAAAGCAACTATGACAAACCGACCGACCTTTAGCTTTCTAAGAATGGACCCAAGATATCTACCCCAGCACAATGAAAGGGTATAGGAGATAAGATTGAGTATAGCTCTTCTGGTGGCTGATGTGGGATCGGACTGTTGAGTTGACATTTTTCACACTTTTTTACATACTCCGTAGCTTCTTTGAAGATTGTAGGCCAGTAGTACCCCTGCCGAAGCACTTTGTAGGCTAATGATTTAGTAGCCATATGGTCGCCACAAATGCCCTCGTGAACCTCCCGAAGAGCATATTCAGTTTCGGACGGGACCAAACACTTCAACAATGGTGACGAAAATGCCCTTCGATAAAGATCTCAATCAGTAAGGACGAAGTTGGCACTCTTGTACTTGATCTTCTTTGCCAGCATCTAATCCGAAGGAAGGACGCCATCTGCCAGATATTCAATGTAGGGAGTCATCAAACAGGTGGAACGTTCAATGCACATCACGGCTTCATGCCGAATACTCGGCTGCTGCAAAACCTCCAAATAAACCGACCTGTTAAAAACATCCGCATCCGTAGTGGCCAACTTCGACAATGCATCGGCAATGGAATTGTCATTACGCTCTATGCCCTGAAACTCATAAGAGGCAAAGTACTGAAGCCGGTCTTTCAACTCTGCCAAATACTTGATCATCCTCGTCTCACGAGCTTCATAATCTCCTGACAACTGCTTGACGACCAACTGAGAGTCACTGTAAATGATCAGCTTCTGAACTTCAGACTCTTCGCCAGTCGAACTCCTGCTAGCACTGCTTCGTACTTGGCCTCGTTGTTCATTGCTTTGAACCCAAATCTGATGGCTTGATGTACTTTGAATCCCTCTGGACTTGTCAAAATAATTCCTGCCCTACTGACATTCACAGTAGAAGACCCATCCATATACAGCGTCCATGAATTCTGGCTATGCTGAAGAACTGCAACTGCTCGATCGGACGTCTCAACTTCTGGCCGCTCAGCATCTACTTCGGAGAACGAGCATTCCACTATGAAATTGGCCAAGGCTTGCCCTTTGATAGCAGTTCGGGGATGATATTCAATAAAAAATTGGGATAATTCCATCGTCCATGCTGCTAGTCTCACCGAAACTTCTGGCTTGCTCATCACCTTCTTCAGCGGTTGATCCGTGTAGACGACCAGGAGTCGACCTTGAAAATATTGCCGAAGCTTTCGACTAGCAATTATCAAAGCAAAGGCAAATTTTTCAATATTTGGATACCTGGTTTTGGCATCTCTTAGGACATGGCTAACATAATAAACCGGATGCTGCTTCCCACCGACCTCCTGAACCAGCACCGTTCCAACTGCCACCGAACTAGCTGCCAGATATAAATACATGGTCTCAGTCGGAGCAGGTTTCACTAATAAAGGAGCCGAAGACAAATATGTCTTTATGCCTCGGAAGGCGTCTTCACACTCCGAAGTCCACTGGAACGTCTTTTCATTCTTCGGTCCCTTCAGTGTATCGAAGAATGGCAAGCATCTCTTTGCAGATTTGGACATGAACCTCCTCAAAGCTGCAATTCTACCAGTCAGACGTTGAACGTCTTTGAACAATTGAGGAGTCTTCATGTGAAAATAGCCTGGATCTTCTCCGGATTGACCTCAATGCCCCTTTGACTGACCAGATAACCCAGGAACTTCCCTGCACTGAGCCCGAAGGTACACTTTGCAGGATTGAGTCTCAACTTGTGATGACGGACAGTCTGAAAGCATTCCTCTAGATCATCCAAGTGCTTCTGAACATTCATGCTCTTCACGATCATATCATCCACGTACACCTCCATGTTCCTCCCCAGCTGTCTCTCGAAGATGAAGTTCATCATTCTCTGGTAAGTGGCTTCAGCATTTATCAAGCCAAAGGTCATCTTCTTATAGGCATACACCGAACGGTGTGTGATGAAAACTGTCTTCGGAATGTCTCCCTTGCACATGGAGATTTGATGATAACCTGAAAAATCATCCATAAAGCTTAGTAATGCATATCCCGAAGTGGCATCGATGAGCTGATCAATATGGGTCAAAGGATAGAAGTCCTTCGGACAGGCTTTATTCAGGTCCGTGTAGTCGATGCAAACCCGCCACTTTCCATTCTGCTTCTGCTCCAACACCAGATTAGCCATCCACTCCGGGTAGTCGATCTCAAAGATGAAGTCGACAGCTATTAGCTTCACGATATCCTCATCAATGATCCTCTGACGCTCAGGTGCAAAGATCCGCCTTTTCTGTCGAACTAGCTTCTTCGAAGGATCTACATTCAGTCGGTGCTCGACAATTTTTCGGCTGATTCCCAGCATGTCTTGTGGCTCCCATGCAAAGATATCCGCATAGCAGCGAAGTAATTCGATAAGGTTTGTCCGGAGAGGTTCCGGCAGACCCGAACCAATCTTCACTGTTTTGTCTTTCTTTCTGAGGACCAGCTCGATCTCCTCTGTCTCTCCTGCAGGAACAACCAATGGCTCCGAACTGCTTTCAGTGAAGGGGTCGATCTCAATTGCCATGGTTTGTTTTTGCTTTTCAATTTCACCCTACCCCGAGGCGATCATGTAATTCCTATAACATCGTCTAGCCAGATCCAAGTCCCCTGCTACCTCTCCAACTCCATGGGTCGTGGGGAACTTGATTTTAAAATGAGGGATGGATGTTACTGCTTGGAGAGCAGCCAAGGTAGCTCAATAATTCTTGCCACTTTGTCTGGATCGTTGCTGAAGTCGTATAGGGGAGCCTCCTGTCCAACCTCCATCTTTCGCCCATCGAGATGCATCCTCTGATAAACATGAGCATATAGAATGTCCACAGAAGATCCGTTGCCTATCATCATATGTTTCACGTCCACGGAACCTACTTGTGCAGTGATCACCAGTGCCCTTTCATGAGGTTCGATGGGCTCCGAAGGATAATCTGCATCGGTGAAGGATATAATAGTCCACGAACGCAGCTGCATACATCTTCTGGGAGCACCCGCCACGGACATGACCGAATCCAGATATCCTCTCCTCTTCTTCCCTACCAATTTTCCTGTCGTCCCACCGGTTATTACATCAACGACATGCCTTGGTGGTGGTGTTGGAGCATTTTGGACGGGTGGAACCATTTGAATCTTCCAATAAGACGGCCAACATTCTCACGATCTCGTTGATCCTCCGGGCCATATATTGAACCAAAGAAATCGCTTCTAAACCTTCCTCTCCACTAAGTCCTTCAAATTGCAACACTCGTTAGTGTCGTGACCTGCGGCTTGATGATAGCCACAATACTTTCAAGCATTGCCTTGTCCTGTCTTATAGTTATCACGAGGCGGTTCAAAGAACGGCTGGCCTCTGATTTGATCCAAAATCACCGACCTATCCGTATTCAGTTTGGTGTAAACCTTATTCACCTACGGGGTGGGAACAGGTGGGCGACTACTTCCATGTCACCACGAGTTGTTATACTTCTTCGAACTGCCCTCTGGCCTATCATTGTACCCTCCAGCATTCTTCTGATCGCCTTCAACTTTTGGAACATTTGCCTCCTTTACTCTGTCTGAAGAAGAACGTTTTAGGCTATTCATAGCCTCCTCTACCACAATGTAGCCTTCTACTTTATTAAAAGCTTCGGCTAAGCTCTTCGGATGGTGAAACATCAGCTTCTTCACCAGTTTCTCAGACTTCACCAGATCCAGGCCATTTTGAAACAACCCTACAGCCTGAAGATCATTAAGGTCGGACACCTGACCAACTGCCTCCCTAAACCTCTTCACATACTGACCTAAGGATTCATTGATGAACTGTCGGACCTGTGCCAAAGAACCTGTAGGCTTCCCTCTTCTCCGGTTGCTCCCAAAACGAGCATGGAACTTGTCACAAAGTTCGGTCCATGAAGATACTGGATCTGCTGGCAAAGTCCCCATCCACTGCCTCGCATCCTTCCTTAACGTTATGACGAACGTATGACACTTAGCAGCATCTGTGAAATCATAATAATCCATCAGCCGGTCGAACACCTGGCTATGGTCATAAGGGTCCCCAGACCCATCATAACTCTCCATGTGAGGCAACTTCTTGGTGGTGTCTACCTTCTCCTTAAGAATGTCAGAGGAAGTCCTTCACCTGTTGCACCTCAGCCAACTGCCTCTGGAGCTCCTTCAATTCTTTCACCAGAAAATCCACACCTTCTGGTTGAGAGGAGACTTTTTTCTCCGGCGACTCCTTCCTTTTCGGAATTGATCGACCATCTCTAACGGAAATCACCGCCCTCGATGGGCTTTTGGATTTACTTCAGCGTGTGGCCCTGTCATCACGGTGAGAGTGTTCATGACGCTGCTCTCCCCTTCTACTTTCTGGCGCGACCTCCCTCGTCCCACTCCTCTGTCTGCCACCATCTCGACCTCGAGAACTAACGACGATAAGTGCTCTTTTCGATGCCTCAGGATTTCTGCTCCTTGATCTCCTTCGGTCATGGGAACGGCCTCGAGATACATGCACGGAATGCTCTGGTTCCTTCCCCTCTCGTAGTGGTACCTCCTTATGCCTGCTACGCCTCTCGAACTGGACATAAGTGGACGTCTCATCCTTCAGATCGGCCATCCGAAGCATTTGAACAGCTATATCTTCCCTCTGCTTTAGAAGAACTTCCAAAACTTTATCTGCCTCTTCGGCCATCTTTGCCAACTTGGCAGTTCTGTCATCTCGACCACTTCGGTGGTGCGTTTTAGGCAGAGAACCCTCTACCTGCCTCCGATCCTGATCACGGTCTTTGTCATCAAGAAACACCAATCTCACTTTGGCCCCACCATGAGCTCTCGAACGAGAACCCTTGAAACATGCTTGGAAGCAGGTTTCACCACTCTCTGAGCAGCACTCTTCAAGGACCTGAGACGATCCTCGCAGAAATATGCGGAGACGAGACGAGCTAATGTTTCGACCCTCGGTACTTCTTCCAGCAGATCTCGTTTCTACTCTCACCATCTTCCGACGTAGAACAAATAAATCTTTGTGATTGAAAATTTCAAGACACTAGAACTCAACCCTCTTTTTAGCGCCAATGTTAACCCCAAGATCTCCTGCCACGTCCCAATCACTTAAGACATCCTGATCCTGCACAGTAAACACGATCAACACTAAAAAGCACTTTCGGCTCGACATTTTGGGGATAACTTTCAGCGTGAGAGTCAGTACCGATCTTCACAAGGGTTAACAATGGAGGATAATAATATCTAGTGTATTGAGAGAGAGCCTTCTTGGTTGAATGTGTGTACCTTTTCTTGAAGACTTCATTGCTATGTTATACTCTCTCGCGGGCCATCAGTACCACCCACTACCGTCTCGACACAACCCCCACTCCTCAGTGATTTCTGCCGACTGCATGCAGGCTGTCACCTTTTTCATGCATTGTTTATGCCACTACTAGGATTATAATCTCATCCACATTAATTCATCATAGATTACAAATACCAACAACCTTCTTTTTTCATCATTACAAGTCAAAGATAAAGATATTAAAATATCTAATGGGTCAATCCACTGATCCGACCCGATCTTAAAAGGGCCCAACAGGAATAATATAAGGGTCCTTTACAATAATATACAACATTTTGAAAGTAATTACACTATTAGTGTATCATCAAAATAATTACAAAAATAATAACTTTCTCATATTTATTTACAATATTAATGCAATTACAATTCATTAATTTAGGGAATTAGTATAAGATTCAATTCACAATAATAAGTAGTTCTAAAATCAAGGAGAAATAATCGCTATAATTAATAATTCAAATTCAAACATCTTGGATCTAACAACAAAAATAAATTCAAATTCAAAATAATAATTCAAACTCAAATATTAAAATTCAAATCTTCATCTCCCTCAAATATTCTCAGAAACTTCACTTCTCTTCTGCGTAATCCTCTTCTTCACATTCTTCTTTGAAACCACAACATTGTCAACCTTTTTGTTCCTCAATAATTTCCCTACAATCACTTTAGTTCTTACATCAACAACTTTATCATTTAAATCTGCAATAAGCCATAATTTCTTATCATTTTTTTTCATCTCTTTCACGGCCCTTTTCCCTCTCTTCCGCACAACAACCGAACTGGAAATTAAAACCTTAATCATGGATATTTGATTTTTTACAATTTCTTCATGTCCAGAAATTTCAATTCCAATTTTATATCCAAAGAAAAATAAGAACACTGCATAGAAAAGAGAGAGATAAGAGAGTGAATGTAATGTTGATAACTAACCCTTCATACCAAGGTAACCAAATTTTTATATCAAGGTAACCAAACCTTTATACCATGGTAACCAATCTACCTCAACACATGTAGTATGAATTGGTTACCTTGGTCTGAAAGTTTGGCAACCAACTGCATAAAGGTTTGACTACCAACTGCATCACATTCAAAATAAATTGGTAACTTAATAAAATTGAATTGGTTACCTTGGTATGAAGGTTTGGCTACCAACTGTACTATGAAAAAATTATCAAACAAAGCATGCCTTTTAGCCGACTGAAAATATCAAATTCTTTTCAAAGCTTGCTTGCTTGCTTTTTGCAAATAAGCCTCAGAACTCAGAAGATGTTGTGTTTTTAGAATTAATCTCGCTTTTTCTCTCTCCAACTTCATGTCTTCCTCCATAAAATCCGACGACCCACAAAACCAAACCAAATGGGTGTACAAGTACATAAAGCATAAAATCGAAAGTGAAAAGATATTTTAGAAAATTGGTGGGTGAAAAGAAGAAAAAGACTCATAATTGTGTTGTGGTAAAACCGGGATGCTTCATCATCTTCGACCCATTAACCGTTTGATTTCTTATTAGTATAATGCAGAGACTCAAAGTCTCAAACAGCCTATAGAGAGAAACTGATACCTGACTAGATAAATAGAGGAATGAAACAAAAAGAAAGAATGGATGAGGAGGAAGAAAATAATAAAAGAAACCTGGAATGGGATGGACTATGTCCAAAGGTAAGGAGAAACCAGGCGGATAAAAATAAAAGGAAGTGGTGGGGATGAGGTGGAGGGAGGGTGAGGTGTAAATCACACAACTAAATTAAAGGAAGAATAAATTCACTAATTATGTAAATAAAATTTTAAATGCATTAATTGTGTAAATATTTTATGAGTGAACTATTGTTGTAATAATTTTTAAAAATGTACTAGAAAATGTAATTGTTCCATAATATAATGACCAGGCCTAGTAACTTTAAGACTCAATAATGAGAACCCAATGAACTAATTAAATAAGTAGGCTCAATCTACTCGGCCGAAATATCATGACTCAACACTACCAATTCCTACAACTCTTTGAGGGAAAACCGGGAGAGGCACTCCCATAGGAATCACACACCGCTCATCCTCCTCAATGCTCTTCACTTTTAATTGTACCCAAGTGCCTGATCAATCGAGCCACCATTCTTTCCTGAATATCTCCCATAGCTAATCTAGGACGCACTACAAGGGATGTTTCTTCAAGAAATATATATTCGCTCAGATGAAAAGGACACATTGCATAGAGAAAAGTGGGAATTTTACTATTTATCTCTTTTAGTTTCATATTACCATTAAGGTGAGAATCTCTCCGATCCATGAAAACCTTCTTATCTACAATCTACATCAAAAGGGTGTTCTTCTACTTCTGCCACATGCAATTCCATAAGTCACTTGGTATGAGATTAGTTAATTCTATTTCAATGAAAAATCAAATACAATTTATTTTTTTCATTTCATAGAAATAAATCATTTCATCCTCATATTCATTTTTATAATCCAACATTCCATTCTATCCATTCTATAGTTGTGCCTTTTGAGTTTACAAGATCCTGCTTCCTTTTATTTCTTATATTTGATAAATTCTTTTTATTTGTAACAAGTTTATTTAAAGTGGTTTTGGGGGAAACAAACACTTACCCTGTTTTGGAACAACTTATAAGTTAGTTAAATTAACTTATAAATTATTTTTTACTATTAAGGTATTTGACGATTTCTTATTTTTGGACTTATAAATTAACTTTTAAATTAAAAAAATAACTTATAATTCATTTTAAAATAAATTAATTCGATCAAATATAATATTTATTGTCCTTTTTTTTATTAATATTTTTTTAATAATATTTTTATTTATTTTAATTTATAAATTATTATGAGTCGAATATTTTTATAATTTATTTTAACTTAATTTAAAATTTATAAATCAAATTAATACCAAAATTTTTATTTATAAGTTAGAACTTAAAATAAATTAACTTATATTTTAAGTTATAAATCATTTTAAAATAAGTCACAGCCAAAAGATTAATAATCAACTGCAGACTGATATTTGCTTCTTCACCTACCAATCTCTATCCCCTGCGCGGGCAGAGTGACTGAGGCTGAGAGAGAGAAAGAGAGAGGATATGGCGAAATCATCGTCGGACGATTTCTCGGTAGTGGTGTTGGCGTCTGATCTGGGCATTGACGCTCGCCCCTTTCTGTCTCCTTCAGACCACCGCCCTGAAGAACATAATTGGCACGATTTAGCTGACGAAGACTTCTCCGATCTTGAAGCCTTGCAGTTCTTCCGCCTCGAACCTGCTGCTGACAAATCCGGCAACCGTATATTCTGCATCGTCGGAAAATACTTCCCTGGTAAGTGTTTTTGCTTCCAATTAGTGAACTTGGATTTTATTTTTAGCTTTGTGAGATACTTGGATTTCGTTGTGTGTTTGTTTAGTATTTCTGTTAGGGTTCTGTAATTTTTGTGTTGTCCAAATATATATACATGGATATTGGTTCTGTTTGTGATTGGTTGATGTAAAAGGTTTTTTTTTATTTTTTACTTTATATGTAAGCTTTGTCAATAGATCATATGGAAGGTATAGCAGGGTTTGTTGGTCCCTTAAACCCACACACGCAGAGAGACAAAGATAGAGTTTCAAGCATTATAAAACTATATAAGACTGTTTTTCAATAGAGGATACACAGTGACTTTTTGAAATAAGCCTAAGCAGGAAGTTGGATATCCAGTATGAGTGCTTTAAGCCTAGGGCCTGGCAGAAAGTTGGATATCCCATGATCGATGATAATTCCATAAACAACTACAAATCAAGGAGTCGGCCATTGTGTGTAAATGAAAAAAGTTTTAAGTATTTTAATAATGGACAACACATTGCGTATACTTGGAAGTTGTATGTTTAAATTATGGACAACACGTATCAGAGTGACCTCAAGTAGCCAATATTCAGCATTACGCATTGTGTTTAGGTTGATGACTTAGATACATCCTAGAACCTAAGGGATTGTCCTCAACTAAGGCATCCAATCATGGCAATTTAAGCATCTGGGAGAGAGTGGTGTACATAGCATTATAAAATGTTACGACCGGCTATTGTTTGAGCAGTATTTGTATGCGATAGGTGGTATCCGATTGATTATTATTGTGTATACTGGATGTTACTCTTCCCATCCTCTTTCAATGATAAAATCCACAAGATATGCATCTCTTTGGTACTGAAAATATATGATATTGCTTTGGAAGGGGTGAATTGCCTTCTGTCGGAATCCTATCTGTTTTTCTTTCTGGCAAAAGGTTGTTTTTTTAGGATTTCTTAAGGGTAAGTTTGGAATTTGGCAAACACAGGGAAATAAAGGAAAACAAAATTAAATATAAAAATGAGAAAAATTATCTAAATGCACATAAGTCCAATCATCTATACTTCTAAAACTTTTAATATCGATAACAATATTAAAATGTAGTGTTATTGATTTTTAATAATGTTCCAATAAATTTTTAGATTTCATTTTGTCTTCGTCCTTGCTTTCCCCTCGGGTTTTACGAGTTCCACGACCCTAAAGGTCTTTTGCTCGTCTCTTCTTATACTTCCACCACTGATTTATTTTTAAACATAATGGAATCTATATGCTGTATGTAGATTTATTGGACCTCTTTTTGGATGAACTGATGATTTAATAATTTGTTGGAACATGATTATGTTTTGGTATTTATGCAATAGCTTAAATTTTTATATTAACTGATTCCATAATGATGCACTTTTTCAACCATTGATATTCAGCCCCAGCTGTAAGTGCTTTAACGGCTGAAAAAGTATGTGTTGCACAAAATCTTCTCTGAGATACCGGAAGGGCCATTCTGCATTGTTTACATGAATAGTGCTGTACAAAAGGAATACAATTCCCCTGGCATAAGCATCTTGAGGTGGATATATGAAGAGCTTCCTTTTGACGCTAAGGATAGACTTCAAGTTGTGTACTTCATTCATCCTGGGCTTCGATCGAGAGTTGTCTTTGCCACTCTTGGTCGATTTCTTTTAAGTGGAGGGTGAGTATTTTCTTGTTATCTCTATGGAAATAATTGGAACTTCAGGGTATTTTATATAATGCTCTATAATCTTGAGAATTATCCGAATTTTCGAAATAATTATGGATTATGCTTCTTCGGTTTATGTTCTAGAATTGTTTGGAAGGATGAAGAAGTCTCAGGAATCTCCTTTAGCATTATTATCACTACATGTTTTGTTACCACTGCCTTTGGGGTAAAAGTTTTTACTTCACTTTTTAATTGGGCATCACTGTTTAAGAGGGTCTACAGAGATCTTAGGAGCTACTTGTTAGAAATAAATGAAAGACTTAGAAGTGTCCGTAGAAAAAGCCTTTAATCTTTGCATTGGTTTTCAACTTCCTAAAACTTTTATTTTTTCCCTTAAATTTAAAAGCTCCGCATGAAAATAATTTCTTTGATTTTTATTGCCACAAAGGTGGCACTACATTCATCATGGCCTTTTATGATTAGAAGAAAAAAAGTATATTACTGTATTCATCTTTTTGGCCCAGTTAACATAAAGAGATCACCAAGGAACTTCTCTACAATTTAAAACTTTGAAATTTAACATATCCCCAAAATAAAGAGATAAATGTAAACATTGGAGCCTTGATTCAGAAATTTTGCTGCTGCTTTCTATGTCACATTTTTTCCTGTTTTGCCTTCAGTTCTGCTAATTCAACTCAACCCCCAATTCCTCTAAATCTTTCAGCTCCCATCGAACTTGATTTTTTCCATGCAATTATTTTATTTTGAACCTTTTCTGCTGGAAAAACCACTCTGTGTATCATTATACGTTATCAAGCTCATAAAGCCTTGATGATTTATTTTTATTTTACTAAGGTTATTTTCCTTTTTTCTTGTGGCAATATAGCTTATATTGGAAAATAAAGTATATTAGCCGCCTGCAATACCTATGGGAGGATATAAAGAAGGGAGATGTTGAGATCCCGGAATTTGTGCAGGATCATGATGATGTTCTAGAGCACAGGCCCCTGACTGATTATGGGATTGAACCAGATCATCTAAACTTGACAGCAATTCCTTCCATGGGCTACCCGCTTGGGAGGTTTGAAGAGAGATGGTCATCGAGAGAATACATGTCTTAGTGACGCAAGCTTTGTACAGAATAATTGTAACTTTGTGTTTCTAGTGTGGTTTAAGTTTCTTGTATGTTTCAGACACATTTTAGTAGTAAAACTATAACTAGGCTTGTCATCTTAATATTTTGCCTCGTGTACAAACTTGAATCGAATTGTGTGCTTTAAACAAGGTTAGATTAACATCAGTATGTACATCTTTTGGGGTTGTCTGGTCCTAGTAAAGTAACGATTGCTCCTAGTAAAGTAACATCAGTATGTAGCTCTCGTCTCCCCCAATATGGTGGTTGTACAAGGACCACTCCGTTAAAGGGTATCCTCTCCTGACTCGTATCCTCATTGTGGAATAGATGTATCGAAAGAAAACTATTAGTTTCATACCATCTGTTTGTTTGTGGAATTTAAGAAATAGTACACCCTTCGATATATTAAATGACTAGAAATATAATACATGAATTGTAATATGTAATACTATCCATGATAAAATTCTAATGTTACATCCAAAATTTGTTCACGGAAAGCCTATTTATATATACAGATTACGGCGTAACCAATATATTTATCTCCTTTCCCTCTCTTTATCTGCATTTAACAAAACGAAATCACTCTCTGCAGGTCTCAAGACCACAATTCCGATTTAGGGTTTGAATGAATGATTTTATTTTATTTTTTGACAAAATAAACAATGCTAATTAATCTATAGCAATTTACAATTGTACTTTCGAGCGGGAAAAGAAATCCTATTAGAATTTTAAAAGTTCCAGGACTACCTTTGTTAAAATGTCATGTAGATGAATTAGAAGAATTATATATGAAACAGTTAGACAGTCGGGGATCCTCGCAATTGAGTTAAAATTCGATTTGGGCTCAAACTTGGTGTTTTCCGCACGGAACAACTGAATACTCAACGTGGACGCAATTTAATAAATTGAGCTAAACTCCGATTTAGGCTCAAAACTAGTGTTTTACGCACGTAAACGACGTACATTTTTATATATATAAAAAAGTTACTTCCTTCACAACTCGAGTTGTCATTTTTAAGTTTAATTTGCACTCATTCTATGAGATTTTTGCAGTTTTATGTTTCAGTTTTATTATTTTGGGCTCGTCATAAGGAGTTTATTTATTTATTTGGCTTAATATGACTTTGAGTTTGCTGATTCGAGATTTCTTACTATAGAGCATACCAACTTCTGATCAATTATTAAATAAACTTTTATTTTATTATTTTCTAAATCCTCGTTAACCTAAAATGACATCTAAAAAGTTTAGGTGATGTTTGATAAAATTGAGTAATTAAGATCTGAATGGTTAATACATTTGAATAAATTAGATTAACATCTGGATCTAAAAAAAATTTTGATAACTAAAATGTGTAATAACATTATTTTACCATTTTAACCCTCTAACTTATTTAAAATTTTTATTTGAATGATCTTAAAATTTGAAATTGAATGAATACAATATTTATTGAGGCTATTTTTATCCATAAATTTTAAATAAATTATTAAGAAACAGCTCTTAATAGTTAAGATTTGAGTTTTTGTCTTGACTAGTACGAGACAAAAAAACAATTAGCAAACAAAATTTAACTCTGAGCTTTCTACTTGACGATTGTACAATTCATGTATACCAAAAGTTTGTCTACTTGTAGCGAGATTTGTTATCTTAGCTTGAATAGTCCCAATTTCTAAACGAATCTTATGAATTGTTATTCACTCACCAATGATGCAAGCAAATCTTCACATAACTTTCTTGATGTGCCCCTCTTCTTTAGCTCCTTGATATATGCAACTTTTAATTGCCGCATACGTTTCGAAGACACAAAGCAAGTTCTCTAAGACTTTTTCTCTCGCTCAAGATAAGAATTTAGCTTCAGAGATATATCAACAAATCTCCAGGCCTTTCAACAGAAAAAATGACCACAACCTTTGCCATTGATATATCTTGAAACAACAAGTAGCGATCGGAGCAGGACGAGACGAATGTATCGCTCTATTGGGGCCTCGACGGTTTACTCGAATTGTTTGGATTTTCCGGTGACAGTTGGGATGGACTCGAGCAGAGAGTTATTTGTGAATGGTGGGGATGCGAATTGGGCGGCGGCGAGAAATGTTGTGAGGAAAGAGAGGGAGGGTGGTGGGAGTAAGGAGAGAGACTTTAAGCGGTGGGTTTGAGCAAATTGAAAATTTTGATGGTTAGGAATGAATCTGGGTATAGAAGTGAACCTGGGTATAGAGGAAACACTCAATTTGGATATGGTATACAGTTTGAGGAGGAGGAGGAGGAGGATCCAAGATTTGCTGTTTTGGGCCCAAATTTTGGAGGCTTTTTCTGATATTTTTTCTTAGTATATTGATAAAATTAATCTTAATTTTTTTTAATTTAAATTGTGAATATGATTTATATTTTTAAAGTCAACATTACTTGGGAGTGAATTTTAATTTTGATTTTATTTTTTTAAAGTTAATATTATTTGGGGTGAATTGTATTTAGAAGTATTTTAATTGAGGATTAATTGTATTTAGAAGTATTTTAATTTGAGGTTAATGATATTTAGAATATTTTAACTTGGAGTTTATTATATTTAGAAGTATTAAATATTATTTATGAAGTCAACCCATATCTGAATACGATCAGACCGTATAAACCCATTAGGCTCTAACTGAGATTACCGTTTGGGCCAAGTAGTATTTCGGCCAATTTCAACTAGCTAGAGATTAAAGTGAGGGGGACTTTGTGTGAAGTTAGGTAATTGATGCCCAATTAATTCAAGGGCTGAAGTGTAAATAAGATAGAATTTGGTGTAACAAAAATGTATTTAATTAGTTGAAATACTATATATCCAAATATTCTACTACTTGCATTGAGGCTATGATCTTTTTAATTATATGAAATTAAGGGAGCTTAATTAAAAGACTATATATCTAGCAAGGATTTATCTGTAATTCTTTCACAACTATGAGGAGCCAAAAAGGGAAAGGGCGGAACAAGAAACAAGATTACATGACCAGAATCAAGAATTAGATACTACACCATATTCAAATATATTATATAGATTAGGGTTGTCGTGTAGTCACACTCAATGTTGCATTCATGCAGGACAATCAATCAATTTTTCCATAGCCAAATGATGTCCTTTAAATAATTTAGCACCGCCAAAGCCAATCAAAATTCTCCAAATACCCATCATTCAAGCAAGAAAAGGGGTAGTAACTGAAAGGGAAGAGACAGCTCGTGTCCCGCATTAGAATAAAAAGTCGCTTGTCCAAACAAAGCCCTAAGAAGGCTTGAGTAACCCCCTACCCGAATTAGAATCATTTCCATTTTAAATAAGACAGTTTTCATTTCAAGATTTAAATTTAAAATATATTATAATGTGACATAATGACGACACAAAAAAAAGATGATAATAAAAAATATACAAATAATAGACTCTTTATTTTATTTAAAATAGAGAGGATCCTAATCCCCTTGTGTGATCCAAATTAAATATCTATCCTCAAATTTTGTTCAGGTACATGACTTTGCATATTGAATGATGAAATATTTTATGGACAATGGATATATCTTGTTTGAGTGGCTTCTTTGAAAAATCCCATTTTTTAACATTTATCAAAATATGCTCATTCACTTGAATTGTGAGATAATATTATGTATGTATATATATATATTATATATATATATATATATATATATATATATATAATTTTATATATTTCATTTAGATTTATTTGGTTGAGGGACAAGTCTCAAATAATAATTGGTCACAAATTATATAAGATAGGCCATTAATTAGGCCATAACATTAGATTAACTAATAATGACTAAATAAATATGTACCCGTACAACAAGAAGGTGACGGGAAGGGGTTTTGAAAAGATTGACCTGCGTCCGCTCCATCTTCAAGAGCAACACTTATATTCTTCTTGTCCCATCCCATGGGAATTCAAACTCCAACGGTCACACCAATAATTGTATGTGAATATGATCATTGGAAAAACCCTAGAAATTTAAACATCCTCCAAAAACACTCATCCATCAATAGAGATAAAAGGAGATTAACGATCTTGATAAAGATGTATAAATAATAACCCCGGCCAAAAAGAGTAGTGTCCATTTTCTTGTGCCCGATTCTCTAAATTTCCAGTATCATATAATAGTTGGTGTAAAGCTAGCTAATTAATAATCATGATGACAATGGTGGTGGAACATGGAAGAAGGGTCGCAACAGCCGTGTCGATTCATGGCTTCCCTTTGGCTATTTTGGCTATCTCCTTCATTCATATGAGCAGCCCCAAGATTGAGATATACCAACCTTGAATCAAGATTCAGGTTACCAATATTCCCACTGGTACTACCTCCACTACTGTGATGATCTTCACTACTCATAGGCGGAGGCGGATAAATGGCAGTGGAAGAATTAGGTCCGCTTCCAATACCGCCACCGCCTTCTTCTCGCGAAATGACGAGAGCTGCGGATTGAACAAGCTCGAGGCATAGTCTAAGCTTGTTAGGCTCAATGTGGGATAGCCCCGGAACAGCCCCTTTGAATAGGAAATCGGATGTTAGGGTTCGTAGCACGTCCAGCGGAGTGATTCCGTCTACCATGCGGCCGTTAGGGTCCGCATGATGGTCGAGAAGTACGGCCACCATGTCGGGTGACACCATTTCGGCGGCAATGTGTAGCGGGGTTTTTCCAGCCGGCCCAGCTGGGTAGTTAACATCGGCTGCACCGAGTTCTAGCAATGCCTTGACTACTTCTCGGCTGCAATTCTCGACCGCGTAATGTAGGGCTAGTGCCTCGTCGAGATTTAGGCCTTCTCCCATGACCATGAGTTTGACAAGCTCCACGTCGGAGGAGTCGAGGGCTCGTCGCATTCGTCGAATTTTCTGATCCTCAAGGTTGGCTGCGGCAGTGAGGTCGTGGTTGTGGTGGTGGTGGGGTATTAGAGATCGACGGGAAAGGGAGGATTTGAGGCGGAGCTCCTCGATTTTGGCAACGACGTCGATGGGGACGTGTTTAGCTAGGATTTCAGGTGGGAGGCCAGATTTGGCAACCAAATGAGAACAAGTAGTCCAAAGTTGGTGCATGTCTTGCTTTCTTGATGCTATTAGAACTTTCATTACATCTTCAATTGAGGCCTTCTCGACTATGCTTATCAATTGCTTCTGCAAATAATCCAAACAAATTAATTAAACCAAATTATGAAAGCCTAGAGTACTTCTATGTACAGTAACGGTTGACTAACACGTAAAGAGAAAACAGTTTTCGATCCAATTCCTAACATTTAACTCAAAATTGTTTTCTCACGACTAAATTCCAAATTGTACCCTAAATTTTATTCTGAATTAAATGCACTCTAAACTTAGTTTCAATACAATTTGTAACTTTCGCACTAAAGTTTAGATTGCAACTTATTTTGACGTAGAGGATGCGGGAGGTACAAATTGTTTTTGAAACTCAATTTAGGGTATATTTAATTCAAAATAAAATTTAACATAAAAATCGATTTTAAGATTAAAATTTAGGGGTGCAAATTAAAGATTAGTCGTTTTCTCGTGCACAGTTAGTTACTAGTGTAGAAACTAGTGCACATAGAATTATTTGTTCGTGTATAGAGAGAGAGAGACCAAGTGGCTGTAGTTTTTTTTTTTTAGAATTAGTATTTCTTTTGTACCTGCCAATTTTAAAAAAAAAACACACAAATGAGGAAAGTGGGGTTTGTTTGGGAAGCAGATTTCATGTGATGGACCATATCACTGTGGAAGACGAGACTGGAGAAATGAAGATCTAAATTTAGAAAGTATTGGGTTTTGAACATAAAGATTGAGGAACCCAATTCAAGAAAATTAGTACTCATTCATCACAACCCCTTACATGAAATCACGATGATAGATACTAGATAAAGTCTGATCTGGTCTGTCTTCTCACGTGACATATATGATTCTAGTATTTACTCCATCAAAATATGAAACCAAAGACAAAACCAATTGTTTTAATTTGAAGCATGTAGCTGATACATGCTACTATCAGCTTTTAAACTTTCTTAATTAATGCATTAGGTAGAAAAAAATGAAAAACAATGTATAGTTAGATATATATATATATATATATATATATATATATATATATATATATGCAAAAAGCTAGATATATACTAGTTAGCTACTAATTGCAGAAAAGAGAATAAAGAAGTAGTAGTAGTAGATTATTTCACTGAGATCAAACTTAACCCAACTGCTTTTAAAACAATTCAATTGTATCTTGATTAATATATAAAGAAAATATTTACTCAAAAAATATCATACATCCCACTTTTCAAATCCAAATCTAAATAGAGTGAGATTTGGCCATATATTCACCTGAGTAAGCAGTGCGAGTTGTTCGACCCCAAAGGATCTAGCGGCAGCGAGAGTTTGAAGAGCAAGATCAACGGCAGCGGTGCAATGCGTATGCCAGCATCCCCTCTCGCCACAATTAGGCCTAGGCTCATGTTTTTGAGGCACAATTGAGACCTGCCCACTATACAAGAATTGCAACATCAACAAGAATACCTCGTACCCCACCGAATTCACTGGTATCACCTGAGAATTATTATTATTCGAACCACCTCCCCTCGGAGACGATGCCAACCCCCCACCACCGCCGGAAGACCTCGACCCACCGCCCCCGGAGGACCCATCTTCTGGACCTCCTGCCGGCGGCGTGTCGGTCCCACAGAAGAACTTGCGGAAAAAGAGGCTCCTAGCTGCTAGGATGCACTTGTGGGCGTGGACTAAACGACCCTCCACACTAAAGGTTACATCACTGAAAGTTTGACCGTTGATCAGCAGGTTCAGATAATCTAAAGACAGAGATCTTAAAGACTCCTCCAAAGAGGAGTTTGACATGATGATCTATATATAGAGAGAGAAAGAAACAACTATATATCTAGAGAGAGGAAGTTGTGTTCTTGAGCTTAAGAGGAGAGAGAAAAAGATGGGGAAGAAAATTTTTGTGCCTTCTTCATATATTATTTTTTCTTCTACGCTATTAATTCTGATGATGTACTGTTATGTTATTTCTCTTATGAGATTCCTTTTTCTTTTTTTTATGGTATGGTGTGGTGTAAGATATTTTGTGTGAGATCAAGAAAATTGGGTGGTGGTTCCGGGCGGCTGAGCTATTTTTAAAACAACTGCATACTAAATAAATTATTAATTTAATTGAATATTGAATATAATTATAGAAATACTATAACGGAATTAGAATATGAAAATCTGATGACAAGAAAATGTTCAGTAATTATGCTTACCACTTAATTAATTTATTTGCTCTATATATCTAATCACTCAAAAGATAAAATCTTTCTTGGTGAAAGTGAAAAGAAGAATTAATATTAATTACTATTTTCGTTCCATAATAATAATAATGGATCTTTTAGAAGAAAAAATTTGTTTTAATTTATTTATCGTTTATAATTTTTTAGGAGAATAAATTATCTATTTTTCTATATCACCCTTAACTCTTCTATCTCAAAAAACTTTCTCACTTGTATTAATATTTTTCAATTTTTCATAAAAAGACAATGATAAAATTTTATATAAATTTTAATTATTAAATGATTTTCTTAAATGACTATTATTATAAAATGAAACTAGTATTAATCGATACAATATTAATCACCGATTCCATGCACAACATGATTTAAGTTTGTGTTACAATAAAATGCATTTTTCATGTTGTATTGGCATGACTTTGTAATTCCCTTAATTTTCTAATAATTCTCCACTATATATGTCTGTTCTTTTTAAAATATTCATTTTATAATTAGAAAATATTTATGTTCCGATGAAAAGATAACGAATTTATTGTAAATATATAGACACATCATTCAATCACACATCTATTTGTATTAATTTACAGATTATACTATTAAATTTTCTAGCAAAATAAATAATTACATAATTTTTTTTCAATATATATATATATATATATATAAGGACTCGATAGAAGTTTTTTTTAATGGAATATATATAGTTGTCTCTCAGTTAAATATATAAAAATAAATCTGTGATTTAATTTGTGTACCCAACTAAAAATGACTAACTTGAATAATATAGACATAAATTTTGGTGGAAAGTTAAAATCAAATATATATATATATATATATGGTTCTACCTCCATTGTAAAATAAATTTTTATTACTTCAGTTGTTTTTTAAAACGAAAGAGTATAATAATAATATGACATAAGAAATTTTATAACCAAAAAAAAATCCGTTATAGTATATAATCATCTAATCTCATTATCAGATATTAATCAACATATTGATATATAATTTATTTTAGAGTGGTGTACATGTGACTTGTAAATAATATAGAATAAATTTATATTTTAACTCTATAAGTTATAAATATTTATCCAATAAAATAAATTCTTATTACTTATTGTTTTTAAAATTATAAATTATAAAGTTTGTCAATAATTAATGGTCAAATATAATAGTAATTTATAAATAGTATTTAATAGTAATAATAATAATGAAAAGGAATAAGGAGGAAGAGAGAACTTAATTGATGCCTTGTCCATGTTGAAAACGGGATTTGCGAATACGACAAACCTATTCCGTTTTACACCAGCAGTGGCTGGAGACATTAAATTTTATTTATTTACTTTTGCCTGAACAAAATAGCTTAACTTTATGGTGTACATACGGTGTTTAACTAGCGCTAGGTTGGAAATAGTAATCAGAAAATTTATTTGTATTTATATTTGGAAAAAAAAATGAATATATCATATTTAGTTTTAAAATATTCATAAATAAGCGAATACAAATATAGATATAGATATAGATATAAATATAGATATATTCATATCCGTTTAACATTCGACCTATATAGATATAGATACACATAACGAATACAAATATCAAATTAATTTTTCGGATACAGATACATATATTTAGGACTGTGTGTAAGACCCCAACTTTTTAAATAAAGATGATTTTTCTATAAATATTATTTTTAAATATTATGGAATGAATTTGATATAATGTTATAGTTGTGGGTAATATTTATAAATTTTTGCAAAGACGCATGAGTTGTTATAAAATATTCGTTTGGTCGGGGAATATTCTTTTTGTCGGAGAATATTCGTACGACGACACAATTATTTGTGGACCCCACAACAAAATTATTATCGGAGTTAAAAAACGACAAAAATATTTTTATGAAAATAATCTGGCTTAAGTGTTACCGTTAACATCGTTGGAATACAGTGGTTAAAATACAAGAAGAAATTTCGTTGTTTACACGAAGCATGGCGCGGTGTTGCATAATATTTTTGAATTATTGATTCTACGTAAGAAGACACTACTCAATAATTGTTACAAAGAATTATTGTTTAATATTTTATTGATTCAATAATTGCTACGTTGATATTTTTGATTCAATAATTGTCATTACACAAGATTTCAAATTATCAAATCAATAATTCATTTAAATATATTATTATAATATTATATTATAGTAGTATGATGTGATTATATGATAGTATATTTTTTATATATAATTTGAATGGTAACATTATTATAGTAAATTCATGGTATAAAAGTAAAATGAGGTGGAAGAGAACAATTTGAATTTGAATTCTGATGATGTCATCGAACGATGAGGTAAGCAATGATGTCATCGGAAGGATGATGTAAGCAATGATGTCATTTGATCGATGATGTAAACAATGATGTCATATGATCGATGATGTCATAAATTATGGCGAAAAGACTATTTTACCCCTACTCTACCAAGCTTATAAATAGAAGTTCATTCCTTCATTATTTTTCACTTAATTTACTAAAGCTTATAGAGTGAGAAAGAATAGAGAATAAGAGAGAAAGAAGAAGAATCTTTCGTTACTACAATATTACTAAGTATCCAATTTTCTACTAAGGTAAAGGGTATTATTTCTTTCTTATTCATGAAGAGAACTTCGTTATTCCATTTTTATTATTACATTGAATAACTCAGATACATGAGCTACCCTATACTTGGTGAAATTCTTCTCTTATTCCATTCTTTATCATTATGTTGAATAACTCGTACATGCCAAGATCGCATACATGGTGAAATTCTTCTCGTTATTCCATTTTTATTATTCTGTTGAACATCCCGCTTTGCAAGCGTTACGCATTTAATTCGGTTCGATTATTTATTATTCTCGTTGAAACATCCCGCCTATGCTTACATACACCACCTAGTTCCATTATTTATTATTCTGCTGGAAATCACATGTAAATGCGTTTACGCATTTGACCGTTCCGTTATTTATTATTTGTTGGAATAACCTTTTTCAGGCGGCCTATCGCATGCGGTGATTTCTTTTGTTATCCCATTATTTATTATACTGAGTTGGTTAAAGTTTTAACTTCTATACTCCATGAAATTAGTGGAATATCCTTGATATTTGTGCTTCATCCAGTATCTTTTCATGAAAATATTCTTCTGAGTATTCTTGAGTTTTACTCTACAAAGAAGTATCATGTTGACAATTTGGACGTTATTAGTTCCTGGATATATTAATTCTTGAACTTGTTTTATTGAATTCTTATATCATTGTCATCATCCTCATGTTTATATTATGTTGAAAGTCATATGTGGCCTGTAGTGTATGATGGACTTGGTATGATTATGACTGTGGATTATTGATTGTAATCATGACCATAATGTTACAAATGATGTAAAAAAGTCCTCATCGGGCCCGTAGTGCATTGATGGACAATTGTTGGTATGATCATGACCATTAATGAATACACGAATATCTTCGGGTCAGAAGGCATGGATAATTTGTGGTTGTGATACTAATGAATATCCTCGCCGTAGTAGCAGTGGATGATGTGGATTATTTATTGTCGAGTCTCAGCGATAAAATGATGAAAAACCTTTTAAATCATAAAAGATAGTAGATTTTATTCTCTACTTAACTCTTTTAATGGATTGTTTGTTCCGTTGCAGTTAAACTTGATGTTTGTTATATTTTATTAGTTTAAAATTGTTGAAGGCTAATGATAATTT
The DNA here is from genome assembly GCA_020205605.1 of Panax ginseng. Taxonomy (NCBI): domain Eukaryota; kingdom Viridiplantae; phylum Streptophyta; class Magnoliopsida; order Apiales; family Araliaceae; genus Panax; species Panax ginseng. The sequence continues at coordinate 115,779,011 of CM035144.1, read as the reverse complement.
ATTATGTATTATCTTAGTCATAATATTTCTTCTTGGGCTAGTTGAGCTCACTCTTTCTTTCATCGCTTTTTTCGTGAAATGAGAACGTAACTTAGGACTAATCGGTGAGCGGAGTAATGATTATCCGTATGATGATAGATTAGTAGTCTTCACTATTCATTAAATAGTGTGAAAATAAATGTAAAGAGGACTCTTTTGAGTGTGGATATTGTCTAGATGACAATATTCTTATTAAACTCTCATTTAGGTTTTGTCGTATTTTATTTTTACATACCTATATTATTAAGTTATATTTGAATTTTGTACCATGTATTTGGCGACTCAAGATGGGTGATGTATACCTATTTTGGGGGCGTCACACTGTGCATGAAGTTCCATTTTTTCGATTTTTCAATTTTTCGAACCGGATTGAACCGATCGGTTCGGTATAAAAAGAACCGGTCCGATACCGGGTTTTCGGTACGACCTATTTATAGTTCAGTTTTATCGAACTGGACTGGTATATAACGATTTTCTATTTTTTTTTATTATTAATAAAAATAAAACAATAATTATAATAATATTATTAATAAAAATACTAATAATAATAAAAATACTAATAATTATTATTATATTAATTTTCGGTAAAAATCGATATCGAACCCAGAATCGGTTTGTATACGGTCCAACCTAAGATATGTATGTCGATCTAAAATTTGGCTAATTTCAGAGTGACGCCCCCAAAATAGGTATACAACACCCATTCTGAGTCGCCAAAATACATGGTATAGAAAACAAACTACAACTTTGACAATACAGATGTCGTGTAAAATACGACAATACAATGTGAGTTTGAATACAAATATTGTCTTCTGACAATATACACACCCAAATAAGTCCTTATTAATTATTCATACACTTTTTTTTACGTAAATAGTGAGGACAACCTAAAACATCTTCCTAGAACCATCACTCCATACCCCGACTCGATCCTCGCTATGTTCTCACCTCCCGAGAAGAAAAATAGAACAAAAAGGAAAAGGGTGAGCTCAACTAGCCCAAAGAAGAATATTATGACTAAGATAATATACAACAAATTATCGTTAGTCTTCAACAGGAAAAATCTAATAGAATACAATAGACAACAAGTTTTAGATCAACAAATGCAATGGAATAAAGAATCCATTGAAGAGTCAACGTAGAGAAAGAATTCTCTTGTCTTCTAAGGTTTAAAAGTCCATCATCAATAGTTTATCCCCTCGTAATAACAATCAATATACATCTTTAATCATCTTTGCACTCTGTGCCAAAGATATTCATTTCAGATCACCAGGTTGGTCATGTTCATCTCAACACTGCTCATCTTTGCACTACAAAGCCAAAGATATTCATCGATTAATCGCTCATCTTTGCACTATGTGCCAAATATATTCATTTATATCACCATTTAGGATCGAGGATGATGAAAACATTTTTAAAGAAACGAATCCAAAGGAAACAAAATGACAAGGATTAAGGATTAAGGATTCGTACTTTTGTTTTACCCATGTCCAAAAATACTTCAAAATAATCATATTGGTGTAAAATTCAAGAATGATCAAAACATGGATACAAGCAAAGCTAGTATCCGTAATAGATATTTTGGACAAAAGAAAAAATTTTATTTTTCTATTGAATAGTCAGTATTCGTGAATAAAGGTCGATACGTGAATAAGGTCAGATACGTGAATAAGAACCCCGACACAACAAGTTCTAAATTTGATAAAAAAGTTCACCAATACTTTAAGATAATGATATCAAGAAAAAAAATATCATTTAAGAAGAAAATAATACCCTTACCTCAAAATAACCGCATTTCCGATCGAATTTCTAAGATAAGGTCGATGTAAACCAAGACCAGATAAAGAACACTCAAAATATACTCACAAGAATACGCTCGACAATATAGAGAGAGAAAGAGAGAAAACTTAGTTTCGTGTGATTTTCAATTCTAACTTAGCCTCTATTTATAGAAAAAAATGCTAGAACGCTTAAAGGAGACTAAAATAATAAAATATATTATTTCTTTACCAATTTCTTCACGCATGCTAGGTTGGAATCACCATTTTTGAATAAATTAAAGCGACCCATGTGCATATTCCACCAACCAAAAGTGGGTCCCCCATAAATTTAATAAAACCATTTTATTTTTTAAAACTTCAATAATTCAGAGAAAATAGCTCGCTTAATGTAAAAATTAAACTCACGATTTTCCATGGGAAATTCCATTCTCTACAACTTGCGTAAGAAAATTTTTCCAAATTTCAAATGTAAATTGACCGAAATCCACAAACCAAGCGATTTTACGCCTATAATCAATTTTCGGTCAAGAATTGTGTCCACCGACACACAAAACATATGTTAAACATTTAATGCCACAAAATACTCTACCTCCTCATATACTCATATATCCCACATTCATTATAAAATATCACAGTTAATATATTATTAAAATAATATATTTAAATGAATTATTTTATCGTAAAAGATAAAATATTAATTTTCAACAATTGTCACATTAAAATTTTCTCCATCTATATCCACATAAAATAAATATTTTTTTATCATAATAATCAATAATTAATTATTCAAAAATAATATTACGTAATCACAAGATCGACAACCGTGCCGCTCCTCAGAAAGAGGGCTTCCAATAAGGATTTCTCCTTACCTACAAGCAATTAGGTGACCAAACCTCTCCTTAGATGTAACTTTCTAGACATTGCCAATAATGTTATCTCGATAATATTATTCAAATAATATGAATTATTGATTTGATAATGTAAAATACTGTCGTAATGACAATTATTGAAACAACAAAGAATACAAAATATCAACGCAAGCAATTATTGAATCAATAAAATATAATATTGAACAAGAATTCATCGTAATAATTATTGAGTAAAGCCTTTTTACGTAAGGATCAATAATTCAATAATACTCGTAACAATCATGCTACATCAAATGCAACCACGCCAGACATCAGTATTTTAACCACCGGTGTAACCCAACAAAGGTTAATGGTAATAATTTACGTCGTTATTTATAAAACTCAATCTTTTGTCGCTTTTTCTTCATCCAACCGCTTTTCCGTTATGGGCCCACAATTAATGATCATTGGCAATGCACGGATATTTTCGAAAAAAAATATTCCACGACCAAACGAATATTCCCCAACAATAATGAATATTTTATAATCACTTGCTTATTTTGTAAACTTTGCACATTTCACCAATAACCAAAGAATTATATCAAATTAACCCTTATTAATTTAGAATAATGAATAAAGAAAAATTCAATTTTATTTATAATAAGTTGGGGTCTTACATTCAGTACCGGTTCGGTTCGTTTCAGTTTGGTAGTGGTCCGGTTAGGATCGATAAAAATCAGTTGCACACCCCTACATATATTATTATATCCGTATTCATATATATTCGTTTACATCCTTAACTAGCACAGTAAAACACTATGTTTTGGTATCTGAATTTCTCAATTCATAATTTGATATGAATCGTAAAAGGAAGGCTAACTGAATATATCTAATATTCAAAAAAAAATTGAATTAATTTATTATGAAATTAACGCCAACAAATTTAATCAAGGTATAACCAGCTTATGCCTTGAAATTGTAAATACTACACACTTGGTTCCATATTAAGTATCGTTGGAGGCCAAAATTTACTTTTTAAGGAGAGTAAAGATCATTCCTTGTAAAGTGTAAAATTAAAATCAAATTACTAAATTACCCCTTTTTGGGGAACGCAAGTATTATGGGAGTAAAAGAAAAGGTTGGAATTAAATAGTAGTAAAAAGATGAGATATTTTAAGGGTAATCTAAGAAAAATTATCTTAAAAATTTGGAAACGACAATTAATTAGCGATCGATTTTTTCTTCTAAAATGACACTTATATAGGAAACGAGGGAGTATATAATTTATTGGAGAAAGAGAGTATACGACATCAAAATACTTCCTCCGTCTCATAATACATATTTTTTTAAAAAAATTATTTGACGTTTTATATAATCTAGGAGAATTAACATAATCTTTTCAAAATTGCCCGTCATTGGAAAATTTTACAGATAAGAGAGTGAGAAATATATGATAAAGAGTATTATAGTCCATTAATACTATGTTTAATGTTATATAATCATTTTCTTAATTTTTATACATAATTTTAAAACGTCATGTATTATGGAACGAGGGAAGTATCACAGCACCGGCCCTAGGTTTAGTTCAAGGTACCCGGGCTTTAGGCCCACTAAAATTGATAAACTTTTAGGGCCCCCAAGAGGTATTTGTATTATATATATATATATATATATATATATATATACCCAAACAAAAGAGCCCAGTCCACGTCAGTTTAAATTTAAAGGTTCATAAAAAATTTATCCAATGAAATAGATCCAAATCTCAATGGTAGTCTTGTAATTTTTGAATCAGGAAGGCTCTTTTTTCATATTACACTTACACGTTCAAGGAAAATTCTTAGTTTTTTCTTATGTATATCTTAATAGCAATTCACAAAAGATTCATTTTTTTGTTGTCGCTTTAAACCCTTAAAAACTCAGGGCCGACCCTGGAATATCATCTAATCTTATATTCAACATAAAAACTTGGCTGCATATTGAAGTTTAACAATAATTTATTGAACTTGTAAGTTTTAATTTCTCTCTAGTGTGAGATTGGCTCCGTCTGTGTTTGAGATTATTAATTGGTGTTTGTAGATACGCTTGTGTGCAGGCACACAAATTTCTGAGGTTTGTAGATTGTGTAGATACTCTTGTTTGCTGGCAAGTAATTTTCTGAGGATAAAGTAACGGAGATTAAGATTATAAAATGAATCAAACGGTTCGGGTTTGATTCTTATTCGTTCGATTAAAAGTTTTATACGAGCTTGATTTGATAATAAATATTCAAATATTACTGTTAAGGATGACTCTTCTCATCAAAGCTCAGCATTCAAGGGCTAGATTGTAAATAGCCTATTTTAATTTAAACACATGTTAGTTAGAGAGTTAGTTCATTCTTGTAGCTTTATAAATAGAAAGATGTAATAAATATAATAGATTACTGCTTGCCCAATATTTTGTGTTCAAAATTTAAAGTTCGATATGTTAGTCAGACCTTTTTAAATAATTTTTTTTTGTTGATACTCATGTTATATTCCCTCAAAAAATTAAAGTTGTTCAGGTTTGATACGAAATCGTATTTTACTTGGTATCTAAATGAGTCTCAATCAAACTTTATTTCAAATTCCATAAATTTTATGAATTATATCTTAGCAACTCAATACTCAAATCGATTCACTTATACTGTTCAGATCTTAAAAGTTTCTCTATTTTTAGAGTTATAGACTTGATTTGGTGTTTACTAGTTTTTGATCGTGCTAGTGTATTTTCTTTTGATTGTATGGAGGAAATTTTGTTTTCATCCATTATATATGGCTAGTTAAGCAAAAGTAAGCCAAGTACGTAATGATTCTAGGTGAAATCTATTAATATATTGTGAAGGTGCTTTATTTAGGGAAAAGCCAAAGACTTGGAATTTTTTCATTATGAATAATAGGATGCAATAAAGGAACAATACAAGCAGAACTTCGTTATGTCAATCAATAATAAGAAAAAGGTAAAATTAATAAAATATTCATTGTAGTTGACACGTTTTCTTTCTGATTTCGCTATTGAATTTTTAATTTTTTGAATAATCTCACTAAACTAATTATTATTTTAAAATTGTTTCATTCCGTTAAAAAAAATAAACGGACGTTAATTTTTTATTGACAAAACTAATGAATTACCCACCGTAGTCGACACGTTTTACTAATTACATCATTGAACTTTTAATTTTTCAAATTATCTCACTAAACTAATTATTATTTTGAAATTGGGTCATTTTGTTAAAAAAAATTAAGCAAACGTTAATTTTTTATCTATCTGGCTCTGGAAAAGAAATTCAAAAATAAAAATATTTTGAGTACTGTAATATCAGATGTTTATTGATATATAGAACAAATTTCCTCGTGAATAAAACGCAATGCATCAGCAGTAGAAATGAAAACACGGTAATTGACAACAACAACATTTTGTATCTGCCTCTGAATTATCTCCGCATTCATCCATAAAATCTCAAGCTCCTATCATATCATAAATACCATCACAAACAAAATTAATTTAACCAAATATTGTTGGATTAATTTTTTATTAATCTTAATTGGGACCACACATGTATATTATTAATGTGTATTATCATGTATAAGTCTAAATTTAAGTGATCTAATTAAGTTTTAAGTAGGCTTAATTAAGGTTATGTTTGTCATGGAATTAATGTGTAGAGATCGGATTTGTATTTTTAAATTCATGAGGGGCCAATTTAAAAATACTAAAAGATAAGTAATCGTCATTTAAAGCAGGTTTCTTCACACTTTACGCTTTTCTTTATAAGGGTCATGGTCCCCAATTAAGCTCAGACGCTTGATCTCTTCATTGTTTTCTCTGTATCTCCATCAACAGAGATCTTCACTTTTAAAATACGCATCAATTGGAAGATCTCAACCCGTTTGATCAAACAATATCATGGAGTCTGGTAAGCTTCCGTTATGTTCTTTCTTCTTCTTTTATTTCAACATGGGTATATTTATAAACATATTTAGTTTCAGTAATTAATTTCTATCAAATGGTATCAGAGCCACCCATGTTTGATTCATATAGAATTAATGAATTTTGATATAGAATTAATGAATTTTGGAGATTTTATATTAAAAAAAACCGCAAAACCTACCTTCTGTGATTTGCGCTGAAACATGATATCTATATATATATATATTACGTACGGTATATATATAGTATATATTTATATATATGATCCTGAAGCATCTATATATATTACGTATATATATATATATATATATATATATATATATATATATATATACGAAGCATGCTTGCTTTCTCCTTTTGATGGTTTTTCCGATTATTATTTTGATTGCTTCAAGATTCTAAATAGATGTGTTGGAATTTTATACTTCACAATAATACATTAATGATACAATAAAAAGATTAGAAAAACAGAAGTCCATATTAAATTAAAATAATAATAATATAAAAAAAAACCCATATATGAGTGACTAAGTAATATTTCTGACGGCTGCTGGGAATTATTTTTTTTTAATGTTTTTTTTCCCATCTCAAATTCATATTGCATCCGCTCCATAAGTACAGGATAACAAAATACCAAACATCTTGTAATTGGTAAATTATTGTGCTTAAATATAAAAAAGCAACGGTGATGAGTATAGATGTTAGTGTATGTGTAATTCATGCAAATATTAACCAATCTAAAGATGGGTTAATATATGATCGAATTTCATACATATTTGTGATGATAAACATTTGATACTTATCAAGGTAATCTAATATGAATAATGAATAATTCATGCAAACATGGATTTATTATTTGATATAATTATTGTCAATGTTTATTTATTTTAACAAGATTACCAATAACAATTAATATCACTGTCCAAAGGCATGATATTAATGTTGTGCTAGGTTTCTCAATGGTGACATTGAAGAAACAATTTATATGGTGCAGCCAAAAAACTTTGTGTCTGGAGACCCAAAGAATATGGTTTAAAAATTAACAAAATCCATCTATGGACTCAAGCAGGCATCTCGTCAGTGGTACTTCAAATTTCATCAAGTCATTGTTTCATATGATTTTGAAACAAATATTGTTGATAATTGTGTGTATCACAAATTCAGTGGGAGTAAACATATTTTCCTGATTTTATATGTCGATGACATATTAGTTGCCAAAATGACATAGGCATGTTGCATGACACCAAGAGATTGTTATCAAAGAACTTTAAAATCCAAGATCTTGGTAATGCTTCTTTTGTATTAGGAATTGAGATACACCGAGAACGTTCTAGGCGTATATTGGAATTGTCACAAAGGAACTATATTGAGAAAGTTCTCAATAGGTCTAACATGCAAAATTGCAAATCAGGTAAAATTCTGGTCGTTAAAGGAGAAAAGTTTAGCACATTGAAATCAAGTTTCTTGTTGTGAAAGAAAGAGTGCAGTGGACAGATTTCCATAGAGCACATTGGGACAAACTCCATGATAGCGGATCCGCTCACAAAAGGATTATCACCAAATGTCTTTCACGAGTACACTGCTCATATGGGTGTTATTCTATTTGAGGATACTTTAGTTTAGTGGGAGTTTGTATTTGGATAATTACTCTATGTTAAAACTACAGATTTCATTTATATATTTTCTGCAGAATTAAAATATTCAGTTTACTACACTCTATTAAGTATATTGAAGTATTGATCTCACTACAGTTAATTAAGTAGGACCAGTTGAAAATAGGCATGTGTGAATCACATTACATGTAATTTCCATGCTATGCATCCATGATTGATTTATGTTATTTAGCTATGTTGGCATACGAGACCATTGACAGTCCAATTACTTGTTATTGTAATGAAGACCGCTTTGATCCTATATTGATGTAGCTAATGGGACGAGATTGTTTGGATACCCTTTAGAACATGAAAATAAATTTGAGTGAGCTCACAAAAGTTAACACATTTTTAGAATACATATGTGGTCCAAAGGGGAGATTGTTGGATTAATTTTTATTAATCTTAATTGGGACCACACATGTATATTATTAATGTGTATTATCATGTATAAGTCTAAATTTAAGTGATCTAATTAAGTTTTAAGTGAGGCTTAATTAAGGGTATGTTTGTCATGAAATTAATGTGTAGAGATTTGATTTGTATTTTTAAATTGATGAGGGCCAATTTAAAAATACTAAAAGATAAGAATCGCCATTTAGCAGCTTTTCTCACACAATGAGCTTTTCTTTATAAGGGGTCATGGTCCCCAATTGAGTGTACGTTTGATCTCTTCATTGTTTTCTCTGTATCCCCATCAACAGAGATCTTCACTTTTTAAATACGCATCAATTGGAAGATCTCAACCCGTTTGCTCAAACAATATCATGGAGTCTGGTAAGCTTCCGTTATGTTCTTTCTTCTTCTTTTGTTTCAACATGGGTATATTTATAAACATATTTAGTTTCAGTAATTAATTTCCATCAAATATTACTATCACGTGTATATATACACACACACACAGAGAGATATATAGATATATAGAGAGATTGGGGAAATGAGTGGACTTTGTGGAGGCGATCGAGAGTGAATGAGAGGAGTTCGAAAAAAAAAGGCTGCTGATAATCGAAAGTGAGAGGGAGGAAACCTACTGCAACACCATTTACTTTATCTGTTGCTATTGTTGGGGATTCAGACTCCATTATTATATCTAATGTCAAACTTTGAAGCTCAATTTAATATTTTGAGTATTCTTCGGATCTAGGAATTTTCATAGATTTTAGAGAGAGAAAATACACATATCTATTTGATCTAGAAGTTAGGGGAGAAGAGAATGAGAGGAAGGAAGTGAGAATAAATCAAATTTGTTTATTTTTCTTTTTCACGTGCACGTAAGATAAAAACTGAAACTATTTAACACTCGTGAGACAAAGATAACAGAATGATCCAATTTTAAAATATTAATTAGTTTAATGGGGTTATTTAAAAAATTAAAAGTTCAATGGTGTAATCAGTAAAACATGTCAACTACAATGGATAATTCATTAGTTTTGTCGCGTCCGTTTTTTTTTAACGGAATATCTTAATTTCAAAATAATAATTAATTTAATGAGATAATTTAAAAGATAAAAATTTTAATGGTGTAATCAATAAAACATGCCGACTACAATAAATATTTCATTAGTTTTGCCATAAGAAAAATTATACTACTACCTATAACCATTAAGTTAACTTGGCTAAATCACGAGCAACTCTATTATAATATGAGAGTACTGAAGAGACTGAAACGAACGATGACCCAACTTACTTAAAATCACCCGCAATCAATTCCACTTCTGAAGGAGACTGAACATTGGATAACGGTTTCGTTCACAATCACTCTTAACAATAACAATAGGCTTTTCCACATGTCCGAGAAGAAAAAAAGAGACAATTATGATAACCTTTGCCATATCAATAAATTACTATTTACTACTGCTGTGCCCCTTACTTTTTACATTATGTGGATTATGTCCTTGTAAAAATATATACCCCATCTATGGACACTGATGTAAATCCATGTGATGCCACAATTTGAGTGTTTGAATTATACGGCAGAAAGAACTAAAACTTTGGATCAGTAGGAGTGAAGTGATTTAAATCAAAGGACTTCTGTCTAATGGTTATCCACATGATCAGTCCATCAGCTCTTAACAGGGAGGTGCCGCATGGCTTACATATATTTTCAATTTCAATAGTAGCTTTTAAGGGCTCATTTTTCTAGGTCTATAAGGGATCTAATTTTTGTAAGGTCGAATTTGGTTTCTATTTTGCCTTTCAGCCACCTTGATAGTGTCATTCTCTAAATAAGCCCACCAATAGGTATAAATGTTAAAAGTCATCAACAGTGATAAATTTTTGAGTTTTACTGCTACACGTTAAAATTGGACAGGTAACCATATATGATTTCATGTCTAATTTAGCTTATATTTTTAAGGAGTGTTTGTTTAGAGTTGAATGAAGTTGAATCTGAATGGTTGAATCGATCAGTGCGTTTGTTTTGATTTGAATGGCTAAATCGGTAAGATGGACTAGTTGAATGGTTAAGCCAGATTTTTTTAACTGAATGGCAGAATGAGCAGCTGAATGAAGTGAAAAAAAATTTAAAATTAAAAAAAAATATTAAGTAATATTAAATAAATTTACAACAATTTTGACTTTCTTTAGAGGGGTAAAATAATAAAGTTTTTTCATTCATATGTTTCAGACATGTCAATTATCAAACAACTTTTTTCATTCAGATTCAGATTCAGCTAATTCAGATTCAGATTTATTCAGTTCTTATCAAACACCCCCTTAGTCAATTATAGTCGGATAGTATACCCTGTCTGGATTAGTATATCTTCAAACAACGAATGGAATAAGATATGCAGAAACTTAAAATGCACTTTAAGAGAGAACAAAAATAAAAATAATACCAAAAATTTTACGTGGTTCAACCCCTATCCTCTAATCTAGTGGTTTAAACCAATACCAATTAGTATTGAAGACACTTTTTATTAAACTTAATACTCAAATGATTACAGAAAACTCCATGTACAAAGAAATTCGATTCTGACTTGAACACCACTGTCTCTTTATATCTCTGCAACTTTTGCACTTCTGCAACTTTTCTCAGACATTGAAACTTCTTTTGAAAGACTTTCACTAGGATACCCAAGCCAAACTAGGCTTGTGTTCGGTTTACAAAAGTTATGATTTAGAGATTACAAAAAAAAAATTCAGCTCAAAAGTATTAAAGAGTAATACAATTGTTAACGTCAAATTTTGTATGCCTGATGAAATCACCAAAACAGCAGGCCAAAATCGCGCAAACGATTGATGGAGTAGTTGATTATATCAAACTCACAAAATATATTCACACAAACATAAATAAAGAGATATAAATATGAACACAAGAATTTACGTGAAAACCCAATTGAAAAAAAATCACGGAGAGAGAAAAAGTAATCCACTATAATAATATTGGGAGTACAAGTTGTGTATTTGTGTTGTATCTCTTGTCCCCGTGTCTCCTCCCCTTATTGTTGTATTTATAGATGTCATATCCACCTGAATCCAATTAGGAGTAGGAGTCCTTTATAGAATCACCTTATAACAATAATTAATGGATGATAGATTCCTTCCCAAATTAAACCTCCTTATCCCACCAAATAAGAAAACACAATCTTATTTTAATAAGGACTCTCTCACTGTCAAAATAAATATATTATGGGTCAACACCAAATTTAACCATTAAATAAATTAGGTTACACCTTGGTTAAACTCAAATAATCACATCCCAACATTGCCCCCAGTCTCTTATTTATAAGGAACTTATAAATAAGAGAGTATTCAAAAAGTCTTCGTAGGATTTTTATCATCAGAATTATTATCCTCGGGATTATTATTCTCGGGATTGTTATCCTTGGGATTTTTATCCTCCGAATTTATATCCTTCAAATTTTCTTCAGTCTGTGGTTGATGATGAAACTGAAGCCGCCTTTAAAGCACTTCAATGATATAAAAGCTTAAACTTTTATCTACGCTATTGCATTTGAATTACATTGAAGCAGAACTTCGGCACCAATTTATCATCACCTGGACCAAAGTGTTAATGTTTAGATTTTACATGCATCATGCGAATACTACCACTACATGCATAATATAAGTGAGAGAATATGTAAAGTTTTATCAATAATCAATTACGATCACGCTTCAATTGCTATTGACATAAATCATATATACACACGTATATATTTAATTTAATAAAAAGAAATCTCTTATCTCCTTCGGTGAATCGGTGATTTTAAATCGACCCTAGAACAAGTGTCTTGGTTCCCACAGATGATTGTGCTAATGCTAACGCCTAAATTTTATAATACCGATTTAAATCACCAAAACAGCAGGCCAAAATCGCACAAACGGTTGATGGAGAAGTTGATTATATCAAACTCACAAAATACATTCGCACACAAACATAAATAAAGAGATATAAATATGAACACAATAATTTACGTGAAAATCCAATTAAAAAAAAATCACGGAGAGAGAGAGAGAGTAATCCACTATAATAATATTGGGAGTACAAGTTGTGTATTTGTGTTGTATCTCTTGTCCTCGTGTCTCCTCCCCTTATTGTTGTATTTATAGATGTCATATCCACCTAAATCAAATTAGGAGTAGGTGTCCTTTATAGAATCACCTTATAACAACAATTAATGGCTATAGACCTGACAAAGATGGCTCAGTTCGGGTCGGGCCGGGACAACCAACCAGGTGGGGTTTAATGCAATTTTTAACCCACAAAATCTGGGCCGTTTTGGCACGTTCAGTGGAGGCCCAGCCCAGGCCTGCATGACTTTTTTTTTTTTTTTAACAAAATGTTGCTATTTGTGGGTTATGAGGCTTGAACACAAGACTTGTAAGTAAATAAATAAGAGTTCAAACCAACTGAGCTATAACAACTATTTATTTTTAATGCAATCTTCAATATAAAAATATATTTTTATACAAAAATATCATATGCTAATACGGTATTTAACTATTATAGTTGTAGTAAATAATAATTGTAGTTTGGAATTTCTTAATTGATGTGGCTGTTAATAAGTCCCATAAAACAAGCTAATTGATTAAATAAGGAGATATTGGGTAATGCCTAAAATCATGTCATGCAAATCTTCTGAAAATCAATTTAAATATTCAAAGTGCTAAAATTTTGGCATCTCCAAGTTCCAACCGTGTAAATCTTGGAAATTAATTAGATATCTCTTGGAACAATATTTGTGGAGTCATGAATGCATTTTTAAAAGTTAAATAAATTATATTAATTTTAAAGTATAATTTTAAAAAATCAAATTTGATTATATACTTTGAAAGTAATTTATAATACTATTAAAATTTTAATTGATTAAAAAATATAGTTAATGTAGGTAATTAGAATTATTGTTTATTATAAATTATTTTATTATTTTTAATATTTATTATTATTATTATTTTTGGTGTAACAAGATTTTATAAAAAAAATAAAAAAAATAGAGGAAGATGTCCATTTAATCCAAGGTAAAGGTAAGTTTAAACCTGTGCCACGGGCCTCACTTTGTGAAACTGTCAAAAACTTTGACCATTTTGGTCGAATTCGAATTCATTAGTCCTAAGATTACTTTTACCGCCTTTACTTGCTTTGCCACCTCTAAATGGCTGATAGATTCCTTCCCAGATTAAACCTCGTTATCCCACCAAATAAGAAAACACAATCTTATTTTAATAAGGACTCTCTCGCTGTCAAAATAAATATATTATGGGTCAACACCAAATCTAACCATTAAATAAATTATGTTACACCTTGGTTAAACCCAAATAATCACATTCCATCAACAATCAATAGCTAAAATAAAACTAAGTAAGCTCTTTGAAGTACTATATGGAATGGATTGCAGCTTCAAGTGTTTTACTCTCTACAGACAAGCAGGATGAGAATTTATAGAATAGATACCAATGACTATATGAAATAATTAGCATGAAAAGCTTAGTCTTTGATAGAAAGAGGAAAAGCTCAATCTTTGATAGAAAGAGAGAGAAATTTCAGCAACCTGTTATGGCTATTACAAAATATTATTATTTATATTTAGTAATACTTATTATATTATAAGTATTAATATATTATCACCCATCTTGGGTCGCTAAATACATGGTACAAAATTCAAATACAACTTAATTATACAACAGTCGTGTAAAATACGACAAAACATATGTTGTGAGTTTTAATACAAATATTTTCATCTAGACAATATCCACACTCAACGGAGTCCTCATTACATTTATTATCACACTATTTAATGTAATAGTGAGGACTACTAATGCTATCATCGACCGTCACTCCGCTTCCCCGACTAGTCCCAAATATATTCTCATTTCTCAAGAGAATAATGAAAGCAAAGGTGAGCTCAACTAGCCCAAGAAGAAATATTATGACTAAGATAATATGTAATAAATTATCCTTAGCCTTCAACAAAGATAACAACCGATAGAATATAATAGACAACAAGTTTTAGATCAACAACTGGCAGCAGAATAAGCAATCCATTAGAAGAGTCAAGAGAGCATAAAATCTACTATCTTCTATGATTTAAAAAGTTTTTCATCAATTTTATCGCTGAGACTCAACTTAATAAATAAAATTGAATCATCCCTGCACCACGGCCAAGGATATTCATGTAATCATCAATGGTCATGATTATACCGAATAATTTCTGGTCATAATCATACCAATAACTGTCCATCAATGAACTACAGGCCAATGAAGACTTTTACCACATCATTTGTCACATTACGGTCATGATTATACCGAATAATCCCTGAACATAATCATACCAAGTCCATCTATGCACGTAAGCCAAAGATAACTTTAATCACAATATAAACATGAGGATGATGACAATGACATAATAATTCAATAAAACAATTTCAAGGATAAATTTTAAAGATTTATAATTTAATTTATCCAGAACTCAATAACGTCCAAATTGTCAACATAATACTGCTTTGTGGAGTAAAATTCAAGAATAATATTCATATACCAAAAATAATTTGGACAAAAAAAAATATATTTTTCGGGTGAATAGTAGACGGAATAATACTCGTGAATAATAGACCCAAAACAAGAGAGTGTCCCGAATACCCGAAAGTGAATGATACTAGAGTAAATAGTAATCGAATAAATAGTAACCCGTGAATAAGAACTCGTGAATAGTACTCAAAGACGAAAAAAGTACCCCGAATACCCGAGTGAATAATACTAGAGTGAATAAGTAATCGTGAATAAGTAACTCGTAAAAAAATACCAAGAAAAAATGATATTCCATGGCAGTACAAAAGAAATGATATCTCGCATTTAGTATAGAAGAATATCTGAAATTGCAAATGGATTTTCACCGCCATGCAGTAATCCACGAGATGCATCATTTTCATAATTTAATAAGGAATGAATATAAAGGATCATTCACCATGCATGCATGCGGTAATCCACATAGATAGGTTATTCCAACAGAATAATAAAGAATGGAATAACTGAAGAATTCACCATGTATGCGATAGACCGCGCATGCATGTTATTCCCAACGTAATAATAAAGAATGGAACGGTGTGCGCAGAATCCGCATGCATGTGACATTCCAAATGC
This sequence comes from Panax ginseng, assembly GCA_020205605.1. Lineage (NCBI taxonomy): Eukaryota > Viridiplantae > Streptophyta > Magnoliopsida > Apiales > Araliaceae > Panax > Panax ginseng. The sequence continues at coordinate 115,763,161 of CM035144.1, read as the reverse complement.
ATTAATAAAGAATGAAATCAAGTCATGTGAATCCGCATCTGGGATATTTTAATGAATAATAAAGAATGGAATAACAACAGAATTCACGTGCATGCGATAGAGACCAATGCATGCATAAAAGTTATTCCAATGTAATAATAAAGAATGGAATAATGAAGAATTCATCAGCATGCGATAATCGCCGCGAGATAAAGTTATTCGAACGAGAATAATAAAGAATGGAATAATGTAAGAATTTCACCATGTATGCGCAGATTCAGATAGACAAAGTTATTCCAACATAATAATAAAGAATGAAACTTTGAAAGAAAATAACTCTCTTCATGAATACGAAAGAATAATACCCTTACCTTAAGAAAGCGGATACTGTAATAAAGTGAGTAGCAGAGACTTCTCTTCTTCTTTCTCTCTATAATTTCTCTCTATAATAATTGCTCTAAAGCTTTAGTGAATTGGTGAAAAATAATGAAGAAATGAGCTTCTATTTATAGGAAAATATAGTTTCGATAATTGCACGTTTTGGGGCTCGAAATATTACAGTATAATACCTTCCTCTTTTCCCATATTTTTAATTTAGTCCTACAGGTATTATCAAACTTGCACCATCTCCCCTAATAGTAAATCATGTGAATCAATAGTTCTAGACATGTGAAAATACGAATTACAATATAGTACCTCCATCTATACCTCCATTTTTAACTTAGTCATGCAAGTGTTATCAATCTTGCACCAACTCCCCTAATAGTAAATGAATGTGAATCAATAGTACACACATTTGAATAAATAGTTATAATCATGTGAATCAATAGCAATTAATTGCTCATTTATCCTGTTAATTACCCGATTGGTCAATATAACCTCCAGACATCAATTATTATCGAAATAAATGTCAATTTTCACTAACACTAATAATTTCAACACAATGGAACTATCAATTTCATCTTTAATCAACACGAACGTATTCATCATTAATATTATAATTCACAATATTTAACAACCAGCCGCTCCTCGGAAAAGAGGGCTTTCCGATAAGGATTTCTCCTTATCGCGCCGCAATTAGGTGACCAAACCTCTCCTCGATGTAACTTCTAGACATTGTCAATATTGCAAATAATAATATGAATAACTTTGTCGCCTCAATTATTGATTTAATAATATAACAAATTATACTGATGATAATCGTGACAATAATTGAATCAATAATACGAGAGATATGACGCAAAGAATTCATCGTAGCAATAATTGAGTATAATCGAGTGACTTCTTACGTAAACATCAATAATCAATACACCGTCTTACTACGCAACCACGCCAGACATCGCATACTTTACTACCGAAAGTAGTTCAACAGCTTTAATTCGGTAACACTTTCGCCGTTATTTTTATAAAAAGATAATTTTTTTTATTTTTTAACTACGACAATACTTCCGTTGTGGGGTCCACCAATGATTGTGCTGTCGTACGAATATTCCCTATTAAAACGAATATTTTATAACAACTTGCATACTTTGTAAAATTTATAAATACTACCCACAACTATAACATTATATCAAATCCACACCATAATATTCAAAAAAATATTTCGAGAAATTTAAATCTTTATTTATAAAATTTGGGGTCTCACATGATGTGCCTTGACTTTTTGTCCAGCCGCTACAAGCTGTTGTGGTTGGGACAATTAAAATGAAACGTCCCATTTTAATTCATTTTAATTGTCCCAGACAAAACAAGCCATTGTGCATTGACTTTTTGAGTTGCTCCCAACAACAGATTGTCATGGATGGATTTCTTACTGTATAGGATTAACTTCATATTAGACCTGACAATATAGTTAATTAACTATTGGGTCAAACCATATTAACTGGAACCAAATAGGTTGGTTAATCATTTTTATTTATTCAGGTTGATTAAAGTTTGGAATCATATTTTTTAAAACAAATATAATTAATTAACCGATTAACCATTTTTTAATCCATATTTCATTCAATCACATTCTTCCATTCTCAATAATATAATTAATATAACCTATCTCATTGTCAACATCATGTTCGTTTGAATCAACTACGTTAAGGAAAAAATGATTTCACTATCCAAGTCCTGAGTTACTAAAATTTGAAATAAAATAAATACAAAAATAAGTAAAATTTTCAACACTAATGTTAACTTATTGGATGAAGACATAGATATACTTTTTAATTTATTAATCGGTGAATTAAAATAATATATTATAAAGATTTTATTTAAAATTAAACAAATTATTATAATTATAAATATTATTGCTCAAATATACTTTATTTAAAATTTATTTAGTAAGTCGTATATAGATTTACCATGATTTATATGGGTCTTTAGCCCGGTCAAAAGAATAAATGTTGGTGCTACTATTTAATCTGCCCAGATATAGTATGTGAGTACGTGACATAGGGCGTGTTCGTAACTCCTTATTTTAAATGATTTATAAATTAATTTATAAGTTATTTTAAATTATAATTTATAAAAAAAGTATTTAACATATTACATTTGATAAAATTAACTTATTTTAAAGTGACTTATAAGTCATTTTAAAATAAGTCACAAATAGTTACTTATTTTTTTGACTTAAAAATCAACTTATAAATTAAAAAATAAGTAGCTCCCAAACATTCTAGTATTCTAGTTACAAAAGAATTATAAATATGTTTCAATATTTAAACGACTTTCATAGAATTATACTATGGTGTATTTTGGATTCTAACATTTCTATTAGCATGTTAATAATAATTTTGAAAAATTATTTAAATAAGAAAGGGTATTAATAATTTCAATTTAAAATTTTATTAGTATAGTTTTTAGCATTTTATTATTTATATTAACAATTTTTATATCATATTATTACTTAATTAATTTAATTGTGACTGTTACAATTTTATTTTTTAAAAGTTTTGTTTAAAAGTCAAAACATCTTAAAATGATTAATATGGTTAATATGGTTTTGAACCATAACAATATAGTTTCAACCCACACAATCCATATTAAAAATGGTTAATATAGTTTTAGTTCTTATATGAAACCATAATCATATTTTAAAAACTAAAACTAACCCATAACCATATTTTACCAACTCTACTTTCATATATAAATATGTGTAACTCTCATATTTATATTTATAGAATTAACCCACATATTCACTGTATCTGAATAATAAACCATGTGATTATATCAATCGGATCTACCGCTCCATGGGCACACCAATTTAATTTCAATAACCAACAAAAACATTTGGACTTATATCATGCAATCGTATATGTTATATCAAATGCACTTATTATTATTATTAAGGAAATGTATTTAAGCTTTCTCAAATATTGGGGTACATTACTTTAAAGGTATTTTTCTTTTAAAAATATAATCCTTTTTTAAATGTCATGTGCATAATATAATATATACATGCATATGCAGATGTCGTTTTCAACTTCTTTTCCGATCGCCTCTCTTCTTTTGTATTTTAAAGACAGTCCCATCTATCTCTATTCTCTAGTGTAGTGTTAAACCAGAGGAAACCGGAAAGAGATAATTAATTAAGAACATATGATATGAGGCTCTCGTGAAACTCCCCATTTGTGAGGTGGGTCATAATTAATTACAAACCTTGAGCTCCACAAATCTAATGTAACTGAAGGGATATATATATATATATATATATATATATATATATATATATATTGGTAAAGTTGTACGTATAGTTATGTTTTTATTTTATTTTATTATTTGGGGAGAGTTAGTAATAAAAATGGTGAGAATTCCCTCCCTCTGTCAATTTGCTTTACCAAAAAGTCCGTTGGATTGACTACACGTCACTCTCTGTTTCATGATTTGACGTTTGACTTGTCATTTCCATCCCATCACTCCTCCCTCCTCCCTCCTCCCTCTCTCTCCCATGCATACATTTCTACTTCTCTCTCTCTCGAAATAGTGAATAAGTCGTACATAAATTAGACATATAAAATCATTACTTTTATATATAAAATATTGATTTATTATAAATATTGTTATTTATTCTCTTATATACATATATCGTTTTAAGGAATTAAGTTTGTTCTTTTTTATTTATTATTGGATATTTCACATGAATTACACATTAAATAAATTTAAGAGTATAAATGGGTTAATAAATTTGGTGGATCCTCAACCTAATAAGTTAACTTTTTAGGTAAGAGATGATCTAACATGTTTATTAGGCAAATCTACACAAGTATGCGTTGCATTAGTGATAAATTAATGTGCAAAGGATCGTACAATTCTGCTACACTTATCATTCATAATTTTTTTTTTTTAAAAACAATTAATAACTTATTTTTTTATATATTATCTCTATATTAAATAGTAATTTTTTTTCATCATTTTTAATAAATTTTAAAATTATTCTGATCAATTAAATAAAATAGAATTATATTTTATAATTTTTTCTAAAATCACAAATAATAAATAATAAAAAGAAACGAAGAGACTAGTTGATACTCCCTCTATTTTTAAATGATTGTCATTTAATGTTTTTATATATGGATTAAGAAAGTTATTTAATATTACCATTTAATAATTAAAATTTGTTTGAAATTTTATCACTTCCCCTTTATGAAAAGTTGAAAACTATTACTACAAGGGAGATAATTTATTGGGACAACGAGAGAAAGTAGGAGTAATATAAGAAAGTAAATAATTTATTCTCTTAGAAAGTTGTAAACGACAAACATTTTGGAATAAATTTTTTCTTCTAAAACGATAATCTTTAAGAAACAGAAGGAGTATAAGAGTATCTCTAACAGACTCTTCAATTACTTTGGAATACTCAAATAGATCAGTCATATCAAAAAAAAAATTATCTCCAACAGCCTCTTCAACATCATCAAATTTGAAACCCCATTCTCTTTCTTCAAAATATTTATGAAATGCTAAAAATATTTATTTTGTTTGATAAATTTGATGTAGAACTTATTGAATTAAAGATACTAATGAGACACAAAATATAAAAATAATAAATAATATTCTTTAAATTGTCACGTACATATGTCAACAAAATTCAATAAAAAAAAATTTACTACTACCATTGGAGTCCGTATAGCAATTCTTTCAATTAAAATTTATCCCTCCCACAATAATTTGAATTAGTTGGTACTCCTGATCTTTGACAACCGCCTTAATTTCCACCATTTAATTTTAATTAATGAAATCCAGGACCAGGTAATTAAAACACCGTCCACAAATTAATGATTTGTGCCTTTTGTATGTTTTAAAACATTGTAGTGCTGCTACTTTTTACTAGAAAGGTCTTTAATTTGTTAATCTGCCCGGCATAACATTTTTAAATTCATCTTCTTCTTTATTATTTTATTATTAAAATTATAACAAGTTTCAAAGTCATATTTTTTTTTAAAAATAATGCTACTTCCATTCTTAATTATAAGATTAATATTGACTTTTCAAACTTAACATTTACATAATTAAATTCATGTAGTTTATGTCAATATAATTATGAATATCATAAATTACTATTAATTATAATATTTATTGTTCTCAAAATTTTAAATGAAAATATCTCAATTCAAATTTAAAAATATTTTAAATTAATTTTTAAAAAAATTAATATCAATTATATAATTCAAAATAGAAGGAGTGCAGCTTATCACTTCATCTCAAGTATCTAATTTATGAAGAAGTAGTTGGAGCTGGGGGCTCCCAATTAACTATGAGAGTGCCAACAATTATTGAATCAATCACAGTACTAGTCAAAGTTAAAATTGGCTTTATTAGTTATAATTGAGATATAAAGTTGCCATTGTCATATTGGACCAAGCATTCATTGCAATATATTTGTATAATTAAACTAAAAAATCAGTAATAAAATAATTCAAATGAATTCTTATAATGCTATAGCCAAGACACACCTCATTACATCAGTATTAAGGGTATGAATGAACTGAATCGAATTGAGTATTAAGTTATTTAGATTTAGTTCACAAAATTTATCGAATATAAACTAATGTTTGATTGAGATTCGTTTAACTACCGAGTCGAGCATGATCTCTCTAATCGAACCCGAATAATTTGAAATTTTTGAACGAATATGATCCAAATATCAATAAAAATTATAATTTGAGAAGGTTCGAATAATTTACCAACTTTAAAATTTGTTCATATTTAAATCATTTATATTTGGAATCAAGTTCGATTCAAACTTTTAATCGAATGAGTACGAATCGAGTCAGAACTGTTCACTTATTTTACAATTTTAATCAGCATGTTTAATATTGTGTGGAGTAGTACTCCGTCATTTCAAAAAAGATTCTCATTTTAAAATTAACTTGTACATTTAACTTTATTTATTATAGTAGCAGATTGTTAACGATCTAAATAGGTATTACTAACTATATATATATATATATATATATATATATATATATATATATATATATATATAGCCCTTCCATAGTAAATCGGTTGCCATAATAACTGTGCAACAATCTCTTTTTGGACCGTTGATAAACTTATTAGAAGGCTGAGAGTGAAACATAAATATACCAAGTCGGCACAACTTGTACCGACTTTTATTTTAATATGAGGACCCCACCATAGTCAACATGTTGTCAGTTTATTGAAATAAAATGAATTTTTAATATTAAATAATGCCCGACCGGCACAGCTTGTACCGGCTGTGCCTTTTTTATTTTTATTTTTAAGCATTTCTCCATTAATAGTCATGACTCAGCACATTGCGTAAACTTAAAAAAATATAAAATACTCCCAGCCGCTACAAGCTCTTACTGCTAAAAAAAAAAAAAAAAAATCCAACCGGCACAACCTCTTCCGGCTTGCACAAGTTCTTTTATTTGCTATTCTTTATAAAATATTTATTTTTTTTATAACTCTTTCATTTAATAACAAATAAAGAATTATAATTCAAATAAAAATAATATCCTATTTTATAAAAATATATTTTTATAATTTTTATTTGCTATTTTTATAAAAATATTTTATATTCTTCATTTGTTATTTTATAATAGGATATAAAATAGGATATAAAAAATATTTTTATAATTCTTTATATAACAAATATATTAATTTCTTCCCACTTTAATTTGTTATAAAAATATATTCTTTATAAAAATAGCAAATAAAAAAATTATAAAATATATTTTATAAAATAGATATTATTTTTTATTTGAATTATAATTCTTTATTTGTTATTAAATGAAAGAGTTATAAAAAATAACAAATATTTTATAAAGAATAACAAATAAAGGATTTGTGCAAGCCGGAAGAGGTTGTGCTGGTTGGATTTTTTTTTTTTTTTAACAAATTTACACTGGGTACATTTTTTTTTATTTTTTCGGCCCAAGACAGGCTTATACTACTACGTGAACAAACTCATCTTGTTGGTATTAAAAATTGAAAAAAAAAAAATTATTAATACAAATTTTGTCACGGTTGGTATTAAAAAAATAAAAAAAATTATTTTATTCAAGCAACTTGCTGCTAAACAGACTTGAACTCGCAACCTCAAACTCTAAAAATATGTCATTTGATATATTTTTGATACATTTGATATAATTTTGATACATTTGATACATTTTTGATAATTGATATATTTTTGATACATTTGATACATTTTTGATATATTTTTGATATATTTTTGATATATTTGATATATTTGATATATTTGATATATTTTTGATATATTTTTGATACATTTGATACATTTTTGATAATTGATATATATTTGATATATTTGATATATTTTTTTATATATTTTGATAATTGATACATTTTGATATATTTGATATATTTGATATATTTTTGATATATTTGATATATTTTGATATATTTAATATATTTTTGATACATTTGATATATTTTTGATATATTTGATACATTTTTGATATATTTTTGATACATTTGATATAATTTTGATAAATTTGATATATTTTGATAATTGATATATTTTTGATACATTTGATATATTTTTGATACATTTTAATACATTTGATATATTTTTGATACATTTGGTATAATTTTGATACATTTGATATATTTTTGATAATTGATATATTTTTTGATAATTGATATATTTTTGATACATTTGATATATTTTGATACATTTGATACATTTTTGATATATTTGATATATTTTTGATAATTGATATATTTTTGATACATTTGATACATTTTTGATATATTTTTGATACATTTTTGATAATTGATATATTTTTGATATATTTGATACATTTGATATATTTTTGATACATTTGATATATTTTTGATAATTGATATATTTTTGATACATTTGATATATTTTTGATATATTTAAAACATTTGATAGTCATGACTCAGCACATTGCGTAAACTTAAAAAAATATAAAATACTCAGTACCTGCCTACAAGCTCTTACATTTATTAAAAAAAATAAAATAAAAATAAATCCAACTGGCACAACCTCTTCCGGCTTGCACAAGTTCTTTTATTTGCTATTCTTTATAAAATATTTTTATTTTTTATAACTCTTTCATTTAATAACAAATAAAGAATTATAATTCAAATAAAAATAATATCCTATTTTATAAAATATATTTTTATAATTTTTATTTGCTATTTTTAATGTCCTAAAGAATTATTTTATTTGTTATTTTATATCCTATTTAATAAAAATATTATTTTTATTTGAATTATAATTCTTTATTTGTTATTAAATGAAAGAATTATAAAAAATAACAAATATTTTATAAAGAATAGCAAATAAAGAACTTGTGCAAGCCGTAAGAGGTTGTGCCGATTTTTTTTTTTTTTTAAAATTGTAAGAGCTTAGAATACCGAGTATTTTATAAAAAGGCACAGCCGGTACAAACTGTGTCGGTTGGGCATTATTTAATATTAAAAATTTATTTTATTTCAATAAATTGACAACATGTTGACTATGGTGGGGTCCTCATATTAAAATAAAAACCGGTACAAGTTGTGCCGGCTGGGTATATTTATGTTTCATCTCAGCCTTCCGATAAATTTATCAACGGTCTAAAAAGAGATTGTTGTACAGTTCTCATGACAACCGGTTATTATGAAAGGACTCCTATATATATATATTGTACGTGTATATATGTATACATACACAAATTAACTTTCTCAATAAGAATTATATTTACCAGTATAGGATTTCATTTAAAGTTTTTCATGAGACAACCCGGCCAGGATAGGACGATATTTGTGATATTTTGACTTTGGACTCCTTCTATTTAACAGTTTTTTTAATGTGTTAAAAATATGGAACGACCAAAGCAAAAAATTATCGGATATCTGGCCGGGTGAAGATATATATATATATATATATATATATATATATATATATATATTCCCACAAGGTAAGGGTGCGTAATCGGATCCCTTTCTCATGGCTATAAATGTTTCTAGTAGTATATATTTATATATATTTATATTTAGGCTTAAATATGATTTATTATTTTAAATTATAGGTCATATTCTACTTCGATGATCTACCTTTTAATTTTATCAATTATATGATTGAACTATTAATTTTTTTCGATTTCATTCAATTGGACTTGCCGCGTCAGAAATTGCTAACGTGACATCTTAATAGGCTAAATGAGTGTTTATGTGTAAAAAGGATATATATTTTTAATGAGATCAAAGAACAAAAAGGTAAAATAACAAATAAAACAACTAAAAATTACACAAATAATATAAATTAGTTGTATAATTATTTACTTATAATTATATAAATAATATAAATTATTTATATAATTATTATATAAATAATATAATAATTATTTTTATTACAAAAAACTGCGATTATTATTATTTTTTATTAAAAAACTATGTTTAATATTAATGATAATAAAAATAAAAAAACGTAGTTTTTATAATAATAAAAAAAAGCTTAGTTTTTTTAATAAAATAAAAAAATGCTGTTTTTTAATAAAATTAAAAAATAATTATTTTATTAAAAAAAACCAAACAACGCTCTCTTATTTTTTTTTAATAAGAATAATTATTTTTTATTTTTATTAAAAAACTGCGCTTTTTTTTATTATTACAAAAAAGCTGCGTTTTTTTTTATTACAAAAAACTGAGTTTTATTTTTATTTTTATTATCATTAATATTAAACACTGTTTTTTTTTAATAAAAAAATAATAAAACACAATTTTTTTAATAAAAATAATTTTTTTAATAAAATAATTATTATATTATTTATATAATAATTATATAAATAATTTATATAACTATAAATAAATAATTATACAACTAATTTATATTATTTGTGTAATTTTTAGTTGTTTTATTTGTTATTTTACCTTTTATCCTTTGATCTCATTAAAAATATATATTCTTTTTACACATAAGCACTCATTTAGTCTATTAGGATGCCACGTCAGTAATTTCTCACGTGGTAAGTCCAATTGAATGAAATCGAAAAAAATTAATAGTTCAATCATCTAATTGACAAAATTGAAAGGTGGATCACCGAAATGAAATATGACCAATAGTTTAAGATACAGATAGAATTAAAGAAGAAACTAACAAAGTTCATCTAGAAGAAGAGTGGGACCCCAAAATTGAAAATAATCATTCTGTCTGTCATATTGGAAATTGAAGAGTAAAAACTACTACTACATGTTATTGGAAAAGGATGAGAGGTTCCATATATGGGAAATGGAAAATTATAATGATTGTCCAATTTTGTGGAGGTCAAGTTGCTACTATCGATATTTGTATCCATTTTGTAGTGGTGTGGTGGTTTGAAAAATTGGAGTCACCTCAGGCTCTGGCACAGGTCAATCAATTAAACACTCTTTCTTCTTCTTCTTCTTCTTCTTCTTTCTTTTCCATTACCATTGATTTAATTTGGTGATTAAAAAATCCCATTGATTTGGGAATCATGGAATGCAGTCATGCACGTTCCACCAATGAAAGCTATTCATTCGAGTCTAGTCTAATGTTAATGGGAAGAAGTTTTGGAGGAGACACGTTCAATGCCATATTAATGGACGTTCGGCCATTTTTGACTTTAATGGAAATTAATTATTCATACACTAACTGACAAAAAAACTCTAGGGTTTGACCAAATTTTGTATTTGGATCAAGCATTTACTACTAGTACAAGACCTACAAGTTCCATTTGTCCTACGGGGTCTACCCTTGTACTGTACTATCATTAAGGGCTTTGACTTCTTTACTGCTACAAACAAACATGTTAGCATGTGGATATGTTCTTCTACCTAAATTACATGTTGGATCTTGAATTAACCAATTACTCCCTCTTTCCATATGTTTTTTAATTTCGTTTAAAAAAAATACTTTTATTTTTTAATATTTAACGTTTAAAAATCTTAATTAAACATTAATTATTTAGTTTTTAATATTACTCAAAGTACTAAATATAATTTTAATTATTTTATTATTTTCAACCTAATAAATAACACCTTTTTTTTTAATACAATAACAATATAGATAATTAATATTATATTTAATATCATATAATCATTTCCTTAATACTTGTACACAACTCTAAAATCATACTCCCTCCATCCCATTATATTTGACGTTCTAGAGATTTTCACATAGATTAAAAATAGATGTAGTTTTATTGTTTTACCCTTAATTAATATTTTGATCTCATTTAATTCTTATTAACACCAAACTTGATTTCACACTCTCTTTCTTAATTTTCTCTCCTAATTAAAGAATAGAATTTGAACTATTTTTTGAAAACAGAGAAAATAGCCATTAATGGTGGTGGAGAAGGAAGGATAAAAAAGGAAACAAATAGACAAAATATTCTTAATTTTGTAGAACATCAAATATTTTGGAGGGAAAACCCCCCTCTAAAACGTCAGATATAATGAAATGGAGGGAGTATATATTAAGGCACGGAGAGGAAGTACAAATTAGCTTGATTAATGGGTATTATATCTAATTGTATAATGGGTTGTTTGGTCGGTCGGAATGGAGGGTAGAAAAGAATAGTCATTTAGGGGGGTATATTCAATTACGATTTTTAAAGACTTTTAAAGATTTTAAAAGTTTGGTTGTATTCAATCAAGATATTTAAAGAGTTTATAAAAGTTTAGTGGTATTCAATTACAACTTTTTTAATGTCTTTAAAAGTTAGGTGGTATTGAATTAAGATTTTTACAAAGTCTATAAAAGTATTTTGATATTCAAAAAGTCAGACTTTTCAGATTTCTATTAAATGGTAGAGTTTGAAAGACTTTAGAAGAAGAATTATAACTATCGATTCATATCCAAAGTCTGACCTCATCTCTAAAGATTTCTAAAAACTTCATATCTCATCTTAATAAGCTAAATAAATTTAAAATACAATTCACATGAATCCAATATTTCTAATTACTTCGCATGAATCCAATATTTTTAATTACTTTATAATCTAGAATAATTATTACTTGTTGCACTCCACAAAAAATAAAATATTTATTTTATTTTTAGTAATAATCATAAAATTCAAAATTTTTAAAATTTGAATTTATTTGTTATTTAATAATAAACACACATTATTATTTCAAAAATAAAAATAAATACACAATATTTTATAATTTTATAATTTAAGTAAATTAACTTAATCGAGTTAAATGAAAAAAAAAAGTGAGAGAGAGAGGAAAGTAATTTATATAGAATACGTACTTTTATAGTGATATATAGTTGTATAAAATATATAAGTTCTTCAAGCTTTTTATCATCATTTTATTATATGTTACATTACTAAACTAAAATTTATTAAAAAGAATATAAATAAAAAATATTTTTTTTATTTAAAAATAACTTGCTATTTTAAAATATACATGAAACAAGTATATATTATTTTTATTTGCAAATTTTGATACTAAGAAGAGATAATATTCAAATATTTGAATGAAAAAATATATATATATATATATATATATATATATATATATATATATATATATATTGCAAATGTTTATATTAATTTTTAATTCTTTGGTTACGTAAATAAGTATTGATAAAAATTTTTATATAATAGGAATGAAAAACAATAATTTCAAATAAGCGTGACGCATATCATAAAGTATATATAGCTCAATGAAAAGTGAGCTTAATTTTTTATATTAAATCGTAGTTTCTAAAATTTTATTGGTATCCAAAGTATCCAAATGTATTATGAAATGAGTAGAATAATATGAACGCTTTCAACATATATAAAATCTCATGCCACAATAATATAATGAGATTTACTCTAGTTCATGAAAAAAGAGGAAGATGTTGTACACATGGTCTAATTAACAATTAATATAAGTTGCAAGATATATTAGAAGTATACAAAAGTCTATCACAGTCTTGATAAAAAGTTTATAAAAGTCTATTACTTATTTCATAGAGTCAATAAAAGTTATTTTAAAAAAGTCTTTAAAGTCTTTGAAAGTCATTAAAATCCCACAAATTCTATAAAAGTATGTCACTTAAAAAAAGTCTTTAAAAATCTTAATTGAATACACCCCCCTCAAACTAACAATTCCTTGTCAACATTTAAGGATTATTTGTTTACTTTTGAATGGGTATGAATGAGTTTGAATCTCTCTGAATAAGTCATTTAGACTGTTTGTTTAACAATTTTTAAACTTTAAATATGTCTAAACGACTCATCTAAAAAATTACGATTGAATGATATTTTTACTTTCATACTCTCATAGAGAAATACAAATTACATTCAATGTCCATATTGTTTACTATTGTAAATAAATTTTGTTATGTACAACTTGTTTTTATTTTTCTTTAACAAATTGGTCAATAACAAATTAAATAAATGTTGTTGTAGTCTTTTGTTATTTTATGTACTATAGAATGTTATTAATATTTGAAGTGTTTTATTTCAAAAATTATATTACTAACAGTATGCTTCATTAAAGATTGTTCAAAAGTTTATATTTAATTTTTCTTACATAACATTATTTATTTATAATTTTATAATAAATTTGTTCATAAGAACACAAAAATTTAAAATAGGATAATACATGTATTAAGATATTTTAGACAGACAATTATTAATCACATCATTTCATTCCGTATTCAGATATTCCACTCAATTCAGATCATTCAAATTCTCTTATACACTCAAAACTTTTCATTCAGTTTTATCAAACAACCACTTAGTATGCTAATAAATACCCTCACTCACAAGGGCGGAGCCACCCATGGGCTAGGGTGGGCTCTAGCCCAGGTGAACTTTTTGACAAATATTTAGTATTTATATATCTTAATAGCCCAGCCCAATCTTCATAAGTCCTGTTCCTACATCACATGTCCCATGTTAATTGTTATCCGACCCATTCCATATATTTTCCTTCTCTCTAAACTACTTCAAACCTTTATCAATTGCTTTTGGTTTTCGGGTGAAACTAATAATGGAATGAAAGTTGCAAATTGAATTGGGAAGGAATTGAAGCTTATTTTCGGCAAGAGGAAAATGATTTTGGCTAACATCAATGCAGATAACAAGAATTTTCATGAAAAGTACAACATAAGTTTTAGTTCATTTATGAAATTAAAGTCATAGTGTCAATTTTGCTATGTTAGCTATATAAGCATTTGTGAATTGTTTGTGGAAATGAGAATATATATGGTGGGTGTCGGATGGAGTAATAAGGAAAAAGAATTGAAAAATTCTTGGCTTAATTATTTCTAAATGGTTATGAGATCTCTCTTTTAAAGTTATGCACTTCACTTGTTTGATTAAGTTCCTCTTAGAGGTTGTGAAGTTTTAAAAGTGAAATTTGATGTTATTGTAAACAAGAAAGTTTATATTTATAAAATATGTGTCTCAAGTGGCTTAACTGAATTAGATATGGTTTAGAAGTAAGTTTAAGTGAATTGAGTAATTTTAGTTTGGTTAAAAAACTGATGTGGCTGAGCAGTTTTGAGCCCATATAGAACCTGTGTGAAATATTTATTTCGACTGATTTATATTTTTTTAAAATAGTATGTCATCCCTTCAATAACATGTTAAAAATTGGTTCCAATTGGATGTGTATAGGCTGAGTTAAAAAATTATAAAATGGCTACAAAAAAATGCGAAATTTGGGAATTCTGAGCAGAAGCCTAGCGCTGAGATAGAGCTAGGCTGCTCTGGTCTCCTACTCCAGTTTTTAATTCTTGTTCCGATTCTGTAGTCCAGGACGGAATTTTTTCCTGACTCCGCCCTTGCTCACTCATAAAAAATACCATCACTCACTCACTCATATATATATATATATATATATATATATATATATATATATATATATATTACATATTTCATAAATTGCATATATTATTGTTTTTTTGTGAAATTTGATGTAGCTTTGATTCAAGTGTCATTGTAAAACTACTCAAATGTTATTAAAGGTATTATGTTTATTTCGTATTATATTATATTAATAAAATATATATGACATATATTATATTGTATATTAAATATATATTATTATATACTGAATATATATTTTAATATTATAACATATAATATATATTTAACAATAACATATTTAATATTATATTTTTAATATGTATTATATTTATTTTATATTATATTATAATTATATATATAAATATATAGAATATCTAATATATATACTATTATATGTATTAGCATATTATATATTAGTATAGTATTATAATATTACTATGTATTATAATTATTTCGCATTATTATATATATTACTTAGTTATATAGTTAGGAATATTTTGTTCTTTTCTAAGTAACGTATCAAAAGCATGAATTAAGAGTTCGAGTATGATTTTATTATGATTTGATTCAGATTGCAATCATCATTTTATTCTGTCTTAAAACAATTTTGTCCAACCAAAATTGTCCGTAAACGTGTATAAACTTTATTTTATATTTTTATTTATCGTAACACCGACATTCACTATAGGTGATCTATATAAATATAAATTAATATATTTCCCAATAATTAATCTATAGATAGATAAATGTACACAACAAGGACTTTATTGTTCGTTGGTGATTTGAATTATTGAGTGTTTGGACAGATACCTGGAGAGCGGACAAAACGGTGGTCTATTATGTAGTAATAATATAATTAAAGTCATAAATAAACAAATGTATTTTACAGATCTGTCTAATTACGCCAAGCCTATTTGTGATCCCAAGTTGCCGCGCAAATGGGGAATCAAATCATTACTTGGATGTGTTTGTTTGTGAGCAGATGGAGGAAATAAAACAAATTAAGAGATGGATGATTTAATTAATTAATTAATTTCTTGAAGTTGCTCCATCAGGGTTTCCTAATCGGGGAAAAGGTGGTGCATGGGTTAATACAAGTATATTATTTATTATATACTCGGAATCAAGAAATATGATGAATATCTCCCCTATAAATAATTGTGATATATCTTCCATTTTCAATAAAATAAGAAAAAGTTAATTTCTTAATCACTTTTTTAGGTGGATCGATGAGAGTTGGTGATTTTGGAAAAAGCTTGAATTAATAAAGCACAACATGATCTCGAATGGGACATGCTATTAGTTTTTATTATTTAAAAAAGCTCAGATTGAGCCTGCCTTCTTTAGTTCCTTCCTTCAAAAGTAGCTAGCTAAGCTAGCTAGGTAAATTAAATGCCCTTGGTAATCAATCGTTTAGATTAATATACTTATATTGCAGCACTAGTGCAGTCTGCAACTTTTATTTGCTTGCCACTTAATTCTTACCTTTTACAAAAATATAAGTTTATCCATTATTAGGAAGTAACTTAATGAGGAACACCAGAGTTCTGTTTCATAGGGTATATATGCCATCTTCCAAATAAATAATATATATATATATATATATATATATATATATATATATATATATATATATATATATGATTCTATCCAAAGACCGGTTCTTTGTAGAAGAACCCTTTTGGCCATTGAAAATTTAATTTGGAGTAAAAAATAAAAAATAAAAATTTCAACTGGCCAAAAAAAGAGTTGCTCCACAGCAACCGATTGTTGTGAATGGAACCCCATATATATATATATGACTTCACAAAGATAGTATATGACTTCACAATGATAGTTACCCAAAAAATAATGTTGTAAAAATTATTCAACTCTTGTTAAGTTATTTCAAAATATACAAATTAACTATTTTTGTTGCATTAAAAAATACTACTTTAAAAAAAATGATCAAAATTTGACTATACGAGCTAACGTGTACATATAATTTGGTCAAATTTTGACCATATTTAGTATTTTTTAAAAGTTCAATTATTTTTGGTGCAACTAAAATAGTTTCATTAAATCAAGTTATATCTATACTTTATATATATCTAATATAAAATAAAATTTTAGGATAACTTGGACATATTAAACACATAATTAAAATTAATTAGCCACACATTTGCAGATATATTCATTTAATCTTGGATCATATGTGTCACCCATTTATTAAATCACAAGTCGTTTGCATGTCTTTGTAGATAATTAATTTATATATATAGGTCGACACACTAGATTAAAACCTACATAAGAAAAGATATATATATATATATATATATATATATATATATATATATATATATATATATATATATATTCACTGTTAATTGTCTTAGATATTATAAGCTTGTATTAATTATCTTCTTCGATAAGAAATAAAAGAAGTATATATGTGGAGGCTTTGTTTTATTAATTATTAGGATAGAGAATATAATCTTATAGGAGTATTCGTTTTGACCTTTATCAGGCCATTTAGCTTTGCAAGCTTCTAGTGTTAAGTCTTGAGCTTGTGGTCTGTCCGTCCCTTTATGATCTTGTAATTTGTTTTTGGTACTAAACTTTTGCGGTCCAATAGCCAAATGAAAGGAATGAAACCACTTGGCAAATCCATTAAATAAGAAAAGAAACCAAAGGGGTAAAAAGCATATCATATCAGTCTTTGTCACCCACTACTCTCTACTTAATTAAATATTAATATAAATTCATAAAATTTATAATAACTTTTTTATATATATATATATATATATATATATATATATATATATATATATATATATATATATATATAGGGTATTCAATCCATACAATTGATTTTCATGTTAATCAATAACATGAAAATTTGAGATTAAAAAAAATTATAGCCCAATCGATACAATATGTAGCGGCTGTTATTTTAATAATAATGGATCCCACTTAGTCAGATTGGTCAGATAAATTTTTAGAAGGAAAATTATTTTTTTAAATATGCGCCGATACAAATTGTACCGACTGGTAATTTTTTTTTGCTCGACAATAAAGGAAATAAAGCATTCATGTGGAAAGAATTTTACTGTTAAATTAAGATTCATGCCTTTATTTCATGTGGAAAACATCTGACTAAGAAATAAAGAAATTAAGTTTTCTTATGGGCCGTAACAATATGTAGCGGCTAGAAGGATTTTTTTAAAACTCTTCAAAAATTAATTTATTCATTTACTTTTTAAAACTCTCTCATAATAAAATAATAATAATAATAATAATAATAATAATAATAATAATAATAATAATAATAATAATAATAATAATAACAACAACAACAATATTAAAAAAAAAATTAATATTGTTATTATTATATTAATATTATTAAAACTAACAACAACAATAATAATCATTATTATTATTATATATATATATAATAATAATATATAATAATTAATGTGACGCCACCAAAATAGATATACATCACTTATCTTGAGTCGCCAAATACATGGTACAAAATTCAAATACAACTTAATTATACAACAAATGTAAAATACGACAAAATATATCTTGTGAGTTTTAATACAAATATTGTCATCTAGACAATATCCACACTCAATTGAGTCCTCATTACATTTATTATCACACTATTTAATGTAATAAAGTGAGGACTACTAATCTATTATCCTGACCGTCACCCGCTCCTCGACTAGTCCTCGCATATGTTCTCATTTTCTCAAGAGAACAATGAAAGTAAAAGGGTTAGCTCAACTAGCCAAGTAAGAAATATTATGACTAAGATAATCTGTAATAAATTATTGTTAGCTTTCAATGTTGTTAAAACCGATACAATATAACAAACATCAAGTTTAATCTGCAATGAACAAGCAATCCATTAAAAGAGTCAAGTAGAGAATAAAATCTACTATCTTTTATGATTTAAAAGGTTTTCATCACTTTTATCGTTGGGACTCAAACAATAATAATCAACATCATCCTCGCACTATGGCCAAGGATATTCATTAATATCACAACCACAAATTATCCATGACTACGGGCCAAGGATATTCGTGTATTCATCAATGGTCATGATTATGTCAACAATCTGTCCATCAATGCACTCACGGGCCAATGAGGACTTTTACCACATTATTTGTAACATTACGGTCATGATTATACCGAATAATTCCTAGTCGTAATCATACCAAGTCCATCTATGCACAACAGGCCACATATGACTTTCATCATAATATAAGCATGAGGATGATGACAATGATATAAGAATCCAATAAAATAATTTCAAGAATTAATTTATCCAGAATTCAATAACGTCCAAATTGTCAACATAATACTGCTTTGTAGAGTAAAATTCAAGAATGCTCAGAAAATATTTCTATGAAAAGATACTGGATGAAGCGTAAATATCAAGGATATTCCACTAATTTCATGGAGTATAGAAGTCAAAATTTTAACCAACTGAGTATAAAAAAATGGAATAACAAAAAAATCACTGCATACGCGATAGATCGCATGCAGAAAGTTATTCCAACAGAATAATAAATAACGGAACCGTGTCAAAGTAAATTCACACCCAAGCGGGATGTTCCAACAGAATAATAAATAACGGAACTGTCGTCATGCGAAACGCATTATTGCATGGATGTTCCAATGTAATAATAAAGAATGGAATAATGTAAGAATTTCACCATGTATGCGAAGATTGATATGTAAAAAGTTATTCCAACATAATGATAAAGAATGGAATAATGTAAGAATTTCATCAAGTATATAGGTGAGAATCAGCGTATATAAAGTTATTCCAATGTAATTAAAAAATAGAATAACATAAATTCTCTTCATGAATACGAAAGAAATAATACCCCTTACCTTAGAACAACTGGATATAGGAGTAGTGAAGTAGCAAAATACTTTTCTTCTTTCTCTCTATAGTTTCTCTCTCTAGAGTTTCAGTTAATTTCTAAGAAATAATGAAGGAATGAGCTTTTATTTATAGGAGAATGGACTGAATAGTAACTAATTCATGAACGGTCCAGATTGATTTACTTTTACACGGACGGTCCAGATTGGTTTACTATAAAATATTCTAATAAAATAAAATATTTTAAATAAAATATAATATATTCTATTTATAATCTAATAAAACGAATAACTTTAAAAAAGTATTCTGTTTTATATAAAAAGATTTTATTATGCAAAATACTATGCAGGTACTATGCAAACACTATGCATAATAAAATATAATATATTTTATTTATAGTTTAATAAAACGAATAACTTTATAAAAGTATTCTGTTTTATATAAAAAGCTTTTCTGTTTTATTACATTAATAATACTAATAAAATAAAACTTTATCATCATTATTATAATTCACACTATTAATCGACCAGGTCGTTCCCAGGAAAGAGGGGGCTTTTCAATAATAATTTCTCCCTATTGGCGCGCAATTAGGTGACCAAACCTCTACTTGGCAGAACTTCTAGACATTGTTAATATTACAAATAATAATATTAATAACTTCGTCGTCTCAATTATTGATTTAATAATATATAAAATATCGACAATAATTGAATCAATTAACATGAGATACTATGCAACAATTATTGAAATAATAATTGAACAAAACTGAGTGACTTCTCACGTAAGTATCAATAATCAATACCGTGTGCTACTATGCAACCACGCGTATTTCTGTACTTTTAACACCGGATGTTTTAACAGTTAATGATAAAACTTCCGCCATTATTTTCATAAAATATTTTTGTTATTTTCTCAATCCGACAATAATTCCGTTGTGGGGTCCACCAATGATTGTGCGTCGTACGAATATTCCCTGTTAAAACGAATATTTCCCGACCAATCGAATATTATATAACAACTTGCGGACTTTGCAAAATTTATAACTATTACCCATAACTATAACATTACATCAAATTCATTCCATAATATTCAAAAAATGATAATTATAAAAAATTCATCTTTATTCATAAAAGTTGGGGTCTTACAACTAATAATATATATATATATATATTACAAAATATTAATATTAGTATTAATAATATTACAAAATATTATTATTAATATTATTAATATAAATATTATAAATACTAATATTACAAAATATTAATATGAATAGTATCACATGCTTACTGACTTTTTAATGATCGTCTCAAATGTACTATAGTCATTGTTGTGTCATGGCTTTTTTTAGTTGCTTCCTGTTGGATATATATATATATATATATATATAAATGAATGAGAATTTTATCTAAAAGGTATGACCTTTGGTTCATATCTTTTCAAATTGAAAAGGTACCTTATCAAAGGGATGTAAACTTTCAAAGAGATGTAACCTTTCAAAAGGATGTAACCTTTTAAAGGGATATAATCTTTCAAAGGGATGTATCCTTTCAAAAGGATATAACCTTTCTAAAGGATGT
Source organism: Panax ginseng (assembly GCA_020205605.1). Classification (NCBI taxonomy): domain Eukaryota; kingdom Viridiplantae; phylum Streptophyta; class Magnoliopsida; order Apiales; family Araliaceae; genus Panax; species Panax ginseng. The sequence continues at coordinate 115,741,463 of CM035144.1, read as the reverse complement.
AACATTTTGAAAGGATGTATATCTTTAAAGAGTATTTGAAAACCTATAAATAGGTTCCAAATCTACCCAAACTTCAACTTCAACGACAATTCTTCTCAAGTTTTTAAAAATTACATTCATTCTTCATTCATTAAAAAGTTATAGATAGTATTTAAATTTTGTTGGTTCGTGGAACTCTTCCATTAAAGTGTTTCTTGTGAGAGTTGAAAATCATTTTATCTTAGGAAGTAGACGTCCATTGTTCCATCCGTAAGCACCAATAACGGGGACGAAATCTGTTTTAAGGAGAGACTGTCCAACAGTTGACTTGATTTTAAAAGTTTGTCAATTGCATATTGTAAGTCATTATTATAAAATTATTTATTTTTTAAATTCTGTTTATTTAATTAGTATATAATAATAATACTTTGAAATAACATTTTCAGCAACCGGTTGTCATTGATACGGACTCTCTCTCTCTATATATATATATTATGAATTCATCATGTGCATCCTTTTTATTTCTTCGATAACGAAGAAGGTACAAACCAAAATCTTAGTTGTTTAATCTTATTAATTAGCTCGAAACAAGAGTGCAACAAATTTGATCAACTAGAGGTGATTGGTGTTCTTGGAAGGTTCACGAGGCTCGAATAAGCATTGTATAATTATGGTGTATATGTGTACGTAAAATTTTATAAACCACCTATTATTTCGGATGTGTACCAAATAAATTAGGCAAAATTATATATTTCATCACTATACTTGGCAACTTGACAAGTTTTATTTAATGCATTACTGAATTTTTAATTTTTTAAATTACACCACTGAACTAATTATTATTTTACAATTAAGTTATTCTGTTAAAAAAATTTGACAGACGTTAAAATATTGCTTATGTGGCGCTGACGTGGCAAAAAAAATAAAAAATATTGCTGACGTGACAAAAAAAAATAATACTCATTTTAAAGTTTTAAAAACAACAAAAACATAATAAAATAAAACAGTTTTTTAAAAAATATAATTTTCTTTAAAAAATAGATTTTTGAAAAACATAATTTTTTTAAAACATAATTTTTAAAAAACAGATTTTTGAAAAACATAATTTTTAAAAAAACATGATTTTTTAAAAACATAATTTTTTAAAAAACATAATTTTAAAAAACATATTTTTTTAAAAAGATTTTTTAAAAAAACATATTTTTTTAAAAACATATTTTTTTAAAAACATAAATTTTTTTAAAGAACAGTTTTTTTAAATAAACAGATTTTCTTTTAAAAATAATTTTTTTTTAAAACAGATTTTTAACAAAATAAAATTTTAAAAAACGGAACTTTTTAAAAACAGAATTTTTTTTAAAACAGATTTTTAAAAATCAGATATTTTAAAAATATACTTTCTAAAAACAGACTTTTTAAAAAAAACCAGAATTTTTTAGAAAGTATATTTTTTAAAAATCTGTTTTTTTTTAAAAAAAACTGTTTTTAAAAACAGATTTTAAAAAAAATTGAATTTTTAAAAATTATAAACAGATTTTAAAAAACGGAACTTTTTTAAAAACATAATTTTTTAAAAAACATAATTTTTTTAAAAACATAATTTTTAAAAAAACAGATTTTTAAAAATCAGGTTTTTTTTAAAAAACAGATTTTTTAGAAAGTATATTTTTTTAAAATCTGTTTTTAAAAAAATTCTGTTTTTAAAAATCTCCGTTTTTTTAAAAATTCTATTTTTAAAAAATCTTTTTTAAAAAATTTATCTTTTTAAAAATCTGTTTTTAAAAAAATGTGTTTTTTTAAAAAATTATGTTTTTTAAAAATTATGTTTTTTAAAAAGTTCCGTTTTTAAAAATTTTTATTTTTAAAATCTTTTTTTAAAAATTATGTTTTTTAAAAAGTTCCGCTTTTTTAAAATTTTTATTTTTAAAATCTTTTTTTTAAAAATTATGTTTTTTAAAAAATATGTTTTTAAAAATATGTTTTTAAAAAAATATGTTTTTAAAAAAAAATTATATTTTTAAAAAAATCTGTTTTATTTTATTATGTTTTTGTTATTTTTAAAACTTTAAAATGAGTATTATTTATTTTTATTATTTTTTTGCCACATCATCAATATTTTTTTATTTTTTTCGCCACGTCAGCGCCACATAAGCAATATTTTAACGTCTGTCAAATTTTTTTAACGGAATGGCTTAATTGTAAAATAATAATTAGTTCAGTGGTGTAATTCAAAAAATTAAAAGTTCAGTAGTGTATTAAATAAAACTTGCCAAGTATAGTGGTGAAATACATAATTTTGCCAAATAAATTACCATATAGTGTATGCGATATTTCATAAGTTAACAAATATTATTCTTTTTTGCGAAATTTGATCTAGCTTTGATTTAAATGTCATTGTAAAACTACTGAAATGTGATTAGGTCTGAATTTGGAACAGACAGTCTATTAGGATTCTCATATTACATTGTATAAAGAGGCCGGAACCATGTACTTTATTATGTATAATTTTGTTGAAACGGTGAGACTGATTTGTTACGGACAACCGTGAAATAACCTAATATATATTTATTTGAAGCAATTGTTTTTATTTCAATTTCTCATTCCTATTATATTTGATGGACTATTTTGAGAGGGACCAACTTTTGCATAATACTCGAGTGTTGTGGTGTGAGGTTTTGATGGAAAGTGTACATTTTGGGAGTCTGCTTGCTTTTTGGAGAACATAGAAACGAGAGCAGATTCTCTGTCCTTAAATTCTTTATCTTCTTTTATTCCTCCGTTTAAATTTTGATACTTAATCTGTTATTTAACATTAATTAATTCTAAAATTAAATAAAAGGACATGTGTCAAAATTTAAATAGGGAGACAGAAAATTTGGGAACATGTGATCTGCTCTAATTATGTATAACGTGTGTGTGTGTATATATATATATATATATATATATATATATATATATATATATATATATATATATATATATATATATAATGCAAAAGCCAGAAGTTGTGATTCTATAATTGTAAGTTAAGCCTACGAAAATAATTCTCCCTAACATCATGACATGTGAAGCACTTGTAGTTTGAGTGGCCATGAGATTCTATAATTAAGCCTACGAAAATAATTCTCCCTCTCACAAACATGAAATTGGTCAATTTTTTTTGTCATTACAAAAAAAAAATGTACAAATATAGAACGTAATTTTTTTACTATATGAATGAATCTTTTATGCGAGCATTGACAAATTTAAAATTTCACAAAATCGGGATCCTCTACAAATGAAAGACTTTGGATATCTCTACTTAGATTCTTAATTTTATATAACAACGATAAAAATCGTTTCTATAGCGATATTTTTCACGTAAAAATATTAAAAAGTCATACAAAAATATTTTCTGTCATTACGAACAACTTAATTGCTCCAATTAAGAGCAAGAAGACCCTACTAGGCTACTAGGCACTAGCTAGATGCCCATTTCAGTAGCTAGCCTAGCTAGGTCAAAGTCTTTTATTTTCATAAAGGCTAGAAGTAAGGGTAGTCATGTCGATGAAACCATTACAGGCAAAGTTTGTTAAGGAATGGCAGATATGGTGTTTCCAACTGTGCCCTTTATATCTGAACATTTGGTCATGTCAATTTCAATCTTTGTTGAAAGACTGTCTCCTTCATATACAACCCCACAAGACACTAGTTCTTTCTTCCTAAAGTTTTTTTTTTTTTTTTTTACAGTATTTTACATGAGGCCAGTCCAGGCCTGAGGGAAAATGGGGTTAAAAATGAAGTACTTTGGCTTTTTCATTAATGTTGAATCCACCTGGTTGGCTGATTTTCAAGTACCGAATAGAGTAGTACTGCATGTGCTTTACTTTTTACAAATTTAAAAGAGGTTAAATTACATCAAAAGATCGGGTTAAACCACCAAATTCAAACCACCCACCTTACTTCAAATGATCTCTCAAATAGTAAATTATCGGCTTAATGACAAAACTGTAACTTAAATTTGGTCGAAAATCAATTTGCCTCTTTAAATTTAAAAATCGTCAATCAATATCTCTAGTTATTTTAAAACAACAATTTTGTTCATTTTAAAACTTATTAAATGGCTACGAATTTAAAAGTATTATACATGTTGGTCACTCTACCCATACGTATATAAATAAATATCATTTATTAAATTAATATGAAAGCTAAATTTATAGTAAAATTTAATTAACATTAAAATTAGATAAACATCAAAACTAACAGAACAAAATGATAAGAAGAATGGAGTGCCCAGACCAACCCAGACCTTGAAATTAAGTTTAATCAACATTTCACTTAAAGTATCTATCTCTCCTTACCTGCATCAAATTCCCTTTAGGAGCTGATCTGCACCAAGTTGTGGCAACCAACTACATGTCCTCACCATCAGCAATTAATTTCCCCGCTCCATGCTTTGTATCTCTGGCATCTCAAGCCTTTTTTCTCTTCATTGTCATCGTCGACGTAGGCTTGGCCCGTCTCCCTCTAACGCCGCCTATAGTTAGTTGTTCAAACCACGTCAGTGCCGTACCCAGAACCCGTAACAAAGACAAAACGAATTTCAATAATTGGGGAAAATTAAATATATTCACTCAGAAATCATCAATTTTGATTTGTTTGCACTTCAATTTCATTGCATATTTCAAAATTTTCGTTACTAATATTAATTTATATATAAAACATTGAGTTTGTATAAGAAAATTTAGTAAATAATTCTATATTTTTTATCCAAAGTGGGTAGGCTCATCACAATCAATTTTTAACTTTAATAAGTCTACTATCGCATGTAACCGCTCACATACACTCACATGCATATTGACATGGTCCACCTGCAGCAAGTCACGTAGGTCATAACAATATGCATGTGAGTATATGTGAACAGTTGTATGTGATATTCTTTTAGTTTGGCCAATGATATGATTTGGAATTGGGTTGTTAGGTTTGAGGTTTCATTTTAGGTTTGAAGTGAGGAAGGAACTAATATTCGAGATTTTTATTTGGTTGAATTAGTTTTGATTTTTTAGTTAGCTTGTTTTTTGGTTTTTTTTTTTGTGATCAAATTTAGTTTTTAGTGTGGTAATTGTTATCTATAATATATAGTATTATTTAATATATATATTTATGATAAAAACAGAACATGATTTTATATAAATATAACACAGAAAATATTAATCAATAAATTCGAGTCCTTTGAATTCACAAAGTCTCCTTAAAGCAAATTTATTCCTCCACGAGATGCTAAGGGTTAATTGAATAATTGCTTTCAAGATAAAACGGATTTCAATTCTTAATTAAGTAGCATTACAAAATTAAGAATTCATCGAACCAAAATTTATGTTATGTATTCGAACTTTTATCGTCAATACTAATGATGCATGTAAATGAAAATGCATGAAAATAAAAGGAAAAAAAACTCATCGCACAATTTATTGGTAAACGGAAATAACGCAGAATCGGAATCTTAATTACTGCAGAAGCAGGAAGGTATCTCGCAAACGGGATTTTTCGGAAGGAAGGAGCAGGATTTTGTTTAAATGAGATTTTTTAAGCAGTATGATGAAAAATGCTAAATGCGCGAATCTAAAATTTAGAAACCAAAACGGACAAGGAAGGAAAAAAATTATATATATTAAATGCTTCCCACACCGTTTATTTATAGAATCCGTTGGCGTGTAACCGTCATCAAAACGACATAGTATTGTGATGATATATCACAAATCCGCCCATCACGACCACGACCATGACCTGACCCGACCACGACCACGACCCGATCCGACTTTGAAGTCAATTTTCTCATTCAATTCAAATCTCATTTCCAACAATCCCCCACATGAAAGTAAAATTGGCTTTACAATATGTAGAATATGATATGAATATGCAGACACTAATTCGAGTACATGAGAAAAGATATTTCATCAGGTTAAGTAGCTTAGTGGCTTTGAACTTGCCATAGTAAAATCTATCAGATTTACTTGGCTAATCAGTAGACTTGATGTCTTTGAACTGTCAGCTTTTTGTGTAAACCAAGACAATAGAATTCACAAAATATCTCTTCAGACATAATTGGTTCACACGTTTGTGTTCATTTTGGCCTTGAAACACCACTTAGTTCCATGAGTATATTAGAGAATTCAGCCTTCAAAATTCTCACAGAAGTGGCCCCCTTCTTACTCACGTAGGTGACTTCTATCAAGAGTATCCTGCAATACCCCACTTGAACATATTTCAAGATATAAAAATCATTAAAAGCGTATCTTATCCACGATTCTCATGGCAGATGCTAAGATCGCTTCATTTTAGGAATGGTTTGGAGTAAATGTCTCCTCAGTGCTTTACTGAGTACTCCATAGTTCGATTTTCCCATTGAACCTAGATCTTGGGATCTCCAGTCAGCTAGGTTGGGTTGCCACTATGACGACTCTTATTTAAACAGTTGGCTTTAAACCCATTCCCCTCGATGATTTTTTCACTTGCTCTCTTGTTAAACCTTTCGTAGCGGATCCGGCAATATTATCTTTTGACTTTACATAGTCAATTAAGATAATTCCATTTGAGAGCAATTGTTCTAACGGTATTATGTCTTCGTCATATATGACGTGACTTACCATTATATAAATGACTTCAGACTTTCTTCCAATCGTTGATTGGCTATCACAATGTATAGTATATATTGGCACATGTCTTGACCAATTTGGAATATATTCTAAGAAATTACGAAGCCACTCACTTTCTTTCTTCTCAAAATTTTGTCTAAAGCAATGAATTCTCGATTCCATTGTAGACCTTGCAATACACGTTTGTTTTGAGGATTTCCAAGATCTTCGTCAAGACCTCCAAGAGTAAAGACATATCCACTTGTGGATTTCGAGTCTTTATTGTCAGATATCCAATTAGCATCACTATATCCTTCTAATACTGCTGGATATCTTATATAGTGCGATCCATATTTTTGAAGTATCTTTAAATATCCTAAAACTCTCAAAATTGCTTTCCGATTGATCTTTACCGGATTACTCAGATACCTACTTAGCTTACTTACCTAATAAGCTATATCCGGTCTAAGACAGTTCATGACATACATTAAAAGCGCTTTATTATACGAGAATATTCTAGTTGAGATATGCTATCACCTTCATTTTTAGCTAGATGAAGATTTATATCAACTGGGGTTTTATTCAAAATTATATTATACTTGTTAAATTTTTCAAGTATTTTCTCAATGTAATGAGATTGAGATAATATAATTCCATCAGAGGTTCTAGAAATCTTGATTCCTAATATTATATCAAAGAACCCCCAAGTCTTTCATGTCAAACCTATTTGACAACATACGTTTAGTAGAGTTGATAACTTCATTGTTCTATATCCATGATTAACATATCATCAACATAAAGACAAACAATGACATATTCCTTTTGAGTGCTTTTGACATAAACACATTTGTCACACTCATTGATTTTAAATCCATTTGATAACATAACATTATCAAATTTTTCATGCCAATGTTTTGGTGGTTATTTTAATCCATACAAGGATTTAACAAGTTTGCATACTTTCCTCTCTTGTCCAGGAGCTATGAAACCTTCAGGTTGTTCCATATATATTTCTTAATCTAATTCACCATTTAAGAATATTGCAGTCTTTACATCCATTTGATGTATTTCAAGTCTATTTAAAGATGCTATTGCTATTAGCATTCGAATAGATGTAATTCTTGTAACAGGTGAATAAGTGTCGAAATAATCCAATCCTTCCTTTTGTCTATAGCCTTTATCAACAAGCCTTGCTTTATATTTATCAATTGAGCCATCAAATTTCATCTTCTTTTTGAAGATCCATTTATACCCTAAGGGTTTTGAACCAGGTGGAAGGTCCACCCATTCCCATGTATGATTTTGCATAATGGACTTAATTTCACTATTAATTGCTTCTTTCCAATGAGAAGCATCTGGAGAGGATACTGCTTCCATGTACATTCGAGGATCGTTTTTTAACAAAAATGTTAGAAAATCCGAACCAAAAGACGTTGAAGTCCTTGCCCTTTTGCTACGTCTAGGTTCATCCAATACAGACTCTTTGTCTATATTTTCAGGATTATTACTAGTAGCACCCAAAGGTCTTTTGTTTGAATTTGAATCTTTATTTCCATTATATGGAAAAATATTTTCAAAGAATGACGCATCTCTTGATTCAATAAATGTATTAACATGAATATCATTAATTTCAGATTTATGAACAAGAAAGCGATAAAGATCATTGCCAAGTATTTGTGATAACCAATGAAAACACGATCAATTGTTTTTGGTCCTATCTTAACCTTTTTAGGTTTAGGAACCATCACTTTCGCTTAGACACCCCACACTCTTAAGTATTTATAGCAAGGTCTATGACCTTTCCATAACTCATAAGGTATTTTATGAGTTTTCTTATGAGCACTTTGTTAAGAATATAATTGGCGAGAAAGCAAAGCTTCCCCCACAAAATTCGGGGTGCTCCGTAACTGCTTAACATAGCATTCAACATTTCTTTCAATGTTAGGTTCTTGCGTTCAACAATACAAGTTAGATTGAGGTGAATAAGGAAGCAGTAGTTTGATGAATAATACCATGAGTAGAGCATATCTCTTCAAATGGTGATTCATATTCACCACCTATATCGCTTCTTATTGCTTTTAATCTTTTTGTTAAGTTGATTTTCAACTTCATTTTTATAAAGTTGAAACATTTCTACAAAATTTCATCTTTGCTTCTTAGCAAATATACATAACAATATTTTGTGCAATCATCAATAAAGGTTATGAAATATTTTTTCCCACCTCTTGTTTGCACAAACTTTAAGTCACATATATCAGTGTGAATTAATTCTAGAGGTTCAGTTTTCCTTTCAACTGAATGAAAGGGTAATCTTGTCATTTTTGATTCCACACAAATTTCACATTTATGTTTTAGATTAATATCAAATTTAGGCAAGAATTCTAAATTAATTAATCTATGCAAAGTATTATAATTAACATGTCCTAATCTAGCATGCCATATGTTTGAAGACTCTAACAAGTAAGCAGAAGAATTAATTTTATTATTATCAATAGACTTCGGTACAACCGTCATAACATTCATCTTAAAGAGCCCATCATTCATGTAGCCCTTTCCTACAAACATATCATTCTTAGTAAGTACAAACTTATCAGACACAAACACCAACTTGAAGCCATTCTTGCTAAGTAGTGACCCAGAAACTAGATTTTTTCGGATATCTGGCACATGAAGCACTTCATTCAAAGTTAGTTCTTTGCCAGATGTCATTTTCAGTACAGTCTTTCCACGTCCTTGAACCTTTGAACTTGAGGAGTTTCCCATAAAGAGTTGATCATCATTCTCTACTGGTTTGTAAGTAAAGAACATCTATTTGTTGGAACAAATATGGCGAGTAGCCCCAGTGTCCACGTACCACTCTTTGGGATTTCCTATCAAGTTACATTCAGATATAACTGCACAAAGATTCATATCTGAAACATCTTCAGAAAGTTTTTTCAGTTCTGTCACATTTGCTTGAGGCTTTTGTTCTTTCTTGAACTTCTTTGGCTTGCGACATTCACTTGATTTATGTCCTTGGATGCCACAGTTGAACCACTTGCCTTTGAATTTCTTCTTGGCCTTGAAAGCATCTTTGCCTTCACGCTTCCTTTTGTTGTTGTTTGGCCTTTGTTCTACAACATTTGCCTTTGCTTCAATGAAATTCTTCCCACTCTTCTTCTCAGATCCTCGATTGTCCTCTTCAATCCTAAGTCGCGATAATCAGCTTCTTCAAGATTCATCTCTTTGCGTTTATGCTTCAGATAATTCTTGAAGTCTTTCCATGATGGTGGAAGCTTCTCAATCATTGCAAAGAACTTTGAATGAATCACTTAATGACATTCCTTCGGAATGAATGTCATGTAGAATTATCTGCAATTCTTGAACCTGAGTGATAACTGCTTTGGAATCTATCATTTTATAATCAAGAAATTTACCGACTATGAATTTTTTCATGCCAGCATCTTCAGTTTTATATTTTTTATCTAAAGATTCCCAAAGTTCTTTTGCAGTTTGAATAGTACAATATACATTATATAATGCATTATCTAAACCATTCATTACATAATTTCTGCAAAGGAAATCTGCATGTTTCCATGCATCAACTGCAACCACCTTTTCTTTGTCAGTTTCTCCCTCAACAAGAGTAGGACAGTCCTCTTGTAGAAACCTTGCCAAGTTCAACGTGGTGAGATAGAAGAGCATTTTCTGTTGCCAACGCTTGAAATCAGTTCCATTGAACCTTTCAGGCTTTTCTCCATGAGAGATACTCACGGCAGAAATAGTACTAGTAGATGTCATTTCTGTCATACAATGAAGACAATTGTCAATAGACAGAAACAAATTTCTGTTTGTACAAGATGTAACAAATTTTGCTTACAAATTTGTTTTTGCAGAATATTTATATATTAACACAATACTATATCTTAGCAATCAAAATAAATTGTTATATGAATTTGAAAACAATAACATAATAGTATTTATTAATATGCAAATAATTTTCTGTTTACATAAAACACTATTACAATTACAGAATATATATAAACAAAATATTATATATACTACACATGTAATATTAAAAATAACAGAATATAAACATGCAATTTTTAACATGTAATTTATATATAATAACAGAATATTATATATTTGACATGCAACAGAAATGTCGATTTTCAAAGGCTTACTTACTGTTAGTTTATAGGCTTCCAATAATGTTATAGAATATGTTTATAACAACATACAAAATTATAACAGTCATGCAAAACATGTTATATACAAAACAGCCATGCATATGAAAATAAAGGCATTAAGTGTCTACTTGATATGCTTGCAGGAGAAAAAGATAAGCTTTAAAAGTCATCTACGTGATAATTAACAAATGATTGACTAATTTTTAAAAGAATTCAAATTTTCTAAGGATTTGAAATCAAACTACAAAGGGAACTTGAGAAAATATATACAGAAAATTTGACTGCATTCAAACGAACAGTAATATGCAAGTATATATACAATTACATATTATTTAACTTAATTTAATATGCAAGTACATATTATTTAACGAACAATAATATACAAGTACATTATATAATTACAACTTATTGTTATTATATAAGTACATATCAATTATCAAAACAGAATATGAACGAATTTCTGCAATTAACAAATACGTATTATCATGCAATTAATATGCAATTAACATGCAAAAGAACAGAACATGCAATTAAACTTGCTGCACTTTATTGCAGGAAATCAGAATATGCAATATTAAATTTACTGCATTTATTTATTATATATTACTATATTACCGATATATATATATATATATAATAAATATATACTAACAGAATTTTTTCCAAACAAAATTTACAATAACTTACTGCAATCCGAACAAATTAGAATATAAAATATAAAGACAGAACTTCATGAGTCTCTAAAATAAAATATATTTTCGGACATGAGTCTCCAGATACCCTTCATACCTTTTTATACTACTACATGTCATTTTTACATGCAACCTTGATTTAGCAGGCAAAAATTCATATGAAAACATACTGTAAAATTCAAACTATATATAAAATTTTCTGTACCATAATTTATCCGTAACAATTATAAACAAAACAGAATAATTATTACTGTTTTAAACCATAAAACAGTCAAATAATAAAAATTTTCCAATAATAATATATCACATATATTACTGCTTCAAGCCATGAAACTGTCCAACGATTTTCTGTTGAGATAAATGATATACTGTATTTACAGATATAATAAATTTGCTTTAAGATTGTTATCTATAATATATAGTATTATTTAATATATATATTTATGATAAAAACAGAACATAATTTTATATAAATATAACACAGAAAATATTAATCAATAAATTCGAGTCCTTTGAATTCACAAAGTCTCCTTAAAGTAAATTTATTCCTCCACAGATGCTAAAGGTTAATTGAATAATTGCTTCCCAAGATAAAACGGATTTCAATTCTTAATTAGTAGCATTACAAAATTAAGAATTCATCGAACCAAAATTTATGTTATGTACCCGAACTTTTACTGTCAATACTAATGATGCATGTAAATGAAAATGCATGAAAATAAAAGGGAAAAAAAAAATTCACCGCACAATTTATTGCAGAAACGGAAAATAACGCAGAATGGAAAGGAATTACTGCAGAACGGGAAGGTATCTGCAAGCGGGATTTTTCAAAAGGAAGGAACGGGATTTTGTTGCAAAAACGGGATTTTTCAGAACGGGACGGGACAGAAAAATGCTAATTGCAGAACGGAAATTCTAGAACCAAAACGGGACAGAAAGGAAAAAAAAATTATATATATTAAATGCTTCCCACAGCGTTTATTTATAGAATTCGTTGGCGTGTAACCGTCATCAAAACGACGTAGTATTGTGATGATATATCACAAATCCGCCCGTCACGACCTGACCCGACCACGACCACGACCCGACCCGATCCGACTTTGAAGTCAATTTTCTCATTCAATTCAAATCTCATTTCTAACAGTAGTATCTATAATAAATATTTTTTTAACCTTTTTATTTTTTTTGTTTAGTATGTGTGTTGCTAATTACGTTCATTTTGTCATATTAATAGCCTTAAGAAAAATATAAAATATTTATTTGGGATCTTATACTCTTAAAATAAAGTCAACATAAAATCTTGATAGTCAAACCGAGAAAATTTTGTCATTAGGCCTAATTAATTAAGCTGGCACGACTCATGATCCAAAATAGTTAAAAATACACTTGTGTATATCATATATACATATAGTTTTAATTAGGATGATTGTGATGCAAGTGGTAGTTTACATTATCGTAATTAAATTCGGATCGGGTCATCGGTTCGAACGGAAAAAATTGAACAATTCAAAAAAAAAATATTTTTAATCAAAATTCAGTGACCTGACGGTTAGACCGGTTAACCCAGTAACCTAGTAATCGATCACCAATTTTATCGGTTCTCTACCTCTTATTATTATTATTATTATTATTATTATTATTATTATTATTATTATTATTATTTTATAAATTTAAGTCTTTGAATTTGATTGAATGTATCATTGATTGAGTTTTGAGTTATGATCATGATTTAATATCCTTCTTTTCATATAGATTTAGTATTTATTAACGCCAAGATATTTTCATGCGCCTCAATCACGTAAAAGCGTGTCCAATCTTCGCGCGATGAAGCGAGTCAATATATACCGAAGTTTTTGACGGTTTGGAATCAGTCGAGGGAGATAGCTCCTAAGATTAGAAAAAAGATGCATCGATACAAAGATAACAATGGAGGTGATAAACTCTAGTGTTTTGATAAGAGAGAATATCTGTAAGACCCCAACTTTTATGAATAAAGATGAATTTTCTATAATTATCATTTTTAAAAAAATTATGGAATGAATTTGATATAATGTTATAGTTGTGAATAATATTTATAAATTTTGCAAAGTACGCAAGTTGTTATATAATATTCGATTGGTCGGGAAATATTCGTTTTAACAGGGAATATTCGTACGACGGCACAATCATTGGTGGACCCCACAACGGAATTATTGTCGGATTGAAAAAATGACAAAAATATTTTATGAAAATAACGACGGAAGTTTTACCGTTAACTGTTGAAACACCCGGTGTTAAAAGTACAAGAATACGGGTGGTTGCATAGTAGCACACAGTATTAATTATTGATGCTTACGTGAGAAGTCACTCAGTTTTGTTTAATTATTACCACAATAATTGTTGAATAGTATTTCACGTTATTTGATTCAATTATTGTCGATATTTTATATATTATTAAACCAATAATTGAGATGACAGAGTTATTAATATTATTATTTGCAATATTAACGATGTCTAGAAGTTCTGCCATGGAGAGGTTTGGTCACCTAATTGTGCGCCAATAGGGAGAAATCCTTATTGAAAAGCCCCCTCTTTCCTGGGAACGACCTGGTCGATTAATATTGTTAATTATAATAATGATGATAAATGTTGTTAAAAATATTGAGGTATTTTTATGAAGTAATTATTATAATTTTTGACGTATTTTATGGACCCCCATTTACCCATTTTTTAAAATAATCATTCGGTATATATATATATATATATATATATATATAAGTGGTGGGGGAATGAAAGGATTCTTTGGTGGGAGGAATTCTACCCGTAAATTGGGTGGAATGTGGGAATGGTGGAGTAGTATATATATATATATATTTATATATATATAAATATATGTAACATACATATATATATATATATATATTATATTTTTGCTTTATTCTTATTGGTTGGATGATTGACAAATTGCATCGGTGGGTTACAAAAATAATTCATCCGTGAAATCATTCGGTACACACGGATTAAACCGTGTCCCTTCAATTCTTCTATAAATAGGATGCTTAGTTAGAATAGAAACCACACCAGAAATTCAGATAATTCTTATTCTACAATCTTGAGCGTATTTCTTTAGAGTTTTAATAAGCTTTGAGCGTAGAAAGCAGTATAAGTTTTCTTCAAGAAAATTCTCGCCCTACCAGTCGGAGTACTCTTCTTTTACGGTAAGGGGTATTATTTTTCATATTCATAAAGAGAACTTCTGTTATTTCATTCTTTATTATTCTGTTGGAATAACTTGTATACGCGGTTTACCCTATACTTGGTGATTTCTGTTGTTATTCCATTCGTTATTATTCATTTGGAACATCCTATCGTCATGCGTTATCTGTGGGATTGGTTAAAATCTTTATTATTCTCGTTGGAATATCCTATCGTGCGCTTTTCTTACGGGACACGGTTCCGTTATTTAGTATTCTGTTGGAATAACTCGCTCATCGCAAGCATCGCATGCATGGTGATTCTGTTGTTATTCAATTCTTTATTATTCTGTTGGGACATCCGCGCTTGCAAATTTCGCTACCGACACGGTTCCGTTATTTATTATTCTGTTTGAATAACTTTGTCTATCTGACGTCGCATCGCATGCATGGTGATTTTGTTGTTATTCCATTCTTTATTATTCTATTGGAATATCACATGCTCCATGCGTTTTCATGGGACACGGTTCCGCTCTTTATTATTCTATTGAGAATAACCTTTTTTTGTCTTGATTCTATCGCATGCATGGTGAATCCTTCTGTTATTCCATTCTTTATTATTCTGTTGGAATAACCTATATAAGTGGATTACCACATGCATGGTGAATGATTCTTCGTATTCATTCCTTATTAAATTGTGAAAATAATCTGATTACGTTGATTATGATGAGAGTCATAATAAAAGAATTGGACTGATAAAAATCATGGGTATATGAAGTATTAGTAAGTGTTATGATGAGTTATGTTGGTTATTATGTGAAAACATGAAAGTTTCTTAGAAATCACAAATGGTTAAAAAAATCAGATTTTGGTAAAAATAGAACATGAAATTCAATTGATCATATCTCCTATTATATTTTGAATTTTTGAGTGTGGTCAAGTTCTAGAGTTATATCTATGATTTTTGTAGCATCTCCAAGTGGAATCACTGTAAAAGATATTGTAGATTTTCGTGTGGACTGATTTTAGCAAAGGAGTCAAAAGCTGCAAATACCGAAAACGCTACTACCCAGATTTTTAAAAGGAAAGTTTCGGCCACTTAATTTGTGAGAAAAATTTAGCCTTTTGGGACATGAAATTATATGGTATAAAGAACATCCTGTCCAAAAATGAGCTCATTTCGACTTAAAATGAGCAAGTTATGACCATTTCAATATTTAGGTTTTTTTGACGAAAAATGCTATAACCGGAGTTCTATAACTCCGATGACCATGAAATTTAAACTGGAAGCTCACGTTGACATGTGTAAGATCCTGCCAAGATTTGGGAATTTTTGGATTTAAACTTGAGGTAGCTAATTTCTTAAGGAATTAATTGGAAATTGATTTTTGAAAAATAGTAAATTTTAAAAATTCCGGGAAAAATATATGTTCTTTATGGGACTATATTATGCTAAATTCCAGAAAATAAATATTTTTGGGACTGATTTGATATTTTTCATGAAAATAGTTTAGTTACGAACATATGAGTTAAATATGTTATGTGAAGTAACAAAGTTGGAAAATAGGATTTTATGGCTTGGAAATCCTATATAAGGTATATGTAGATTTTTTATGAGGGATTTGATCATTGGTGATGAAATCTTATGAGTATGGCATTTTTGAATGATTAAATGTATTATTGGGTAAAGTGTAAACAATTAAAATAAATTGTTTATAAGTTTAAGAAGTGATTAAAATATTGTTATGATATTAACAATATTAGATTATGAATTTATTATGTGATTGATAATATTTGGATAAATTTAAAGTCTTTAATATTTATCCTTGTTTTTGTTTGATTAATGCTTATATCATTGTCATCATCCTTAGACTTATATTATGATGAATGTCATCTTTGGCTTACGTACATAGATGGACTGTTGATTATTGGCTTTACAGTTGTATATCTTTGGCTTACGTGCATAGATGAACTGTTGATTATTGATTTTACAGTGTATATCTTTGGCTTACGTGCAAAGATGAACTATTGATTGATGAGTATCTTTGGCTTATGTGCATAGATGAACTGTTTATTGGTATGATTATGACCAGGGATCATTCGGTATAATCATGACCCGTGATGTTATAGATGAAGTGGTAAAAGTCCTCATTGGCCCGTAGTGCATTGATGAACAATTTTTGGTATGATTATAACCTGGGATTATTCGGTATAATCATGACCATTGATGATTATATGAATATCTTTGGCCGTAGTGCAGGGATGATTCGATGATGTGGATTATTTATTAAGCTGAGTCTTAGCGATAAAATATTGATTATACACTTTTAATTCGTAGAAGATAATAGATATTATGCTCTACTTGACTCTTTTATAATACAGTTGTATATCTTTAGCCTGTAGAACAAAGATGAATTGTTAATGAATATCTTTGGCCGTAGTGCAAAGATGAATTTATTAGTATGATTATGAACAAAAATTGTGATTTGGTATAACCATGATTTTTGATGTTTCAGGTGAAGATAGGTGATGAAAATTATCTTCATCCTGGGTGCGAAGAGGAATTTAGAATCACAATTATGATTATGAGTTATTCATATGATTGTGAACAGGAATTGTTGATTGATGTTACAAAGATAAAACATTATTAGTGGACTTTTAACAAGGAGAGGATAATAGACCTGATGGTCTATTTGACTCTTCTAATGGATTACTCGTTCCGCTGCAACTATGGTTAAAAAGTTTTATCATCTACCATATGTTCTAAATCTTTGATTTATTACTAATGAATGCTATTGATAATTTAATTATCTTTAGTCATGATATTCTTTACTGGGCTAGTTGTGCTCTCCCTTTTGCTTCATAATTCCTTTCAGGTAATAAGAGTGTAGCTGGATCGAGCGGGGATAACAGGAAAATAGTGAGATGGTCCGAGACTGTTGAAGTTTCTCAATACATTATAAAACGGCATGACATGCAATATATAATTGCATTGAGGACCTAAGATGTCCGTGTCGTATGTTATACGTCACTTAATAATTGATTTTGGTGAACAACAATAGGTTGATGAGAACCCAACTTTGGAAGGGTATTTTGTCACTATCATACAAGATGTCTAATGACATACAATCTCGTGTTATCATAAGGATGTGGTTGTAGCATCCACTTGCTGAGTATATCTACGAGCACTACCTATATGATCTTGGAGTATATTTGAAATATAATTCTCACTTGGAGACAACTGAGATAATTATATGTCAAGAGAAGACTCATCATTGGAAGGAACATGATAGTAATCTTCTCGTTTTTCTTTGGGTCTATTGGATCAACCAAGGATAATTCTTTGGGCATATGATATCTATCATAACTTAGATTCATGGCCTCATATGGTATAAGGTTTCCTTGAACATTTTCCAAAGATTTTAATTTCTAAAACAGTTATTGACTGTACTTTTATGTAAAATACCTTTGTAAGGTGTTGTGGTCGAGGCACCATGAGAGTTACATAGATTTTATATTGAAACTCACAGCTTATCTGTTGTCGTACTCTGCACGATAGTTTAACAGTTGTATAAATGAAGTTTGTATTTGATTTTTATGGAGTGATATCTAGCGACTCAGAATGGGTCGTGTGGACCTATTTTGGGGGCGTCACATATTCCGTCGAGGGTAACCTCATTTCCGACAGAATATTCGGTCAGAAATTCGATCGTATATAAGCACTTCAAAAATAAGTCCGTCGATTCTTTGGTCGGAAATACTTAGAGTCGACGAAAATAGTTTCGACCGAACATTCAGTCGGGGATATATTAACTCCGACTGAAAAATGTCTGTCGATGATAAGCATGCCACGTGACAACATGATAAAATTGGGAAAACTACTTACACGCGACTGACTAAATCGCATGCAGCCAGTAGTGATATGCACCAGGCAGATGACGTGTACGGTCGCCTTAGCGACAGGATCCATAATACTAGAATATAAAATTTATTAAGAACATTTTAATTTATTAATCACATGATAATATCATTCTAATTGAACATAAGTGATATATTATAGTTGAAACCTACACGTATTTGAGCCGACATCAATCTGGGCGTAGTCAAGACCTTCTGTAGATGGACGACCTAATCAACCGAGGTTAGGCCCTCGTGAAGCAGCAAACGTCTAAAGATCTGTATGTTATTATATATAGTTATGAAAATTGTCCAAAAATAGTAAATGAATGTATAATATAGTTATGAAAATAATGTTACTGAGCCAAAAAAGAAATCAGCTCACTAGCATCTCAAGACGACCCTCCCTCGAGCCGTCACCCGATCCGAGCGGGCCACGCCATACCACCTCCACCGCTATGTCGAGGCATATATATAGCTGTACTATTGAAATAACAGACATAGATACGATGAATGATTTTAGTTGTATAGTATTTCAAGTCTTTTATTTTATATAATGATTGATTTTAGTTATATAGTATTTACAAAACACCAATTAGTGAAGAAGTAGTACGTCGTTAAACCCATCAGAATCAAAATCATTTTCATCCTCTAATTCCGTCTCTTCTTCTTCTGTATCAATTTCTTCCTCAATATCATCTTCTACCATCACATACGGACTAATAACCACATCTTCCTCCACTTCGTCAACATCGAGTACGTCAACGACATCATCACCCAACACATCGTCATCATATACCACAACGTATAAGCAAGAATTGCTAACTTGTTCTTGCAACGGGTCATCCGTTCCAGACAAATTAGTACCATCAAATGGCCGAGTCTTCGTTGTCACAACTGTATACCAGGGGGTTCTACTGTGAACGACATTAGGGGCGTAGTACACTTGAGTTGTTTGGTCGGCTAATGTAAATCCATCATCGATCAGTAAATTCAATTTTATATCTCTTGATGACGATTCTATTACGATCAACTTTAACACCCTTTGCAGTATCAAACCATCGACACTTAAATGTAACGACCTTTTTAGCCCCTGAATAATTGAGCACAACCACTTCCTTTAATCTTCCATAGTAATTGGATTCAGAATCTCCATAACAATTTCCCAACACGATAACGCCGGAGTTGACTGATGTCAATTCATTCAAGTCATCAACCTTGAATCTATACCCATTCACGATACAACCTGGAAATGAACTAATATGTTTTTACAGGCCTAAAATGACATCTCTAAAACGCTCATACGCGTTCTCTTCTTCAACCCTTCTCTTAAACCACTGATGAAAATTTGCATTAGTGAATGCTTCCATCTGTGATTCTATCAACCCTGGGTTAGAAGCATGCGCTTGCAATTAGAATGAAGCGTACAATAATATGGCAATTAATTAATTTTTGATTAAGGATAGATAAATCATTTTCAACTTTTAATAATACATACTTGTTGTACAACGATACTTCAGGCATATTTAGAAGCAAGTATGTAGAGACAATCTTTAAATCTTTATCGGTTAGGTAAGTCTTTGTCTCATGTCCAAATTGTTTAGCTGGATAAGTGAATACAACCAACTCATCATCAGCACGACCAGATGGATCCCCGACCTCATTCTGACTTAGACGGTTATGTTTTGTTGCGACTTCATCATCAAAGTACAACAAGCAGAAGTTGACAAGCCCTTTCTCCGTATACCGTTCAGCAATAGAACCCTCTACGCGCGCTTTGTTTTTAACTTTCTACTTTAATCGGCGCATATACCTAAAACATGAAAGTATGTGATATATATTACCTGATAAGTTAAATATAAAGATGATGAATATTGCACAATGTATGTGATACCTCTCAAATAGATACATCCATCGATATTGTACCGGTCCTCCAAGCTTAAGTTCATATGGCAGATGAATAGGCAAATGCTCCATGCTGTCAAAGAACCCCGGTGGTAAAATCATTTCGAGCTTGCATATTGTCAACACTATGTTTTTCTCCATCTGTTCCACATCACTATACCTTATAAAAGTTGAGCAAATATCCCGAAAGAAATTTGAAAGTGCGATAAAAGTATCATTAATATTCCTGGGTAACACCTCACGAAATGCAATTGGCATCAACTTCTGCATGAATACATGACAGTCGTGACTTTTTGAACCCGAGAATTTTCAACCGCTTTCAACCTTAGTACAACGAGATATGTTAGAAGCATATCCATCCTGGGAGCTTCAATGTGCTAAGCCACTTGCAAATGTTTTTAACCTATTCTTGGTAAAGACAAAATGGAGCTTTTTTATTTTGTGTTGTTAGGTTTGAGCCACAATTCACCGATATTCATTTCCTCCAAGTCTTTACGTGCTTTTTATCATTGTCTTTTGTTTTACCACTTGTATCTGAAAGTACGGTAAAAAAATTTCTCAAATACATTCTTTTTTCAGATGCATAACATCTATACAATGACGAAGTGCTAGCTAGTGTGACCCAAAGATGGCAACTCAAACCAAATTGGTGAGTGAGTCCGGTTATGACTTTTCCCATATCCTATAGCTCTCAACGCATTCATGCTCCTTCCCAAGGGTGGAAATGTTAGATCATTTAGCTTACCTTAATATGTCATTTGCCCGACAAGCGACCAATAACCCTTTCTTCTCGTCTTTTGTTGAATTGTGTAGACATCTTTCTATAAGCGTGCTTTCAGCAGAAAAGAATCTACGACGCAGTTCAAAGAAACTAATTTTTGGCTATGACGTAGTTGAGTGCCTCAGACATCCCCACGCAGATCGGACATGAAAACTTACCATGAATCGACCAACCACTAATCATCCCAAGTCTTAGGAAAGTCGTTGATAGTCCACAACAAGTGCGCTTTTCATCACAAAATTGCATACAATAGATTTATTAAAAGTTTGAACATCTATTTCCCACAACATCTTAAGTTCATCGACTAACGGCCTGAGGTACACGTTAATGTCTTTTGTAGGTGTAAGACCTCAACTTATTATAAATAAAATTAAATTTTTCTCTATTCATTATTCTAAATTAATAAGGTGTTAATTTGATATAATGCTTTAGTTATGGGTGAAATGTGCAAATTTTGCAAAATAAGCAAGTGGTTATAAAATATTCCTTTTGTTTGGGAATATTCGTTTGGTGTCGTGGAATATTCTTTTTTTCGGGAATATCAAATGCGACAACACATGATCAATTGTGGGCCCCATAACGTAATAACTGACGGATGAAGAAAACGACAAAGTTTGAGTTTTATAAATAAGCAGCGTAATTGTTACCAATTAACTTCGTTAGATTACCGGTGGTTAAAATACGATGTCTGGCGTGGTTGCACAAGAAGACGCGGTATTGCACAAAGATTGTTGAATTATTGATTAAACGTAAGAAGACACTACTCAATAATTGTTACAATAATTCTTATTTAATATTTTATTGATTCAATAATTGTTGCGTTGATATTTTATATTATTATTGTTTCAATAATTGTCACTGCACATTATTTTCCATTATCAGATCAATAATTCATATTATTTGAATAATATTATTGGATAATATTATTGGCAATGTTCAAAACAGATTACATCAATGAGAGGTTTGGTCATCTAATTGCGCGTCAGTAAGGAGAAATCCTTATTGAAAGCCCCCTCTTCCGAGGAACGCACTGGTTGTCATAATTGTGATTACGTAATATTATTTGTGAATAATTAATTATTAATTTATATGTTAAGAAAATATTTATTTGATGTGGATATAAATGATGGATTTATTTATTTTATGTGGTTATAAATGAAGGAATTAATGCTGAGGTATTTTATCAGTATTTTTATCGGAATTGAGGTATTAAAAATCATTCGTTTGTTGATTTCAGATATTTTCTATTTGGAATTTGAAAAAACTCAAACCTACAAAGTTGTAGAGAATTCGATTTCAGGCAGAATGGACATAAAATTCGTATTTTTCAGATAAACGGGCTATTTTCTATGAATTACTGAAGTTTTAAAAAATAAAATGATTTTTATTAAATTATGGGTGGGACCTACTTTTGTTTTTGAAAACATGTGGGCTGCTGAATTTCTTCCGAGATGGCTGCCCAAAAATTCAACAAAGCATGCTTAGGAATTTTGAATAATAATAATAATAATATTTTATTATTTTAGTCTCCTTTGGCGTTCTAGCATTTTCCTATAAATAGACGCTTAGGTTAGAATTAAAAATCACACCAGAAATAAGTTTTCTTTCTCTCTAGATTATCGAGCGTATTTTTGTGAGTATTTTGGTACTTTGAGAGTTGTTGTTCGGTACAAGCTTCCTTCGGCTTTATATCCGATAATTCAGTCAGAAGTACCGTTATTTTGAGGTAAGGGATGTGTTAACGCCAAGATCTTTTGCAACATCCCAATTACGTAAGATGCCCTGATCCTGCACAGTAAACACGATAAGACACTAAAAGCAGATCTTTGGACCGTCGGGGATAAATTTCAAAGCGTGAGAGTCGAAGATCGGTGTTCACAAGGTTAACAATGGAGGATGTAATGTCTAGTGTATTGAGAGAGAGATAGATATTCTCAGTTGTGTATATGTGTGAATATCAATATGAACGTATCTATTTGTGAAGACTTGGTTGATAGATTATACTCTCTTGCCCGGTTTACCGTGCCACCCACTACTAACTGACACAACCCCCATGATCTGATGGGCTCTGCCGACTGCATGTAGTCTACCCACTACCTTTGGTCACTGTTTATGCCACCAGCCAGCTATAATCCCATCCACATTAATGCATGGCAGGTGTTTTAGTCAACTGTCATACTTTTTCATCATTGCAAGTCAAAGTAATAGATTAATTAAATAAGTAAGCCCAATTTACTCGGCCCAAAGAGGAGAAATATCATGACCCAACATTGCCCCCTAGTTTTTTGTTGAACAAAATGTTTAATAGAAAACTATAAATGGTCCATGATATTTTACTAAAGATTCATAATGAGAAGCAATCGAAATGTACCCGGTTATGGTTCATGAGATGAAATGAGAGGAGACCGGAGGCCCAAATCAAAAAGGCCCTGTCTGATAAATATCTGGACCCGGAACCGGACGCTTCCCATCCAAATTCTAAATCATTACTAAAATTTAATGTTCCGGCTTTGTACACCGTGTAACCATTAGTATAAATGATAAACTTTACCAATTTTGACAGTTTTACCTGCCAATTTGAAATTTGAACTTTTGAGCTTTCTTCTTCCCCTCTCTCTGCGAAATCCCAAAAATGGTGGTCTTGAATACCAACCAGAGTTCTCCTCCTCGAGTGACTCCCATTAACACCGTTTCCCCCAATCCAAACCCTGATCAAGAGGGTTCGAGTTCAAATCCCCCGTCCACAGCAACCATGGGGAAGAATCCATCCTTGATACCTTCTCTACCGCCTACCAACTTCTTTAAGGATGAGGAACAATTTCCTCATGCCAATACCCCATCTATTATTACGGAAGCTGAGATACATATCCTCCGGACCTGCTATCAGATTCTGGATATGTACGCAATAAGGGCTCCAGTTCCCGAGGAATGCATGTACCATCGACCGGATGGTTGGGTTGCCATGTCAGTTACTTTTCTCGAAAAGCGAATTCGCCTACCCCTCCATGCCTTCGTCATTACCCTCCTAGGGTTTATAGGAGTGGGATTTGCCCAGTTGGTTCCTAATTCCTATATCCACATTCTGGCATTCATTGCCTTCTGTCACGAACTAGGGATTCCTCCATCTTTCGACATGTTCTTCACCCTCTTCTCGGTCAGGTAAATCCAGAAGCGAGGTTTAAAATGTTGAGCAAATAGTCTCCTCGACCTAACGCCAGATTTGAGAAGAGACCCACGATGTATACCCCTTCAAGCAACAAGGGTTGTACGAAAAATGGTTTTTTTTACAGGAGGCCAAAATCTCTTCTCTTCCGATTGGACTATCTCTACGATCGGATCTCTCACGACTTTGGAGATATCCCCGAAGAGTGTGTGAAGGAAATGGCAGATTTTTTGAAGAAGATTCCTCCAAAGGAATGGAGTTTTGCACTTCTGACTAAGCAAACCTGGTTATATGACCATAAATGTAAGTTTCAATAACTTTGTAAATACAGTTTTTGAGGTATTAAGTGACATGGGTTTTGATACATGGTTATTTGCGGTGTCTTTGATCAAACCAACTTCTTGAAGTAAAAGAGTTGGAAGATTTCTTGGTTGGAAAACCGAAGTGGATGCAAAGTGAAGAGCCTCCGTGAAGAATCTCCCCATTTGATCCCCTCATTACCGATCCACCCACTGTTTCTCTTCGGGATGACGAACCCCAAACTGATGAACCCATTGTTGTTGAAGAATCTCTTAGGCCTCGTCGAAGAAAAAGAGCCGCCAAAAAATCTAAGCCCATTCAGCCAGAAACAACCCTTGAAAGTGACCCAGAAATAATTTCAGAAGCAATTCCACAAGCAAACCCTTCATCCAACCCTAGTTCTGTACCTTCTGAATCTGTTCCAATTAAGAGAAGCCTAGTTGACATACCTCTACACGATCGGGCGAAGGTCCTCTGTGTTAAGAAGCTGAGGACAAAGATTACCCCTTTAACCGCTGATGAGCTTCGAGTTCCTCCGTCCTCGACTGACATCCCTCCAACAGTTCCCACAGAAATTCAATCGCCTGATGATGAGCTGGTCGAATCTGTCCCCATCTTACCTCGAAAAAGGAAACAACCATCAGACAGCCATCCAGGTTCATCCTCTACTCCCTCACCAGTCCACGAACCTAATCCTGTTCGATCTCCCTCTCCGAAAAATATATATACGGATCCGCCACCAACTCGTGATCAGCTTGTGCCTTCTCCTCTAAGACATCAACTTCCGAATTTTAGCATGATGTTATGGCCTCTCCAACCATGTGGCCTCGATTTAATGCCAACTTCCCCTTCCAATTATTTAATGCTTTCGTCTGTGACACCGATGACCATCGATTTGGTAATAGTTCAAACATGGATCTGCTCAAGGAAGGCATGAGTTATCTGGCGAAGGTAAAGTGGTTTTCTCTGCAATTTCTGTATTTATCTTCATATTTAGACATTTGAAATTGATCAAATAGTGTTGAATATGCGTAGGCGAATGCTGTATTTGGACGCCTGCATCCAAAGTTTATCGAAGCTGAAGCCGAAGAAGAGGCAATGAGAAAGGAGAATGCCATCCTGAAGTTTGCTCTGGCTCGGGAAAGGACTCAACGTGAGAGCGTTCTTCACACAAATGAGGGTCTTCGGAAGGAGTTGGCCCAGACCAAAGAAGATGTGAAGACATCCAATGAAGAACTGAAGTCAACTAAAGCACAATATGAGGAGATCGTCAAGATGAACGTTGATTTGGTTCAAAGGAGTGAAATAAGGATGGAGAAGATCAAAGAGTTAAAGGCTGATGCTAAGATCTTGACTAAAACGATCCAAAAGCTAGAGCTAGCAGAAACTCGTCATCTGAATAAGCGTCAGAAACTTGAAGAAGAAATTCGAGAACTCAAGGCTCTTCGGGACCTTGAGCCTCCTCTAACCGATGACCTTCGCAAGCAGATCTGTGAAGAGTATCTGAAATCAGATGAAATTAACGGAGAGATCATGAAGATATATTCTGAAAGCTATGAGCTCTGCCGGAGTCGTGGCAAGGAGAAGTTGATTACGATTAACGTGGATCCAACTTTGCTCGACTCTTCGGATGGCGAGGATGATGATGTGAAGTGAATACTCTTGTCTTTCCGGATTTTATTTAAGAATATTTGTGAAAATTTCTGTTATTTTGAAATTGTTTAAGGATTTTGTTTTAAAAACTTTTATCAGGACTTCTATTGTTCTGAAATTATGTTGGAATTTATGTTTCTGCACAATAGGTTTATCGTTATGTACGAATCAGACTAATATTTATTAATGAACTTTCTACTGGTTATGTCCTGACTTTGGCATAATGTTTTTCGTTTCTTGTCAACGATTCAGTACCAATGGACTTGAATGAACTGAGCTTAGATTGTGAATTCGTTAAGGCATATAACAGTTAAGAATGAAATGAAGTAAACTGGATTTAATGGATAGAATTTAATGAACTGAATTGAATGAACTAAACTCAACACTTAAACAAAATAAAGTAATGTATACTTATCGTTTCCGAAGAGTGAGATCGGTCATGTGTCAGATGAATTCGGCTGATCCTCTTTGCACCATCGGAATTTTGTTTACCACTCGGGGTGAAACAATTATATAGGAACCAAGATATAAGGACCATGGAATTTGTCTACTACACGGGGTAAAACAATTATATAGGAACCAAGATATAAGGATTATGGAATTTATCTACCACACGGGGTCACAAATTCATAGGGACACTCCTGACAATAAGGCTGCCATCGAATGACCAGCAAGTCCGACCATACCTCCTTACTCTAATGCATTTTGTTTACCACTCGCGATAAATCAAAATTAAGAGGATAATAGAATTTGTCTACCACGCAGGGTATAACAAAACCATAAGGACACTCTTGTCGAAGAGGCTACCATCGAATGGTCAGTGAGTCCACCCCGTCCTCCTTACTTCGGTGACTATTGATTTACCGCCCTCGGTAAAAGCAATATAATGGAACATAGGATTTGTCTACCACGCTGGGCAACAAATAGATAGGCTACCATCGAATGGCCAAATGAAGTCCCACCATACTTCCTTACACCATTGTGAACTTAGGACAAATAAGAAGAGGATCAGTTGTGAAAAGGTGAACTTTTATAGATGGTGAACAATCATGTACAGACTTCTTGGTAAACTGACTCGATCTCTACTGGAAATATTTTTGAAGCCTGCCTGCATGCCAAGTGTTCTTGATCTCGGATCCATCTAATGCTTTTAAACGATAAGTCCCTGGCTTTGGTACTTCGATCACCTCATACGGCCCTTCCCAGTTCGGCATTAACTTTCCTGTGTTTTGAGGCGTAGACGCTTCGGCTTCTCTGAGGACGAAGTCTCCTACTTCGAATCTGCGAAGTTTAACCCCTTTGTTGTAATACTTAGCTACTCTTTGTTGATAAACAGCCAATTTGAGCAAAGCTACCTCTCTGACTTCTTCTAGCAAATCCAAGTTGGCATTCAGTCCTTCGTCATTGTAGATCTCTTTGAATTGACTGACCCGAAGACTTGGTGATCTGATTTCAACTGGGACTAAGGCATCAGTAACATAGGCCAATCGAAAAGGTGAATCCCTTGTGGTGGTCCTTGGTGTAGTCCGGTAAGCCCACAGCACGCTGAGCAGTTCTTCTAGCCATCTTCCTTTAGCTTCATCCAGTCTGCGCTTGATCCCATTCAGCAGCGTCCTGTTGGTCACCTCGACTTGGCCGTTCGACTGTGGATGAGCCACCGAAGTCTTCTTGTCTTTGAACCCTGACTCCTTCAAAAATCCTTTAAATTTTGATCCCACGAACTGGCGTCCATTGTCTGATATCACCACTTTGGGAATTCCGAAGCTAAATATTATGGACTCTTTCATGAACTTCAAACACTCCTGCTCTGTTATCAACCGAAGTGGCTTTAGCTCTACCCACTTGGTCATGTAATCAATAGCAACTATTACGAAGCTAACCTGTCCCTTAGCTTTTGGCAATGGACCCAATATATCAACCCCCCAGACAGCAAAGGGTATAGGAGATAGAATCGAGTATACCTCTTCTGGTGGCTGATGTGGGATCGAACTGTTGAGCTGACACTTCTCACACTTCTTCACATACTCGATAGCTTCCTTGAAGATCGTTGGCGAAGAGTACCTTTGTCAAGAACTTTGTATGCTAATGACTTAGCAGCCATGTGATCGCCGCAGATGCCTTCATGAACCTCCCGAAGGGCATACTCAGCTTCAGACGAAACCAGACACTTTAATAATGGTGACGAAAATGCCATTCGATAAAGATTCCAATCAATAAGAACGAAGTTGGCACTCTTGTACTTGATCTTCTTTGCCAACATCTGATCTGAAGGAAGGACGCCATCCGCCAAATATTCGATATAGGGAGTCATCCAGCAGTTAGATCACTCGATACACATCACCGCTTCATGCTGAATACTCGGCTGCTGCAAAACCTCCAAATAAACCGATCCGTTGAAAACATCTGCATCCGTGGTGGTCAGCTTTGACAGTGCATCGGCAATGGAATTATCGTTACGCTCTATGCCCTGAAACTCATAAGAAACGAAGTACTGAAGTCGGTTTTTTAATTCTGCCAGATACTTGATCATCCTGGTCCCACGAGCTTCATAATCTCCCGAGCGGTTGTTTGACGACCAAGCGAGAGTCCTTTGTAAATGATCACTTTTGGACCTCTAGACTCTTTCGCCAAATCGAACTCCCTGCTAACACTGCTTCATACTTGGCCTCATTGTTTGTTGCTTTGAACCCAAATCTGATGGCCTGCTGCACTTTGAATCCCTCCGGACTCGTCAAGATATTTCCTACCCCACTATCAAATCCATCGTAGAGGATCCATCTCGCATATAAGCGCCCAAGCACTCGACCTGGCCAAGAACCGCGAATCGCTTTCGATCGGACGTCTCGACCGACAGTCTGCAGATCGCGGTGAATGAACATTCTACCATAAAGTCGGCCAAGGCCTGTCCCTTGATAGCGGTTCGGGGATGATACTCAATGAAAAATTGGGACAACTCCATAGTCCATGCTGTTAATCCTCCTGAGACCTCTGGTTTGCCCATCACCTTCTTCAATGGCTGATCCGTGTAGACGACCAGGAGCCGACCTTGAAAATACTGTTGAAGCTTGCGACTAGCAGTTATTAAAACAAAGGAAAATTTCTCAATATTACGGTACCTGGTTTCAGCATCTCGCAGGACGTGATTGATATAATAGACCGAATGATGCTTTCCACTGACCTCCCGAACCAGGACTGCTCCCACCACTAACGAACTCGCTGCAAGGTACAAATACAAAGTCTCTGCTGGGGCAGGCTTCACCAATAAAGGAGCGGAAGACAAATATGTCTTTATGCCTTGGAAGGCGTCTTCACGCTCCGAAGTCCACTAGAACGTCTTCGCATTCTTCGGCCCCTTCAATGTGTCGAAGAACGGCAAGCATCTCTCTGCAGATTTGGACATGAACCTCCTTAAAGCTGCAATCCTTCTAGTCAGACGTTGGACGTCTTTGAACGACTGAGGAGTCTTCATGTCAAGAATGGCCTGGATCTTTTCCGGGTTGGCCTCGATGCCCCTCTGACTGACCAGATATCCCAGGAACTTTCCTGCACCGAGGCCGAAAGTGCATTTGGCCGGATTGAGCCTCAGCTGACGATGACGGACAATCTGGAAGCATTCCTTTAGATCGTCCAAATGCTTCTGAACCTGCATGCTCTTCACGATCATGTCATCTACATAAACCTCCATGTTTCTCCCTAGTTGCCTATTGAAGACGAAGTTCATCATTCTCTGGTAAATGGATCCGGCATTTATAAGGCCAAAGGTCATCTTCTTATAGGCATACATCGAACGGTGTGTAATGAATGCACTCTTCGGGATGTCCTCTTTGCACATGGATATTTGATGATAACCTGAAAAAGCATCCATAAAGCTTAGTAATGCATACCCTGAAGTGGCATCAATGAGTTGATCAATATGGGGCAGAGGATAAAAATCCTTATGACAAGCTTTATTCAGGTCGGTGTAGTCGATGCAAACCCGCCATTTTCCATTCTGCTTCTGCACCAACACCACATTCGCCATCCATTCCGGGTAATCAATTTCATAGATGAAGTCGGTAGCCTAATGACTTTGCAATCTCCTCATCAATGATCTTCATCAGCTCTGGTGCAAAGGTCCGCCTTTTTTTGTCGAAATGGCTTCTTCGAGGGATCTACATCTAGTCTGTGCTCAGCTATCTTTCGGCTAACTCCAGGAATGTCCTGTGGTTCCCATGCAAAAATGTCCACATAGCAGCGAAGGAGCTCCATGAGGTTTGTCCGAAGAGGTTCTGGCAGACCCGAACAAATCTTCACTGTCTTTTCTGGCTTTCCAAGGA
Source organism: Panax ginseng (assembly GCA_020205605.1). Taxonomy (NCBI): domain Eukaryota; kingdom Viridiplantae; phylum Streptophyta; class Magnoliopsida; order Apiales; family Araliaceae; genus Panax; species Panax ginseng. The sequence continues at coordinate 115,710,821 of CM035144.1, read as the reverse complement.
CTAGCTCGATCTCTTCCGTCTCTCCTGCAGGAATTACCAATGGCTCCAAGCTGCTTTCAGTGAAGGGCTCGATCTTAATTGTCATGGTTTTTTTTCATTTCGACCCCCCACCAGGAAGAAATAACTGTATTTCTATAACATCGTCGGGCCGGATCTAAGTCCCCCGCCACTTCTCCGACTCCATGTGCCGTGGGGAACTTGATTTTGAAGTGAGGGATGGAAGTTACCGCTTGGAGAGCTGTCAGTGTAGACCTTCCCAATATGGCGTTGTAAGCCGAATCTACATGCACAACATAAAATTTACATATTATTTCTACTGTTGAGGAGTCGCTTAGAAGATTCTTTGGGAGCTCGATGGTGCTTTGCAACTCGACCAGGATCGTTCATAAAGCCATATAAAGGAGCCTCTGCGCTGACCTCCATCTTACGCCCATCATGTTGCATCATCCTCGATAAGCATGGGCATATAAAATGTCTCTGTGAAGACAGGTTGTCTATCATCATGCGCTTCATATCTACCGAACCCACTTGTCTTTGTGATCACCAGCGCGCCTCATGCGGCTCGATAGCTCGAAGGATAATCAGATTGGTGAAAGAAATAATAGTCCACGGAAAAGGTCTCATCGACCTTCGGGGAGCACCCGCCACGGACATGACCGAATCCAGATATCCTCTCCTCTTCTTCCCTACCAACTTTCCTGCCGTCCCGCCGGTTATTACATTAACGACGTGCCTTGGCGGTGGTATTGGAACACTTTGTGCGGGTAGGACCGTTTGAGCAGGCCTCAAACGAAGATGATCGACATTTTTGTCGACCTTGTAGGTCCCTCCCAGCCACGTACTGAACCAACAAACTGTTTTGAATCTTCCTCTCTACGAAATCTTTTAAATTGCAACATTCATTAGTATCGTGACCAGCGGCTTGATGGTAGCCACAATATTTTTGGGTATTGCCCTGCCCTGGATTGATGTGGTCACGAGGCGGCTCATAGAATGGCTGGTTCCTGATCTGGTCCAAAATAACCGACCTATCTGTGTTCAGCTTGGTGTAAACCTTATTCACCTTCGAGGCGGACGCAGATGGACGACTACTCCCCTGTCGCCATGAGTTATTGAACTTCTTCGAACTGCCCTCTGGCCGATCATTATATCCTCCCCCCTTTCTCTGATCGCCATCGCCGCCTTGTAGAGCATCTCGCATCCTTTAACCGGTAGAAGGACGTTCGCACTATTCATAGCCTCCCTACAATAATATATCCATCGCTTTGTCAAAAGCTTCTGCCAGGCTCTTCGGATGGTGGAACATCAACTTCTTCACTAACTTCTCGGACTTTACCAGATCTAGCCCATTCTGAAACAAACCTACGGCCTGGAGATCATTGAGGTCGGACACCTGACCAACTGCTTCTCTGAACCTCTTCACATATTGACCCAATGACTCGTTGGTGAACTGCCGGACCTGTGTTAATGAACCAATGGGCTTCCCTCTCCTTTGGTTGCTCCCAAAGCGGGCATGGAACTTATCACAAAGCTCAGTCCAAGAGGAAATTGAATCTGACGGCAAAGTCCCCATCCACTACCTCGCATCTTTCCTCAATGTCGTAACAAATGTGTGACACTTGGCAGCATCAGTGAAATCATAATAATCCATGATCCGGTCGAACGCTTGGCTTTGGTCGTAAGGGTCCCCAGACCCATCTTAACTCTCCATACGAGGCAACTTCTTGGTGATATCTGCCTTCTCCTTAAGAATATCCGAGGTAAACGGTGATGCCTTCTTTCCCGGCGTGTCCTTCACCTGTTGAACCTCAGCCAACTGCTTTCGGAGCTCTTTCATCTCCTTCACTAAGAAATCAACACCTTCGGGCTGCGAGGAGATCTCTTTCTCCCCGAACGAATTTCGCCTCGAGTGGATCGACCTCTCTCTGCCGATCCGATCCCTTTGCCCTGTGGGGCTTCGGATCTATTCCGCGTGCATAATTACATCCTCATGATGAGAATGGTCGTCTTTGATGCTCTCTTCTTCCGATTTTTGCACGATCTCCTCGACCTGGTCCTTCGCCTGTCATCGTCTCGATGATGAGAACCAACGACCACCACTGCCTTCTTCGAGGCCACGGGAGTTCTGCTCCTCGATCTCCTTCTACCGTGAGAACGATCCCTAGACATATGTATGGAATGCTCCGGCTCTTTCCCCTCTCGCTGTGGCATCTCTTTATGCTTACTCCGTCTTTCGGACTGAATATGGCTAGATGCTTCGTCCATTAACTCCGCCACCAAGCATCTCGCTTTATATATCTTCCTCCGCTTTAATGGGACCTCAAGGCTTTATCGCTTCATCGCCATCTGCTTAACTTGGCGACTCGTCCTTCGACCACTTCGGCGATGAGTCTTAGTCGGTGAGCCCTCTGTTTGCCCCCGACCACAATCATTCCCTTTATCAGCATCAAAGACCAACCTTCGTCTGGCTCCACCGTGGATCTTCGGACGGAGATCACCTGAATTATGCTTAGAGGCCGTGCTCTTGTGAGCACTTTTAGAAGGACCCAGACGATCCTTTATCGAAATACGAGGCAGTGACGAGCTTACAGCCATCGCCTGCCCCTCTGGCGTACCATCTCTACTCCTCACCATCTTCCGAAGTATATTAAATGGATGTGATTGAAAATTTCAATGACACTAGAACTCAGCCATCGTTCTAGCGCCAATGTTAACGCCAAGATCTTTTGCCGCGTCCCAATCACGTAAGACACCCCGATCACGCGACAAAGAAACATGATAAGACACAAAAAGCAGCGGTTAGGCCAGGCCGGGGATATACTTCAAGCGTGAGAGTCAGTATCGGTGTTCACAAGGTTAACAATGGAGGATGTAATGTCTAGTGTATTGAGAGAGAGATAGATATTCTCAGTTGTGTATATGTGTGAATATCAATATGAACGTACCTGTTTGTGAAGACTTGGTTGATAGATTATACTCTCTTGCCCGGTTTACCATGCCACCCATTACTTACTAACGACCAAATTTCTATGATCGATGGGCTCTGCTTGAATCGCATGTAGTCTACCCACTACCTTTGGTCTTCGCTTTTATCTTGCGCCACCTATAATCCCATCCACATTAATGCATGACAGGTGTTTTAGTCAACTGTCATACTTTTTCATCATTGCAAGTCAAAGTAATAGATATTAAAAGATCCAAAGGGTTAGCCCAATGAACCGACCCGGTTTCATAGGGTTAAATAGAAGTAATATGGTGACTAGGCCCAGTGACTTTCAAGGTTCAATAATGAAGGCCCAATAGATTAATTAAATAAGTAAGCCCAATTTACTCAGCCCAAAGAGGGGAAATATCATGACCCAACAGGATGTTATTTTCTTCTTAAATGATATTATTTTCTTCAATATCATTATGTCGAAATATTGGTTGAACTTTTTAATCAAATTTGGAATTTTTTGTGTCGAGATTACTATTCACGTATACGACACTATTCACGAATACGGCACTATTCACCGAAAAATAAAAATTTTTCTTTTTGTCCAAGTTGTCTATTTTGGCTATTATCTTTGATTGTATCCATGTTTTGATCGTTATTTTTGAATTCTGCTTCACAATTGGTTATTATGGAGTATTATTGATCTTAGATAAACTGTAATACGAATCACTAATATTTGTCCTTCTGTCTTACTGGATTCGTTTTCTTTATAATATTTTTCATCATCCTCAGTCCTAAATGATGATATTACTGAATATCTTTGGCCTGTAGTGCAAAGATGAATGATTAACTAATGAATATCTTTGACCAGTAGCAAAAAAGATGACATGTGTTGAGATGAACATGACCAATTGGTGATATAAAATGAATATCTTTGGGCTTTGTAGTGCAAAGATGAATTTTTTATTAAAGATGTATATTGATTGTTATTTACAGGATAAAATATTGATCTTTGAACTTTTAAATCTTAGAAGATAATAGAATCCATTCTCTACGTGACTCTTTTAATGGATTGTTGTTTAGGTGCATTTTTGATCTAAAACTTATTGTGCTCATTATATTCTATCGATTTTTCCTCGTTGAAGACTAAGGATAATTTGTTGTATATTATCTTAGTCATAATATTCTTTACTGGGCTAGTTGAGCTCACCCTTTTCCTTTTTGTTCCATTTTTCTACTCAGGAGGTGAGAACATAACAGGATCTAGTCGGGGTATGGAGTGATGGTTCTAGAAAGATATTTTAGCAGTCCTCACTATTTCTGTAAAATAGTGTATGAATAATTGTAATGAGGACTTATTTGAGTGTGGATATTATCTAGAAGACAATATGTGTTTAAACATTATGGCGACTCACAGTATGTGTTTAAACATTAGAAGACAGTAATTGTAATGAGGACAATATTTGTATTTAAACTCACAGTATGTGTTGTCGTATTTTGCACGACAATTGTATTATTGAAGTTGTAGTTTGCTTTCTGTACCATGTATTTGGCGACTCAGAATGGGTGTGGTGTATACCTATTTTGGGGGCGTCACAGTAGGACTCTTATCCCCCGGTATAAGTAAAGTCAAGAAAAGATACGGATCCCTCATGCACATTGACAGTGGAAGATTGTAAGCTACCATAATCAGCGGCCAAAGCGAATAAGGTCGACTAAAATTATTAAATGGACGAGAATCCATCTGTAGCCATGTCAAGCCTGACATTCCTAACTTCTTCAGCAAATTATGGAAAATTGGCATCAAAATTCTTCCATTCATCTCCATCTGCTGGGTGAGTCAGCTGACCAGGCATGAGATCCCTTGTTCTATGCCAACTCATATGCTGAGCAGTGTGCGCAGACATGAATAGTCGCTGCAACCTCAGTGCAAGAGAAAAATACCGTAAAATCTTCTTTGGAACATGTTTCTCCTTCCCTCCACGTTTTGTGATCTTGTACCTTGGCGAGTTACAGATATCACACTGCACCTTATCTTTGTCCTCCCCATAATATAAAACACAATCCTCGCTCCACAAGCATCGATCTTCTCATACCCGAGATTCAACCCCTTAACCATCTTCTTTCACCTCATAGTAATTTCATGGCAACGATTATCCACGGGTAAGAACTCATTGAGAATATCAAGTAAATCATTGAATCCTCTTTCACTGCAGTCATGCTCATTCTTGAAATGTAAAAGCTTCGTAACTGCAGAAAGCCTGGTGTGCTTGTCATTTCCAGGATACAATGGAACACCCGATTCAGATAGCAACTTGTAGAAAGCAGCTGCTAAATCATTTGGCTTTTGCTGAGAACTGCTTGACGCATGCTTGTTTTCAGCCCAGTCAATATTGGTAGCGCCATATGCATCAACCAATATCTGCACGACATCATAGTTATCTGCTTAAGAATCCCCGTGATCCAAGTGGTCTACAGTACTATATGTCCGTTCTCTAAACTTAGCTGATTCCCCGTGATGAATCCATACCGAATACCCATCCACAAACCCACGTGAATATAAGTCAAATTTAACTTCATCGGCAGTCTTCCATATCATGTTCTTATACTTGGAACACGGGCATCTCATCTTTCCGTTCGGATCATCAACATATTCTATTGTTTTGTTTATAAAATTGGACACCCCTTCACGGTACGCATCAACTAATCCCCTCCCATCAATTGGTATCCTACGATACATCCAACTCCGGTCGGCTGACATCTTTAATTAAAGAAAATACCCAATTAGAATATATATGCATGTATTTAGTTTACCTAGTATATATCTCCACTCTCTGTGGGTTAAGCTTTATCCTGTTCTCGGATGCGTCTCCTTACTAGTGCCATTCACAAGGTGCGTGTTTATAATATTTTAAGAAAATTTCAACATCACCTCCCCATGGTCTCCAAGTACACAAAATAGACCAAGACAAATTAGTCTAAGTATGCACTCGAAGAACATATGTAGAGACACCAGTTGAAAAATCCTCAAAATAATATAAACATGTACAGACCTTGTGAATTAGCACCGACCTAAGTGAGAGACATAACATCCAGTAACAGTCCCAAACTAGGGACTATTCGAGATTCACTCCTACTAAGTGAATGTCAAACGGGTTTCTAAGTTTCAAATTATATTATATATATATATATATATATATATATATATATATAAGTGTATTGAAGAGCAAAGGGAGAGTATCATTGAGTTTATTAGTTGCATATTAGTTTTAGATTGCCATTAATAGTACTCAACCGATTCATGGCGAGAATCGTCGACAAAAAGGGCCATAGTTCCTGTTTGTGTTAAAGTTAATTGAATTACTGCGGACATTCATCACTGTTCCACCATAACAGATGACAACATCCCGAAGGAGTTCCATTAAGCTATTGAACAAATTTCTAAGCAACCCTCTAGATGAACGAACGATCACTTCTCTCATTATGAATGAATCATTTTCGATATGGGTTCAATCCATGCCATAGAAAGCCTCACCACCCAAATACCCATCTGAGGAATTTGGAGTGGTGAGAAGTTGTCTATGTCATAGATTGGACCCATATCAGGCAATGCTTCATTCCTAGTAGAGAAGTGATCATTCGCTCATTTAGAGAGTTTCTTAACCTATAACTTTGTTCAACAACTTAATGGCACCCCTTCCGTATGTTGGCATCTGTTATGATGGAACAGTGAGGAATGTCTTTAATAATTCAATTAACTTTATTATTCGAGTATAAGACACAAACGTAAACTACGACCCTTTTTTTTAATCATTGTCGAGGAACCTATTGAATATTATTAATCGCAAATCGCTACGTCGAAATCTCGCATTCAAGGTAGAAGTACATATATGTAGGTGAGAGTATTATCAAGTTTATTAAAATTATGGTAAACTAATCAAATGCTACTTAGTTTATTTTTTAACGATAAACCAAGTAAACAAAGATTCTTAGTTTATGAGAATTGTTATTTGGAATCTATAGAGACTACTGTTCGATATTCACTCCTACTTGTCAAACGGGTTTCTAATTAAGTTGCAAATTATATTATTTTATTTTCGCGACAACATTCTTATATATTCAATCTCTTTGAATTGCATCCCAACTAAGCAAATGCTACTTAGTTTATTATTTTGAGTTGATTTAATGTATTGTTTTAATTTATTTTATTTTATTTTAATTTATTGCTGAATTATTTTATTTTATTTTATTTTGTATTATATAATATAATTTTAAATTTTTTTTATTAAATTAAATTAAATTAAACTACTTTTATAAAATTTATTAATTATTAAATTAAATTAAATTAAATTAAATTAAATTTATTAAATTTATTTTATTTTATTTTTATTTTATTTTATGTTATTTTAATTTATTAATTATTTTATTTTAATTTAATTTATTTTTTTTATTATATTATAATATCTCGATTTTTAAAATTTATTTTATTTAATAAACTAAATTAAATGAAATTTATTGTTTTATTTATTTATTAAAAAATTTATTTTTAATTTAATCTATTTATATATTAAATTATATTTATTTCATTTATTAAACTTTATTTTATTTTATTCTCAATTATATATTAGTATATTAAATAGTGAATTTTTATTTTATTTTATTTTTTTAATTAAGTTGATTAAAATAATTGATATTTGAAGTATAAATTATTTGTCGAAAACTAATTAAGTAAATGATACTTAATTAGTGAATTTTAGTATTAGTAAATCTATATAATAAAATACAAATGATTTTGAATTTCTCATCCATCTTAATAAATCATCTGGGCCGTCCAAAATTTGGGATAAATCACACCGTCCATAGTGCCGGAGGCACCAGACTGTTGCTAGTTAAGTAATAAATAGTTATTAGAGCCAACAGATTTTGCATCTCAAGAATTCTACCAGAATTTCGTGGGAAATTTCGTCGGAAATATCAAGCATAAAATTACTTTACTGTTATTAACATACAACATACAATATTGAAATTGAAGATATATACACTGCAATTACATAAATAAAAAATAAAATCAAACAATAAAATGGATGCTATACATGTACAGAAGCTACAAATGACCAATTTCAGACCCAAATGATCAATTTCAGATAAATTATAAATAAAAAACAGAATTCATACATTATAATACCAAAATTCTAGTAATATCAATCCAAAAACAAAATAAATTTAGACCAATTGCACATTATAATACTAAATTCATACACAAATTCCATACTCAAATTTCATACTACTAACATATATAAAATATATACTCAATACCTGAAAAATTAGGAAAGAACAGAGTCTAAGTCCCATAAGAAGGGGGTGGTGGCCGTGGCGTGAGTCTTTGGGTGGGGTGTGAATGCTGCTGAGGAGCCTGGGGTCCAGGGGAGAGGGTGGGGTAATTGGGAAGGGTTTGGGGGATGGGGTACTGGGGGGTGGGTGGGGTGGGGACTGCAAGGACGTCTGAGGGTGGGGGACTACATGAGGAGAGGGGTGGGGAATGCAAGGCGGGGTGGGGTCGTCTGGGGGGACGACCAAATGAGTGGGGGTGAGTGGGGTGCCGGGAGAGGGGTTGGAAGTATTCGGTCGTATGAGAGAGAGAGAGAGAGTAGTCGACTGGTATTATTTAGAGGGAGGGAGGGAAAGCTATGAAAATGAGAGGGCGCATAGAAGATGAAGGGTTTTTTTAGGTTTATTTCCGACGGAATTCCGTCGCGGTTATGTCTGTCGACCATAAGCTAATATCGACGAAGTATTCAGTCGAGGATGACACATATTCGGTCGACTATATATTCGCGCTGGCGGGAAACCCTCGCGCCAAGGAGGAGGGCTTAAATCCGACTGATGTCCGTCGAGGATAATTTAATACCGACTGACTTAATGTCGACTAAATATTCAGTCGGTCTTAGATTAACATCGACTGAATTTATTTAGTCGACCATAATTCCGTCGGAAATAAAGTTTTTTCTTGTAATGTTTAACTAACTGTTATCCAGCCGACCAATGGAAGATCTAAGGGCCTCGGTTGGAGCAAGCCGCTACTCCCTCTAGCGGCCAACCAAATTATTTTATGTTGGCCGCTTCTCCCTCTAGTCACCAGTCAAAGCAATCCTGTTTTGACTGACTGCTAGATGGAGTAACAGACAATATAAAAAATTTTGGCTTAATTACTGATTATCCTTATACATCCTTATACTTATTAATAAAATAAGTATGTATAAGGATAATTACTGATTATCGTCTTATGATTTTTAATTATAAATAAAAAATAGTGATTGAGTTTATATTATATTCCTACTCAAATAATTATCTTTATGCTTATTAATTATTTTATTTTAAGACCCTTAGATCTTCTATTGGACGACTGGATAACAGTTAGTTGAAACAGAGATCTATTGGACGACTGAATAACAGTTAGTTGAAACAGTGTCCAGAACAAACATTTTTCATGGATCATTTTCATATATATATATATATATAGTCATTAGACTTATAACTCAAATGCTTACAAGGGTTGGAATAAAATGTTATGAAATATTATAATTGGACAAAATAAATTTGAAAGAATCACTCCAAGTGTCAATAAATAATTTTTTTTTTGATATATTTTGACTCCATTCTAAAATTGTTTTGATTCCGCCACTAGAAAAAAATATGATAATTATGAGAATTTAAAGATAATATAAATTATTAATATTATATTTAATATTAAAAAATTATTTTACAATTTTAAAACGACGTATATTAATTCTTTCGAAACTGCTATATGTCGATCAGCTTTGCACGTGTCAACAACCCATCATTTCTTTCCGTCGATCAAGTCCACTCACCCCCTCCTAATTTTTTCTACTCTCTCATTCTCTCTGTCACACACACATTCAATTAAACCTTTCTTTCTTTCTTTCTTTCTTTAGCAGTTAGCTGTTTTCACTGACTTCCACGTGCACTTAATTTATATATGTTCAAAATCTTACTCTACTCTACCTACTTATTTACCTATACATGAATAAACATAATAACCAAAACAATAATTTAAAAAAAAAAGAATAAAAAAACAAACACATAAAATATAAAATTTACATAGTTCACTTAAATATTGAATTAAATTGACAATTATACTATATTTTGAAATTTTCGTATATTTTATAATTGTAGAATTATTTTCTTATATAACATAATATATATAAAGAAACTTTAAATATTTTACAATCACCTCTAAATTAATGTTCGGATCAAATTTCACTTATAACCCTCTTTTTTCTTTCATCATTAATTAATTAACTAATTAAAGCATTTAAGAACTCAAGATATAGTGAATGGTAAAAAAATACAGACATATATGATCAAAGTGAAACAAATCAATAGTTTGAGGCAATAATTTATATTTAAGTCTTAAATTAATTACAATTTGTGTACACCTCATTTTTTACATGTTACGTGTTCAAGTCACGTCATTAATTTATGACGTGGTAGGTTCAATTGAACCGAAATAAAAAAAATTAATAGTCTAATGACCTGTTGAAAAAAATTGAAAGATTAATCACCGAAATAAAAAAATATTAATAATTTAAGGTAATAATTTATATTTAAGCCTCTAGAATACATAAAAATTGCTACAAAATCGTCCTTGAAGAATTTATTTCTTGGATTAAGGCATAACTAAGTGACTTTATAGTAGGTTCATCATATTCAGATCGATGATGTTTAGTAGTGCTAGATTTTGAAATTTTTTAATTCATATATCTATTCATCCTGATTCAAAATATTAAATACAAATTCACAATTTAATAAAAAAAACTACATAATAAATTTAATAATACAAACAAATCAAACACCCACGGGTATGGTCCTAAAACAAAATTGTATATTGATGACAATTCATGCATTTATTGATTTAAATAAAACATTAAATGACACACATGTTGAAAACTTATATTGTAAAATTAAAGAGCATGTACGGATGTACTAATTAGCTCGAATGAATAATAATAAACAAGATTCAAAACTAAGTAATAAAATACAAATTTGACCACTAAACTTTATAGATTTTTAGATATTGAGCACCTTTCTTTTGATCAACGCAAATTGAGCCTCTTTCTATTCAAGAATTTAGATTTTGAGCCCCAAGTTACTATTGGCATGGCGTTGATCTCATTGGCGACGTGTCGCGACGTGATGATCTAACGTGGAAGATTCGAACTCAAAACCTCCCATTTAAAATCTTAGTCACATAACCACCCAAACACAACATGTCTAGCTATTAATATTTTGGAAGAATTAACCTATATAATGAAACAAGTCCTTTCCCCCAAATAAATTAAAAGACAAAGCAGATAAATTTCAGATACCCAGAAACAAGGGTTTGGAAAATTGAGGCAAAGAGTTAGGTTTTAACTTGTGGCAAAACTTCAAGTGGCCTCAAAATCTTAGCCATGTTTGAAAACAGAGCATTTCCTGAAGAACCCTGAAATCCATTGTACCCAATTGGACTAAACCCACCTCCAATTGAGTTTTCTATGTTATCATAAATTGGTAGAAAATGGGTAGCAGCAAAATCAGAACCATAATGGGAATTCGAATTTGTTAAGAAATTGGTTCACAATCCAAATCGAACCTATTGTCAAATGGAACATTAAAGAGCGAAGAGAAGCTAGATTTGGGAGGGAAGAAGGGAGAATGCAACTGCGATGGGTCGAGTGTGAACGCCGGTGCCGGAAGATGAAGAATCAATTGCTTGTAACAACAAATTATCATTATTGAAATCTGGGTGATGATTTGTGAGGATATTTTAAAAAGGGTTCATAGTATTATTAACAAAACAATCAGTTTCAAGCATGATTTGAAGCTAGTGAGCGAAACAATGTTTATGCCTAAATTTTTACATGTATCTCCTGCGCTATTGTCCCTCATCGCCCATGAAATTCCTTCATCTTTTTCTCCTTCCAACCATGCGATTCCATTAGAGCTTTGTAGCATCTTCTGGTCCTTGTGATTTTTTCTCTCTTTAAAAATTCGTCAGACAAATAGAAGAGGAGAAAGGAGAAGAAGAGGAAAAATGAAAGAAGATTTTTGAGAGTATGATAAGGAGAACAGATTTCAGAGACAGAAAGAGAATGAGGGATTCGAATTTTAAAAGGATTCCTTACTGTGGAATAAATGGAGACCACTGCGGGGTTATCTTCTCCTATCTCTCTGTTATGTAGAGAGAAGACTATTAATGGAATCCTAATTTTTTGCCTCAATTTATAGAATCCTTGCTTTTAGCATCTGAATCTTCTGAGTTTTAGATGAGAGATAGACAACAATGAAGATGAGATGTGGTGTTCGGGTGGTCATGTGATCAAGATTTCAAATTGGAGGTTTTGAGTTTGAATTTTGCAACTAGACATATTTTTGAGAAAAAATTAAAACACGACCATGTCAGCAGATCAACGCTCATGTGGCGCCTGGGGGCTCAAAGTTTAAATTTTTAAATAGAAAGGGGCACAATTTGCGTTGACAAAAAAAAAGAGACTGAATACCCAAAAACTCCTAAAATTCAGTGATCAACTTTGCATTTTATCCAAGTCTAAAGTATAAAAATATTCGTTCTCGACCAACTGGCCCTACTCTTCAAGAACATATCCAAATACTTTAAAATCACCTCTAAATTAATGTTCGGATCAAATTTCACTTATAACACTCTTTTTTCTTTCATCATTAATTAATTAACTAATTAAAGCATTTAAGTATTGGAGATATAGTGAATGGTAAAAAAATACAGGCATATATGATCGAAGTGGAAACAGATCATAAATTAATTACAATTTGAGTACACGTTATCTTTTACATGTCACGTGTTCAAGTCACGTCATCAATTTATGACGTGGTAGGTTCAATTGAACCGAAGTAAAAAAAATTAATAGTTTAATGACCTTCTTGAAAAAATTGAAAGGTTAATCACCGAAGTGAAAAAATGTCAATAATTTAAAGTAATAATTTATATTTAAGCCTTTAGAATATGTTGACTTAGTCATATTCCATCATTGAGTTTTGACGATGATTTATTCATATACTAAATTGTTTTATGGCATTTCAAGTATATTGATGATAAAGAACAATGGTTGCATTTTCAAGTGGTTGAAGCAGTTTAATTCTTTACTAGGAAAATCAACTGTAAGGTCAATTGAATAATAATTAATTTTTCATTTAAAGTCTCTATAACATATCATTGGCACCTAACTTTAGATGTCTTAAATAAAAAGTTTTGAGAAAGGTTTTTCCTAATATTAAAATAAATACTTGATATTAGATTAAATATATGTTATCAAATACAAAGTTTTTTTAATGCATTATTTTATCAAAAAGACTACTTGATATATGTTTCACATGCATAGGTATTCTTAATTTAGTTGTGTATACACGTGGATTAAGTGTGTTTGCAAAAAATCTTTATTTTATAAAACATTACTATATACATTCTGAAACTTGCTTTGGGATATATCTGAGTGTTTCACGATGATACATCTATTACCCATACATTATGATATGATGCGTATGCGGGTTTTAGGAATAGTAATTATGGGTATCTTGGAACTATAAGAAAAGAAGTGTGATGTCACACGTCAGTAGCTTTTTAGTGTAACACGCCACTTTAAGAAGATAAAAAGTGATAAAGTCAAATGCTTGTTATAGGTTATCTTTGAAAGAGTCTTTGAAAATTGTTGGAACTAAATAACTAATGAAGGGTTTGATTTGTTCCAAGATATATCAATTGGATATATTAAACGAACATTATTTTACCGTTGTGAGCTTGTTTTGTTATATCTAGCTGGTTCCTTTGGGATTAATTAGAACAGGTAATTATCTTCTTATAGAACTACAACGGGAATTTATTTAACGATAATAAATTGGCGTGTATAAATTGTGTCTTTAGTATTTCACAGAACTCACGAAAAATATTATTTTTCACTACACTGATATTACCGAGCAACATATTGTTAATTGGTGCAACGTTAGATCAGCTAAGCATTTATATTTCTGACATTTTTATAGCTGGTATTCGGTAAGATTTAATTGTTTAATCTTTTTGTGCTAATTGATCATTGCATATAGTTGAGCCTTTAATTGTTAAATTGATTATTCTTACATTGATCATAAACCTCTATATTTGTATTCAATTTTCTGTTTAGACTAAGTGTAGTCTAAAGGTGTTAATCCTAGTGGATTAGAGAAAAGGCTTACAAACAGATTCAAGGAAGCAAAGGTGCTTGAAGATTGCATAGGTGCACAAGGAACAAGAGTGCTCAAGAGAAATTAAGTGTTATTAATTCTTGTAAGAATCTGTTTTGTAATCAGTGTTTATTTATAAAGAAATAAATAAAGTGAGTCTCCAATAGGGCTGAGCAAGTAACCAAATTAGAATCGAAACCGCACCAAAAATCGCACGAACCGCACTAACGGTTCCGGCGCATGTGGCGGTTTTAGATGGGTTGAATAACCAAATTTACGGTTCTGGTTTGGTTACTAGCCAAAACCGCACGCATAAAACCGTAATCGCACCATGTGTGTATGTATTCATTATCTCTAGTAAATTTAAAAGTTACTTTTCACTTGAACACACTCAAAGAAAACCCCAGTTTTGCATTGTCATTTTTTCACCAATTGAAAGAAGATGGTTAGAGGTTATAGAGTCAAAAATTAACCATTTGAGTTTTAAAATTTCGAATATGTTTGATGCGTTATTGGAGGGGCTTATAGCTTAGGGGCCAAATTCGTTGGTTCGAGCACTTGATGCATTGGTTAATGTCTATGTTATAGTAGTAATAGTCTAATAGATTATTTTTCAAATTAGGTATAGTTAGGATTATATTCTATAAGTCCTCACTGTAATATATAAGATAAAATTTCATTCTATCTCCAGTATATATTTTTAATTTTTGGGAAAATAGATAAACCTTCTTGCTTGTTATCGAATATATGGTCTCCGTTGTTTTATATAGCGCGTGTTTTAGTTTTAAAGCATCATTCCTTTATTATAAACTAAAATTATTTTACATGTCTCAATACTGTTCTATGATTTGAAGGTGAATTTGATATGTTTGACAGAAGAAACTTTGGTTCTATGCTTGATATAATTCCTATTGCTGAGTCTGTCACTAAGTTAATTGCTCGATGTGAGTTCCACTACAAAAAAGGCTTATCAGCGATCGCCTATTAGCTACCGAATATGGTCGCAAATGAGTATCAACGACCGCATGCGATCGCTGAAATTAGTCGCAGATAATCTGGTTGCTGGATGGACATCAGCGACCAACAATAGCGATCGATTTCTCAGCGACCGCCGCAGCGACCGAATCCGTCGCTATTCTGACTCATGTTGAGTCATTTGTCAGTTGTGATGTGACACACGAGTCCGCGACCGGTAATAGCGATCGAGTCGGTCACTAGTTTCCAAGCAGTTATCAACGATCGCTTTTTAGCATTAGCAACCGCATGCGGTCGCTGATTTTTTTTATATAATATTTTTCCTGTTTTATTGATTTTCCAAAAATAACCTGCTTTGTACCTGCTTTCTATTCCAACACACAGCAGTATATATAAGCATCCATCCATGATAACTACCATATGATAAACATTCATCCATGATAACTGATAAACATCCATCGTAAACCAACACAACATAATACAATCATAAACATCTATATAATAGAATCGTAAACCAATACAATTGTCCAAAGAATGAATCTAAAAGAGTACAAGGCTTTGAAAAATTAAAAAACAAGTCTAGCAAGGCTTTAAAAATATAACATATATGACTGGGCTAGCTCTTCATGGATCATCCAAATTAGTACCCTGTAATTAACAAAAGAATAAAACATATATGTTACATGTGTTGATACTGCTATGACTTGGGAAAAGCTAAACAATAGACAATGTAGTGAAACATATAAGTATGTGTAAATGTAATAATAATATCGATATATATACTGGTCGCCACCACGATCTTTGTGATGTTGCTGCTTGCGCCACCGCCGCCTCGCCAACTCATCGGGACTAAGAGAATGCAGATGTTCGCCCATTATCTGAAGAAGATCACGATTCGACGGATCGCTCTCACACATTAAGCGAGGAGTATGATAAATTTGGATGACACGATATTGTGTGGTGGTAGCAGAAGATTGCATGTACCCATTGATGGTCAAGGCGTCATTTTTGTCCTTGGCCTTTAACATAGTTTTTTCTTCACGATTTGACGCCTCTCCCACAATTCTTGATGATCAATCGAATGACGCAGGGGTGCCTTGAGGATAATATTTCGTTCATTAAGCCCTTATAAGTGTCCTGTCAGAAGGTCAACAATTAAATAGTTAAAAATAAATAAAAAAATGCTAAAAAGGTCGTCACAATTTATAAACAACATATTAGTATAAAGTTAACTTATTACCGCTATCTGAATAGCATCAGGCAGACCATCACGGGTGGCCACACACACATCCAACCAATTGATAGGTTGACCTTGAGACTCAGACTCCTACAGTTCATGTTCTCATATTAATATATAAACATATGATATTTTAGCTACAAAACATGACTGTAAACATAAAAATAAATAACTAAGCCAATAAGCATTCTATACATACGCACTTCTAACAAAGAATATGTCATTGTTGTGATATATGTCGCCTTAGACGTGCCTTTTGCCTTTTTCGCCTTTCGGGATACACGAGAGGATGCATTCGAGGCGGCGATCTTGCGTCTCTTAACCCAAATCTCATTTCTCCCTTTGGTCACACATCTGCACCCTATATGGGATATGCGCACCACTGAGGGCTACGCTTATGCATATACTACTCACCCTGTCCTGGATGGTCAATCTCAGCATTGTGCAGGGCTTTCTGTCTTTCTTTGTTCAGATTATCTTTAGTTCGGACGGCGCACTTCTACCAAAACAATGTCTAAATAACTGATGCTTGTGCGTCGTCCCATCTATACCGCTTCTACAAATAAAATAACAATAATAATATTAAAACTGTTATATTACCATAATCCAACATTACTAAACAATATTATTTGATTAACTATGTATTATCTATCAGAGTGATAAAAAATTATACACGGAATTCATTTAAATTTGCATCCTTATGGGCGAGAGGTGTACTCGCCCATGTAATCACTGGCGTAGGCCAGTTCTGTAAGCATAATTGTGAAATGCACTTCACAATTTTACTATCTTGAAAATCACTACAATATACAATAATTTACAGTCATATATATTTATAACAATGGAAATATTAAACCCTTATATATATGCGATGTTTAACTTACGTGCTTTACATGGGAGGACGGATCAGAGTATAAGAATGCGATCATTCGGATTAGCCGGGGCCTTCGGCACATGATTAGGGCCTCAACCCAACCCGCGCTTTCGTGCTGTAGGTTCAGAAGACATCTATAAATAAAAAATTTAGGATGTTAGTATGAGTTATAAATGAAAGGTACATAAACATGTCAAGGATATAGAGAACATGTACATATGTAATTGTATGTAATACAATTAAAACTTGTAAACATATTATAAAGTCCCATGATTCCCTTTCATCACATTTTCATTCTCAACTTGTAAACATATTATAAAGTCTACATATATGAACATATGATTCCCAACTTGTAAACATATTATAAACATTCAGTTCTTATAAACATTCACATTTTCATTCTCAACTTGTAAACATATTATAAACATATGATTCCCTTTCATCACATTTTCATTCTCAACTTGTAAACATATTATGCTTCCAAACTGCCTTACTTGCTCTAACAAACTGCCTACCAAACTACTTTAATCATCTCACGAGTTAAGTAAATTAAGTTAATGCTTTACTTGCTCTAACATTCAATTCTTTTTATTTTTATTTTTATCAAAACAGTTCTTTTAGCAATTTTATCAAACAGTTGGTGGGCATGGTTGTAAGCTACTAGTTCCACAACTATTTGTTTATATCACAATCTATTTTTATCCTCCTTATTTCTCCACAGTCCAACCTATCTCCTCTAATCAAATTCAGTCATCAAAAGTGCAATATTAGTCATCTTTTTGAATATCAAAACAGTCCATATAGAGCATTATAGACATGGTTTAATACCATTACACCAAAACAGTACCAAGCAATGAAATATCTACATTTCTAAAGCATGAACCTCTTACATATTATATGTTCATGGTTTAAAACATCTAATAACAAGGTTTTCATGCTATAGGCCAAAACAGTCCACATAATGACAGTTGGTAAAGCAACACAGGTAATGCTAGCAGTCAATCATCATACAAATATAACATAGCAGTCACTGTAGTACACATCAGTTAATATAGTAACTTTAAAATCCATAAAGTCCTTCATGCCTATCCCAAGCTTTTTAGGCAAGGTTCGACACTAGATTACCACAATAGCCATTAAGTTTGCAACATAAAGGTTATCATGTACATGCTATATAATACAAGTTCATGCTTTAAAGAGCCTACATACAAGGCTTTTAACTTTGGTTCAAAACAGCCCCACTTAAATTTACCATGTTCAACCCACTTAAAATTAACCATTTATTAACTAACTCATTAATGATCCTAAACTCGTTAAGCTTTATCCATTATCCATTTAATCAACCCATTTGCCACCTCTAGCGATCACTTAATATCTTATTTCTTTCAATGAAGTAATAATTATCTATCTATTTTTGGATGACAGCAATTTTGAAAAATGTTTACTTCATATCCATGGAAAACATATAATTGGGATGATATCCAATTATCGAATTAACACTCATCCCCTGGGGCCGCTTTTGATATCCTAGGCTATAAGTTCTACAACAAAGATGCAATGGACTTAATGACCAACTGCAGAGATATAATGATGATTAATCGATTGAGACTTAATATCCATCAACACGGTAGAAAAAGGGTAGATATTGAAAGCGGTCTAAAGTTATACAAGAAAGTAGAAAAAGTTGGAGTTCTGGAACATATTTCTAATATTAATGATCTTTCCAAACCAATATTTAATCTTAAAACCTCGTAAGCGTTATGATCTTGAGGAACAAACAGGTTTGAACATAAAATTTCAATATTAGTTTACTCCTACATTAAAAAATTATTCTCAGCAGAAGACACATTTGTAAGAATTAATTACCAAACCAGTTAATGATTAAAGATTTCAACTCAACGCATCAAATCAATAAGCTTTCGAACTAACCAATTATGAAGAGGAAAATAATATACTTTAGTAAGGAGAGGTGGAAAAACTTAAGGCAATATACAACATATACAAAGTCAAACAAATAAAGGGTTATGCAATATTCAACACTATCACCAAACCAAAGAAAAATGACACCTCAATACACTATGTGCAGGTCAGCAAATAAAGGGGATATGCAATATTGGCCTCAATCAGATCCAAATTACACAACTAAACAAAACCCAATTGGAATGTAAATGAATTTGACAATAAATCAATCAAGAGGGAATAATGGGTTAATGTCCTAGTAACATCCAGTATTTTGTTCAATTATCGAAGTTAAAGTAATTTTACAACAATTAAGCTAATAAAAAAGGGAGAGAATACCTCGCCACTACAAGAGAGAGAGCGGTGGCCGGTGGCAGAGTGGATGGTGGCTATGGCGAAGTGAGGCGGTGGCTGGCTTCTCCTTCTTCTTCTCCCCCTTTCTCTCTCTTCTCTCCCTCATTTTTTTCTTCTTCACCGCGGTTTGTTTAACGAATCAAATCGGTAAATGTTATTATGATCAATGACCGCTTTAACGCTTAGCTTTATTGCCGATCATGAGAGATTGGTCGCAAAAAATGAACGCGCCAACATTTGGCACTAATTTTTAGGAGGGAAAATTAATCCAGCGACCGCTTAGCGATTGGATGCGGTCGTTGATAGTTATTAGCGACTAGAAGAAATTTGATGCATAAATGGTCGTCATTATTATTGATATCAATCGGGGAAAAAGGCTGATCATTGAAAGGTTTGGTCGCAGATAGAGAATTTTCTTGTAGTGTTCTATGTTAAATTTTATTGAAGGCTTAGACCTTTTTGTTGTTTCAATTAGTTTTGGAACCGAAACCGCACCAAATAAAACCGCACCGCACCAATTACAAGCCTGAAACTAATAATTTGTTTTAAAGTTTAAAAATTGGCCATAAATTGCTCCTACACTTATTCAACCCCCCTTCTAAATGTGCCTAGTTAAATTTCAGAATACATAAAAATCGCTACAAAATCGTCCTTCAAGAATTTATTTCTTGGGTGAAGGCATAACTAAGTGACTTTATAGTAGGTTCATCATATTCGGATCGGATCGATGATGTTTAGTAGTGCTAGATCTTAAATTTTTTTAATTCATATATCTATTCATCCTGATTCAAAATATTAAATACAAATTCACAATTTAATAAATAAAAACTACACAATAAATTTAATAATACAAACAAATCAAACACCCACGGGTATGGTCCTAAAACAAAATTGTATATTGACAATTCGTGCATTGATTGATTTAAATAAAACATTAAATGACACACATGTCGAAAACTTATATTGTAAAATTAAAGAACATGAACGGACATACTAATTAGCTCGAATGAATAAAATAAACAAGATTCAAAACTAAATAATTAACTACTCGTAGATAATTAATTAAAAAATAGAAAAAAATTAAGGATATTTAATTTTAACCTTAAAAATTGGAAAAATTAAATAGACTCATTAAAATAAAAATTGGAATTTGAATTTGAAATAGGATGTTAGAAATATATAGTTGTTGATAAGTGACCCAATATTTTTTTAAAAGGAGAGTAGCACTTGACCATATTAGGCCTATACTTATAAAAAAAATTCAAAAAACAAGGGTGGTCACTTCTCCCCCTCCCTCTCCTCAACCGCCCATGTCACCAGCACAGTACTACTCTCTCTCATATTCCTTTTGCATCTCTTTTTAAGCAACTTGATAATATATAAATAGTGGTGTATGGTCATTTGGTCACTGCAGGTTTCTATATAACGTCTACAGTGTCATTTCATTTCATGGGTCGTTTGAATACCCTCTCTCCCTTTCCTCATTCCCATCTTATTTGTATTGTTTTTATCTATTCAAATACTACATAAGTTTCAAATTATAAAATTTTTATTGATTTTTAAAATTAATTTGATATATTTTAAATTTAAAAGCAAAATGATTCATTAAAAATTATTTAAAAATAATATTACATTGAGTAGTACTTTTAAAATAATTTATAATATTCATCATTTTTGACTAAAATTAAAAAATTATGTTAATTTTTTGCGCTTAAAATATCTTTAATTATATTGACCTTAAAAATAAATAACGATAATATATTTTAGAACGAAGGGCATATTATTTAAGAACAACAAAAATAAAAAACAAATACCATGTCGAAAGTGCACTCTGAATTTTATACTCCAGTCCAGGCGACATATTTCCATAAGGGTGAAACCACGACTAGTTTTTTAGCAATTTACCCATTACCACACCTATATATATTAATTTGTCTAAAAATAATTAAGTAATTTTCCAATTTACTCGTTAATACGTGGGGTTTGGGGTCTGACTTCTCCCCCATTACTTATGTTAGCATTATTAATTTGGTCCGGTCCGGATAGTGATGTAAACGAGTCAAATCTCAACGAACATATTCATGTTCAGATTCAGTTCGTCTCGAAAAAATTGAGTTCAAATTCAACTTGAATTCGATAAGAGATTTATATTTTTGTGCCAGATTCGACTCGAATCATTACTCGGACCTACTCAGCTTGTAAGTACTCGACTCGTTTACAAAGCAAGTTACTCATGAGCCTTCAAATCGAGTTTCGAATATGAACCATTTCATTTAAAACTGAACCACTACATATTAAATTGGTTACTTAACTACTCACTCCGTCCCAGGATAAAAATCTTTATTACTATTTCAGGTAGTCAGTCCTAAGTTAAATGTCTACTTACCTTAAATGATCTATTTTTATAATAATTTGCCTATAATACCCTTATTATTAATTGTTATATTTTTATTCTCTATGCATATTTATGGAGTATCATTAATAATGTACAGAAAACTATGCAATTAAATGAGAATTTAAATATTGACAATTTTGTCATTTTATCATCTTTCTTAATATGCGCAAAAAGTCAACCAGAACTTTTATCTTGGGACGAAGGAAGTAATATTTATATATAAATTTTTTTAACTTTTATTTATGTATTGAAATTATAAAGAATGTAATAAAAATTGACATTCAATCATTGATTTATGTACAAGTTTACACAATTTCATACTACACTTTATAAATCATAAAGATTGATACAAATATCACATATTTAGCTTACTAGTATGGATCAGACCAATATTTGAATATGATACATTGAGCAGGTATCGAGTATGGTTCGAGAAAAAATAAAAAACTCGAACCCTAATCTGAGCGAACACTGGTATGTTCGAATTCGACTCGTGTATCATTAAACAGAAAACGAGTATAGATCATATTCGACTCAGATCAACTTCGAATTCGAGCTTTAGATCATATTTTCGAACCGATCTCGAGTCGAGTACCGAACTAATTATCTCGACTTACACCCCTAGGTTCGGATTCTTTATTTTAGATTAGTGGTTAAGGCCTTTCAGTTTCACGCTCATGTATAATGGAAGCTGGAAAGCAATCCAAAAACCTGGCTAGCAATTTTTTCTACTTCCCTTCAGCAACATTAATCCTTCTCATAGTTCTTGGGGCTTCCATTATATATATATATATATATATATATATATATATATATATATATTAGAGGAAGGATCAAGAGCATTCTCTAGCATTCCTCCTTAAATAGCACTCTTTTAATAAAACTACGTCATTTTGGAGACTCTTAAAAAAGAGTGGTCTCACTTGCTTTCTTTTTATTTACAAAAATGCCACCCGCAGCCCCACTTATTTTTTAAAAGAGTCTCCAAAATAATGTAGTTTTAATAAAAGAATGCTATTTAAGGAGGAGTGTTAGATAAGGAGAATGCTCTTGATCCTTCCTCTCTATCTCTCTCTCCATATATATATATATGGATAACAAGCATTTGTTATAAATACTAATCCAACAATTAAATATTTAATCGTCTAATAATAGATCTAATAGCTGATATTAACTTAGGTATGGGCCCGACCGCTAGTCCTTCTAGCGGCCAAAGCAACTCCTACTAGTGATCAAACAAATGACTAACATTTTACTTCATACGCATCCATTTGCTAAGCCGTTGTAGAAATCTAGTTTTGGAGATAATTTGCAGAGTTTTAAAGAAATCAGTTGTTTGTGCAATCAATTTTAGTAAGTGTGCACCAAAGCTTTCATGTATACTCCAAAGATATATTTATCTAGTTCTTCTGATTCTTAGAGTATACAACTTTATAAAAAAATAAAAATAAGTACTTCAATAGTATAGTAACTCTACGACAGTAGAGGGCTAAAGTCACTCTAAAATCTACGATTTAAGTCACAACTCTACGATCGTTAAGTCATGACGCTACCATCATTAAGGTTGTAAACGAGCCAACACAGTTCGAGCTCGATTCGGGCTCGACTCGAAAAAATACGAGCGAGACTCGAATTCGTTAATAATATGATCCAAATCTGAGCATTAAAAATAGTTCGAATAAAAATATGAGTAGAATCTGAGCAAGGTTATACTCGACTCGTTTAAGATTCAAACAACTCGAATTCTTGATTGTGATTCGATACATACTCGGTTAATATATATTCGATTAGATGTTCGATACATTCTCTTATAATATATACAAATTTAAATCAAATTAAGATAATTAGTTATTATTTTTTGTTTTTAATTTTAATTGTGATTTTATATTTATAAAATGCAATAATAAAATATTTTCTCATTTTTAAGTAAAATAACAAATTCAATTTATAATTATATTTATTATAAAACTAGTTATTATGTGGAGACTCAATTCGAGCTTGAATTTGAAGCTCATGAGTAGTTTGAATAAATATTCGAGTTTAGTCGGATCAATTCGTAGTAATAAATATTCGAGTCGAGTCAAATCGAGAAGGATTTTTCAAATATAATTCAATTCGAGGTAATTGAGTAGCTCATTCATCTCAGGTTAGACTCGTTTACACCCTTAACCATCATTAAGTCATGACTTAACGATCGCAGAGTAATGAGTTAGATCATAGAGTCACGAGTCATGACTTAATTACAACCATTGCTATATATATATATATATATATATATATATATATATATATATATAGATGAGATCTGGTCCGGGCGTCCGTATTTTGCCAAAAAAATGAACTTTTGATTTCAGCCGTGAGATACATCCAACGGCTGAGGAAAGGACAGAGACCTTTTGAAAAAAAAAAGCCGCAGATCTCTTTTCAGGTCAAAAAAAGAACAGAGACCATCTTTCCCCTCAATTGCGCAAAGCATCTCGTCGGACGAAATCTGGCTCATTCTCTTTCGGGTCAAATCTGTTACACATCTCTCCGAACGAAAGGATGTTCGTCGTCTTTGTCTCCGATCGAAAACTCACAGCGATTTAGTCTCCCAAGGTACTCTGAATCTTGTGGTCTCTGTCAAACCAAGAACAATCGCGATTTAGGAGTCTCCCAAGGTATTTTCTAATTTTCTGTTTGAACCAAATGAATGAAATCTAGGGTTTGTATAGATTTTTCTGTGATGATATATGGGTTGCCTTTCATGCTGTTGGAAAAATCATTGTAGAGATGTGAAGAACATTTAGTTTGTGAGCCATGTAGATTAATTTGTGTGAAATCTTATTGTATCGAATTTTGTAATTTTGAGTTGATTGTTGGATTCGCCTCCACCCAGATGGGTTCATTTTATAACAAGTATGTTTGTTCCTTTTGTTTGTTGCAAGCTTACAAATTTTGTTTGTTGCAAATATGGCTGTGCAGACATAATTTTGTAGAGCCAATATTTGACATAATTTTTTCTGCTCAGGGTGATTTTGTGGAGGCTGATGAACTGTTTCGTGTCCAACTATGATTTTGGTTTAACGGGTGTAATAGGGTCAGGTTTGGTTCAACAGGTGTAATAGGGCATTTCTTAAGGACTTCCAAGATCCAACAAATTGGGACAAGAGTTATGGCTCACAATTTTTAAAAGGCTTTCTAGTACTGCACATACCTAAGTGTGTTGAGTTTTAAGAGTTCTTAAGTAATGCGCAAGCCTTAGCATGTAGAGAGCATATGTTTCCACTCTAGGTTGTTATTTGAGTGTGAAGTTGAAGGCTTATTGTGAGACCCCGAATTTTATGAAATGAAAGTATTCAATTTTCTTATAATTATTCTATTTATTAAATGGTTAAATTGATAAAAGGTTAAAGTTAAGGGTGATATGTGAAATTTTTTCAAAGTATGCAAGTTGTTATAAAATATTCGTTTGGTCGGGGAATATTCTTTTTGTCGGGGAATATCCGTAGGACGACACAATCATTGGTGGACTCCACAATGAAAGTATTGTCGTAGTAAGAAAACGACAGAATTATCTTTTTATAAAGATAACAACAAAAGTGTTACCGTTAAAACTGTTGAACTACCCAGTAGTAAAATTACAGTAATACGCGTGGTTGCATAGTAGCACACAATATTGATTATTGATGCTTGTGTAAGAAGTCACTCAGTTATACTCAATTATTGCTACAGTAATTGCTGCATCATATCTCTCATATTATTGATTCGATTATTGTCACAGTATCATCTGCATAATATTTTATATATTATTAAATTAATAATTGAGACGACAAAGTTATTTATATTATTAAATTGCAATATTTACAATGTCTAGAAGTTCTGTTAAGGAGAAGTTTGGTCATCTAATTGCGCGCCAATAAGGAGAAATCTTTATCGGAAAACTCCCTCTTTCCTTGGAACGACCTGGTTGTTAAATATTGTGAGTTATAATATTAATGATGAATGTTATTAAAAAATTGAATTTGAGTTCGGAGTTGAATTTGGAGACGCGAATGTGATATTTGAGTCCAGAACGATGAATTTAGTAGAAATAGATTATAAACACAAAATTTGTCGGGGTTGACATTTTGGTCAAAAAAGTTAACAGTTGACTTTTTCAAAAAAAGTTAAACTTTAAAATTGTTGAGAAAAATATTTCTATTGTGTTGGGATTATTAGTTTTAGTGGAAATCGATATTTATTTCGATAGTAATTGATGTTTAGAAGTTATATTGACCAACCGGGTAATTAATCGGGTAAATGAGCAATTAATTGCTATTAATTCACATGTTATTAACTATTTGTTCACATGTCTGCATTTATTAATTCACATTCGTGTCATTGTTAGGGGAGGTGAAAAGATTGATAATACTTGCATGACTAAGTTAAAAATAGAGGTATAGATGGAGGTACTATATTGTAATTCGTATTTTCATATGATTATAACTATTGAGTCACATGATTGTATTATTAATTCACATTATTTACTATTAGGGGAGGTGGTGCAAGTTTGATAATACTTGCAGGACAAAATTAAAAATGAAAAAAAAGTTGAAGGTATTATACTGTAATATTTCGAGCCCCAAAACGTGCAATTATCAAAATAATATTTTCCTGAAAATAGAAGCTCATTCTTCCTTAATTTCTCACCAAAGCAATTATTATAGAGAGAAATTATAGAGAGAAAGAAGAAGAGAAGTCTGCTACCTCACTATTCCAGTATCTAGTTTTCTTTTGAGGTAAGGGATATTATTATTATAGTAAGGGGTATTATTTCTTTCGTATTCATGAAGAGAGCTCATGTTATTCCATTCTTTATTATTATGTTGGAATAACTCATCTCACAAGATCGCATACATGGTGAAATTCTTCTATTATTCCATTCTTTATTATTCATTTGGAATATCCACATGCAAGCGGATTACGCATGACTCGGTTCCATTCTTTATTATTCTATTGGAATAACTCGTCTGCGGGTTTATCGCTTTTTCGGTGAATTTCTGTTATTATTCCATTCTTTATTATTCTTTGGAAATATCACATGCATGCGGATTACGCATGACCGTTCAATTCTTTATTATTACGTTAGAAATAACATATATGCATGTATTTCTATCGCATGCATGGTGAATTCTTCTGTTAATCCATTCTTTATTATTCTGTTGGAATAACCTGTCTACGTGAATTACCGCATGGCGGGTGAAAATCCATTTGCAGTTTCGTAATTTTTCTGACCCTCAAAAAATCTAAAAAAAATTGAAATGATAATTTGATGAGTTTTCTATATTGTGTCCAAAGATGGCGATTTTTGGATGTATAGATTAAGAGTTATGGATTTTATGGGAAACGACTATTTTAAAAGTAAACCCTTATAACTCCTTGTGGTTAACTCTAAAATTGGTAAAATTTTTATTAGGAGTACATGTATATAACAGGAGTATACCTTGTAAATTTTGAAATTTTTGGACAAAAGTACAATTTATGATAAATGTCTAAATATTCGACAGTTTTGGCCATATAAAAAATAGTAAATAAATTTTAAAATTTTCTGAAAAAAATATGTTCAATATGGGGCTATATTCTGCTAAATCTCAAAAAAGAAATATTTTTGGGACTGATTTGATATTTTTCATGAAAATGAACTAGTTATGAGTAAATGAATTAAATATGTTATGTGATGTAACAAAATTAGAAAATATGATTTTATGGCTTGAAAATCCTATATAGGGTATATGCAAATTTTTGATGAGGGGTTTGATCATTGGTGATGAAATCTTACGAGTATGGCATTTTTGAATGATTAAAATACATTATTTGGTAAAGTGTAAACAATTGAAATAAATTATTTATAAGTTTAAGAAGTGATTAAAATATTATTATAATATTAATAATATTAGATTATTAGTTTATTAAGTGATTGATAATATTTGGATAAATTTAAAGTCTTTAATATTTATCCTTGATTTTGTTTGATTTGATTTCGTTTGATTATTGCTTATATCATTGTCATCATCCTCATGTTTATATTGTGATGAAAGTCATCTTTGGCTTACGTGCATAGATGGACTTGGTATAATTATGACCAAGGATTATTCGGTATAATCATGACCGTAATGTAACGAATGATGTGGTAAAAGTCCTCATTGGCCGATAGTGCATTGATGGACAGTTTTTGGTATGATTATAACCAGGGATTATTCGGTATAATCATGACCATTGTTGAAAACACGAATATCCTTGGCCCGTAGTGCATGGATAATTCGTGGTCATAATCTTAATGAATACCCTTGGTAGTAGTGCGGGGATGATTCGATGATGTGGATTATTTATTGTGAGTCTCAACGATAAAATATTGATTATACACTTTTAATTCATAAAAGATAGTAGATATCATGCTTTACTTGACTCTTTTAAAATATGGATTTGTATGTCTTTCATTCGTAGTGCAAAGATGAATTGTTAATGAATATTTTGGTTCGTAGTCTAAAAAGATGAAATTATTAGTATGATTATGAGCATGAATTGTGATTTGGTATAACCATGATTTTTGATATTTCAGGTGAAGATAGGTGATGAAAATTATCTTCGTCCTTGGTGCGAAGAGGAATTTAGAATCACAATTATGATTATGAGTTATTCACATGATTATGGACAGGAATTGTTGATTGATGTTACAGGGATAAAATATTATTGGTAGACTTTTAACATAGAGAATATAATAGACCTTATAGTCTATTTGACTCTTCTAATAGATTGCTCGTTCCGCTCCAACTATGGTTGAAAAGTTTTATCATCTACCATATGTTCTAAATCTCTGATTTATTACTGATGAAGGCTATTGATAATTTAATTATCTTTAGTCATGATATTCTTTACTGAGCTAGTTGTGCTCATATTTTTGCTTCACAATTCCTTTCAGGTAATAAGAGTGTTGCCGAGTCGAGCGTGGATAACAGGGGAATAGAACGGTGGTCTATAGCTGTTGAGGTTTTCCCTAAATAGTATGGAAATAATTTTATTGAGAACTTTAGATAAGTGTGTCGTATTATATACGTCATTTGATATTTAATTTTGGTGAACTAAATAGGTTGAGGTGAACCCAACTTTGGAAGGGTGTTTTGGCACTATCATACAAGATGTCTAATGACATACAACCATATGTTATCATAAGACAGGGTTGTGAATATCCACTTGTTGAGTATATCTACGAGCACTACCTATATGATCTTAGAGTTTGTTTGAAATATGATTCTCAATTGGAGACAATGGAGATAATTATAAGTCAAGAGAAGACTCACCATTGGAAAGAAGATAATAGCAATCTTCTTGTTTTTCTTTGGGGACTATTGGGTCAACCAATGATAATTCTGTGGACATATGATATCTATCATAACCTAGACGCATGACCTCCCATGTACGAAGGTTTTCTTGAGTATTTTTCAAAGATTTTAATTTCTAAAATAGTTATTAACTGTACTTTTATGTAAAGTACCATTGTAAGTGTAAGACCCCAAATTATTAATAAATAAAATTTATTTTCCTCTATTTATTATTTTGAAATAGTAAGGGTTGATTTGATTAATGTGGATAGTTATGGGTAAAATACATAAATATTTGAATAAAGCAAGTGGTTATAAAATATTCATTATTGTTTGGGGAATATATTCGTTTGGTGGGGAATATTAAATGCGATGGCGCATCTTTTTGTGGGTCCCATAACGGAAAATGATTGGATGAAGAAAACGACAAATATAAGTTGTTTATAAATAACAACAGAGTTATTACTGCTATTATCTTTGTTGGAATACCGGTGGGTTAAAACACACTAATACGCGTTGTTGAATAAAAGAAGACATTTCAGATTGCACCAATTATTGATTTATACGTGAAAAGGCACTACTCAATAATTGTTCTGAAGTAATTCTTGTTCAAAGATTTTATTTTATTGATTCAATAATTCTTTGATTGATATTTTATATTATCGTTGTTTCAATAAATTGTCATTACACATTATTTTCAATATCGAAGCAATAATTCATATTATCTGAATAATATTATTAGATAACATTATTGGTAATGTCTAGAAAGTTCTTGTCTAAGGAGAGGTTTGGTCACCTAATTCGCGCGCCAAGTAAGAGAGATCCTTATCGAAAGCCCCCTCTTTCTGAGGAGCGGCACAGTTGCCGATAAGATGTTGATTCTGTAATATTATTTGTGAATAATTAATTATTGATTTATATGATGAGGAAAATATTGATTTTATGTGGATATAGATGGAGAAAATTTTTAATGTGACAATTATTGAAAATTAATATTTTATCTTTTTACGATAAAATAATTTATTTAAATATATTATTTTAATAATATATTAATTGGTGATATTTTTATAATGAATATGGGATATATGAGTATATGAGGAGGAAGAGTATTTTTGTGGCATTAAATGTTTAACACATATTTTGTGTTGGTGGACACAATTATTGACCGAAATTTGATTATAGCATGTAAAATCGCCCGTTTATGGATTTCAGTCAATTTCTATTTGGAATTTGGAAAAACTTCCTTCTGCAAAGTTGTAGATAATGGAATTTCCTATGGAAAATCGTGAGTTTTGAATTTTTCTGATAAAAGAGCTATTTATTATGAATTATTTATGTTCCGAAGCTCCGAAATAATTGATTTTTGGAAGTTTAAAATATTTAAAATAGGAAAAACGCTTTTGGAATGTTTAGGTGGCCTCATTTAACATGTGTAGGAGCTGAATTCAGTTAGCAAGTGTGCGTATGAAGTTTTGGAAAATATATATTAATATTATATTAAATTTTCTACTTTGGTGTTCTAAGCATTTTCCTATAAATAGGTGCTTTGGGTTAGAATTGAAAATCACACGAAGCTGAAGTTTCTCTCTATATTATCGAGCGTATTCTTGTGAGTATTTTGAGTATACTTTGAGTATTGCTATACGGTCTGCAAGTTCAAGTCATAGCTTTATATCAGGTGTTTCAACTAAAAGTATTGTCTTTCGAGGTAAGGGATGCTATTTTATTCGAAAATGATATTATTTCTTCAATATCATTATGCCGAAATATTGGTTGGAAATTTTATCAAATTTGGAACTTTTCATGTATGTAAGTACTTATTCATGAGTTACTATTCACGAGTTACTATTCATGAGTCACTATTCACGAGTACTATTCACGAAGCGTGATGATATTTTTTTTGTGAAATTTCTATCTTTTGAGGTTGAAATTACTATTCACGTATACGGCACTATTCACGTATACGATACTATTCACGAATACGACACTATTTACAGAAAAATTAAATTTTCTTTTCTGTGTCCAAGATTGTCTGTTATGATTCCTATCTTTGATTGGATCTATGTTTTGATCTTCATTCTTGAATTATACTCCAATCTGATTACTTATGAAGTATTTTTGAACTTGAATTGTTTAAAATACGAATCCTTAATATTTGTTCTTTTGTTTAACTGGATTCGTTTCCTTTAAAATATTTTTCATCATCCTCGGTCCTAAATGATGATATTCTTGAATATCTTTGGCCCGTAGTGCAAAAAGATGAATGATTTTTCGATGAATATCTTTGGCCCATAAAGGCAAAGATGAGCAAGTGTTGAGATGAACATGATCTGATTAATTAATATCTTTGGCCCAGAAGTGCAAAAGATAAAGCAGTGTTTAGATGAACATGACTAATCGATGAATATCTTTGGCTGTAGTGCAAAGATGAATATTTGATTCTAGATATATATTGATTGATGTTATGAGGATAAAATATCGACGATGAACTTTTAAATTCATATATAGAAGATAATAGTTTGCATTCTCTACTTAACTCTTCTAATGAATTGTTGTTTCCACCGCAGGTTGTTGATTTAAAAGCTGGTTGTCTATTATATTCTATTAGATTTTTCCTGTTGAAGACTAACGATAATTTGTTGTATATTATCTTAGTCATAATATTCTTTTCTTGGGCTAGTTGAGCTCACCCTTTTCCTTTTTGTTCCATTTTTCTTCTCGGGGAGGCAAGAATGAATGCGAAGTCTTAGTGGGGTATGGAATGAAGGTTCTAGAGAGAGTTGTTTAGTAGTCCTCACCATTTTTGTAAAATAATGTATCAATAATTATGATGAGAATTTATTTGCGTGTGGATATTGTCTGTAGGCGGCAATATCTCGTATTTAAACTCACGGATTTATATGTTGTAATAATAAAGTTGTAGTTATATTTCATCATGTATTTGGCGACTCATAATGGGTTGGATGGAATGGACCTATTTTTGGCGTCATGAGAAGGTTGTGGTCGAGGCACCATGAGAGTTACATACCTTTGTATTAAAACTCACAGGTTTAAGCATGGTAGATATTCTGCATTTACAGTTCAGCAAATTGTATAAATGAAGTTTGTAAATAATTTTATATAGTGTGATATCTCATTTATTTCGAGAATGAGTCGTGTGGAGCTATTTTGAGAACGTCACACTTATTATTTATGACTGAGGTCAAGATGTATACTTGGATTTGGTGCTTTGTTGTAAAATATCTTCTTGTATGGCTGTACTAAATTAAGAAATTGCAGATTCAAACTGAGGCTGATGAACTGTTTCGTGTCCAACTATGATTCTCGGAATGGCTGTACTAAATCAAGAATGGCTATGATTTTGCTTTCATAAGAGACTGAGTACCGGCTCTGAAATTTGTCTACTTGTTCAACTATGTTATTGAAGTATAGATCATTATGTATTTTTTTTAGGTTCTTTACTCCACTGTTAGAAAGTTGGATACTTGCAAAACAACTTGCACAGTATTAATTAATATTACAGATGATGTATAATTAGTTTGTTGGGTTTAAATATATTATTCATGAATGGGCAGTCAGGTTGGGTTGATGAGTTGTATAATATTGATCTCTACGTACAACATAATTACTGAAAGGGCAGTCAGGTTGGGTTGATGAGTTGTATTCATGAATGGGCAGTCAGGTTGGGTAAATTGTACCAAAATTAGTGTACACACTTAACAGCCATATTTTCAACAAGACAACCATATTCAAGACAATCATCCAGTGATTTCTTAACCCGGTTGCAACAAGACAATCATTACAACAATGAAAACAGTCATTACAGTTAGGGTAGCATAGTACACAATTATTACAATCACTTGACAAGTGTCATGACCGACACTATCAAGGCTAGCCCACAAAAGAACACGATGATATTGATGATGTGTTTAAGATTTGCCACATTGATTTCAATTACTCCAAGTTGAGCATCATCATTGCTGCGCAGCTGCACGTGTCCTTCTCTCTTGGACAGTCATAGTAGAGCTTTCCAGGATTCTTCTCTGATTCAGATATTCTCACAGCAGCTCTCAGGCGACAATAACACATCTTGTTTCGAAATCGGGTATCATGAGTTTGAATGCTCATGTTGCTTGACGTAGACATGCCTTTGTTGAACCTTATCTGCCAAAACCACCATAAGATTGCAATATTTTAAAAATCTCAATTTAATTTTTAATAGTCAATAATGATCCTATTACTATAATTTAGAAAGAGAGGAAGTATTAAAAACTATTGACATGTGGACTGGCCTATCAGCTTTAGATATTAGTTTAACGTTCACCCTCAAACTAATAATGTGAGATTCCGAATTTTATAAAAGTTTAAAGTTAAGAGTGATATTAGTTTAACGTATTCTTTTGTTTCATGATTTGATAAGACATGTTTAACTGGGATTTGACTCAACGAATTAGCAAGCATAATTTATCTAACAAAATATAATCGATTTTAATTTTTTCATTCATTCTAATAAATTATTTGAACCGTTCAAAATTTAGAATAAATTCTACTATCCATATAGTGCCGAAGGTACGAAACACGGATAGTTAAATATATAGTTCATGAAAGTTGGTTTAATACAGCCTCAAAAACAACTTATTGAGAAACCCTATGTTCGACAATTTGTTTAACTTTATTTTATCTACTAAAATAATAATAATAATAATAATAATAATAATAATAATAATAATAATAATAATAATAATAATAATAATAATAATAATAATAATAATAATAATAATAATAAAACTCGTTCATTTAGAATGCAGTACATATAAAGTAACATATTGTCCTAAATTTTATAATCACAAGTTCATTATCATATAAAATCAATAGGCCTATAAGATTTTTATTCTTCCCAATAGTAATTGTAGAATTTAAAATTGATGCCATTTATATAAGTTTTGAAGATAACGAATTTTATTTATAGTATTATTTTTAGATAGTTTACAATAATTGTAATTATATTAATTAAAATTAAACAAATTCATAATTCTAAAATTTAAAATTTTATAAATTGATTTTAAAAGATTAACATAAGTTTTTTTAAAATAAAATAAAATGGAGGGAATATTATTTATTTTTTTAGACCAATTACATGGAAAAAGAACTACAATTAATGTGTAGTTCTGTAAAAGAAATCCAATGGGCATAAATAGAAGTTAAATAAAATATATACGTTGTATACAACAAGGTAGGGATAGAACTAAGAATGAAATAAGATATGTATAACATTTGACCCTACGAACATTTTGAGTAACTGAGATTTGCTCTCTTTTTTGATTTTTTAAGGTAAAATTTTGGGACCAATATCTAAGAAAATTAATCTCAATTAATAGATAAATTAACTCAAAAATACCCTTACCGGTCAAACCAAAATAAGAAGAAGTGTATAATAGGGAAGGTACAAGGGAAGGGGCATGTAGCCAGAAGCAGCAAAAACAACACAAGCCCAACAGCAAGTTCAGGTGGACGCAGACAGATGAGACATCAGGGGTGGAGTGGGGTTAATTAGGAAGACGAGAATTTAATTGGAGACCGACAAGCATGGGGTTGTCTTGTCTTATCAACCTTTATTTTTTATTTTAATTTTAATTTCACCTCTCTCTCTCTCTCTCAATATATATATATATATATATATAGATGTGCTAGCTCTTTCAGAATAAGTATTATGTTGTTGCCCTCTCCACCACCTCCAGGGTTTGAATTCTTCCATGCATGGGATTTGGTCCATTTGGATCATTCACCTCAACCGTTTTATGATTATCTCTAGTTTGGTTTGGGTCCAACTTCAATTAACAATGTAATACTACTAGCTATTCAGCCCAAATCTGCCATTTATTTTAGGGTCTTTAACACTAATATACAATAATTATAAAATATTTACAAAAACAAAACATTCACAAAATAATTATAAAAATAACGCAACACAATAATACGTTGCTAAAGTTACGAAGCATTAACTCCCTACACGTCAGTTACCGATTTTCATATTTTTAACTAACCGATCCTAAATTCACGTTAATAAAGAAAACATGCAACTTTGAGATCAGAAAAAACATAACAACGACATATCGAAGAAGGCGAATTCTCCAACGGCGATGCAACTCTGAGATCGGATAATATCGGATAAGATCAACAGCAACTTCAAGATCAACAACAACTTCAAGATAAGTAACCAGCCTCTGTAACAACTTTGATTGTTGATTGTTTCGTTACAGATTTGTATACTGAGGTATTTGAGTTTAAAGTTTATATGCATATAGTTACCTCTTGGTTACTATATACTCGTATATTGGTTATCTTTCTTAAGTTTTTCGCTCTTTAATTTGTCACAGTCAATATACTGACTGTTTTGATTACAAAATGTATGTAAAAATATGTTTTATATTCTAGTTACTAAGTACATATAAATTGGTTATTGTTTATTATTCATTTGGTTACTGTATAATGTTTATTTGGTTGTTGTATACTTTAAATGTATATTCTACTGATATTTTTTATATTGATGGTTACTTATTTAATACATTGGTTACTTTCCTGCAACCGTTGGATCTTTAAGTACATATTGATATTTTTTATATTGTTTGTTTTTGCTGTAAAATGCATGAAAAAATATGTTTTATGTTATGGATACTAAGTAAATATATGTTAGTTCTCGCCTAACTGGATTTGGTTAGTATATAATGCTGACTTGGTTACTGTGTAATATTACCATAGTTATTGCATAATATTAATGTGTTTTATACTTATTTTTTTATATTGATGGTTACTGATTAACTACATTGGTTACCTTCATACATCTGTTAGTTTTTAATTTGTAACAAAGTCATTACTAATTGTTTTGGTTGTAAAATGAAAGTAAAAATATTTTTTATAATCTTCACTACTAATTACATATATTTTGGTTACTGTCTAATATGTATTTAGATATTGTAAGGTGTTTATTTGATTACTGTATAATATTATTGTGTTTTATAATTGTTTCTATTATATTGGTGGTTACTTATTGACTACATTGGTTACTTTCATACAACTGTTAATCTGATTATATATATTGGTTGTTGTATACTATTTAATTGGTTACTGTAGAATATTTATTTGGTTGTTGAATAATATTAATGTACATTTGTACTGATATTTTTTATATTCATGGTTACTTATTAGCTACATTGTTTACCTTCATACAACTGTTAGTCTTTAGTTGATAACAAACATATTATACTGGTTGTTTTTAACTATAAAATGCAATAAAAAATGTGTTTATGTTCTGGTTACTAAATAGATATATGTTGATTGTTGTCTAATCTAAATTTGGTTACTGTATAATGTTGTTATGATTACTGTATATTATTAGTGTGTTTTATACTGGTTTGTTTTATATTGATGGTTACTTATTGACTACATTGGTTAACTAGTCTTTTGTTGGTAACAAACTGATGCGGTTGAAGAGCAGGCGTGTCAGTTTATGGAAAGATTTGATAGATTTAATCCAGTTTATGGAAAGATTTGATAGATTATGGAAAGATTTGATCCAGTGGTAATTTGATAATTTTTGTCAAGTTTGGAGTCTCAAATTTTGGCATTTTTGGAGCCTAATTTCATTAAAAACGGGTCAATGATCAAAAGTCACCAGCTTTGCTCGTGAACTGTATGGTTTTTTGTTCAAATTCTATCATTTAGGCCTTCAAAATTACATGTAAAAATATGGTTTATGTTCTGGTTACTAAGATTATGTAGTTTGGTTACTGTCTAATATTGATTTGGTTAATTTACAATATTTATTCAGTTGTCAAATTAACAATGGAGATGATTCCAATTGTGCTTTATTTCAACAGAACATAAACAAAAAGAGTGTAAATACAGGAATATATAATTGTTTACTATTAGTAACCATTAACCACATGGTTGGTAACATTTTTGATGGTGTACAGTAACCAAAATTGTTATTGATTAATATTTTTATTTTTGATTCTATGATGAGTTGTCAATATAAAGTAAACATATACATTGAACAATTGGTAATAGTTCTGAAATATTTTTATGTAAATTGGTTATCCATCTAAAATAAAAAGGTTACCTCTATATTCATATTTAATTATCAACTGGACCATTTCTAAATAACTTTTATAACTATGTAATTTAAAAGTATCTATTAGCTAGATAAATGGGAACCCTCACGTGTACATTAAGCACTTGATAATTGTTCTAATATAAGTTTTTAATTATTTGGTTACTAACAACAACTAAAATGGTTACCCTTATATGCAGGTTTGGATACCAACTGCACTTTTCAAATTATTTTTATTTTAATATGAGATCTATAAGTGACCATCATATATATAAATGAGAACTCTTAATTGGAGTTTCTTATTCCATCATGATGACTTGGTATAAATAAATAAATAAATATATATATATATATATATATATATATATATATATACATTTAACACTTTATAATAATTTTGATACAAACTTATAATTATCTAGTTACTAATAAAAATAAAATAGTTACCTATATATGTAGGTTTGGATACC
The DNA here is from genome assembly GCA_020205605.1 of Panax ginseng. Classification (NCBI taxonomy): domain Eukaryota; kingdom Viridiplantae; phylum Streptophyta; class Magnoliopsida; order Apiales; family Araliaceae; genus Panax; species Panax ginseng. The sequence goes on along the minus strand of CM035144.1, from coordinate 115,672,922 downwards.
AACCTAACATTTTAATTGAAATAATGATGGATCACATTTCAACCAATTTTATGTAAATTTGATTTACTCACAAAAAATAAAATGGTTATCTCTATATGCAGATTTAAATACCAATTGTACAATTTCTAGATAATTTTTATGAGTATGTAATTTATAAGTATACATCAGCTATATAAATAGGACACTCTCACATGTACATTTAACACTTGATATTTGTCCTGATACAAGTTTGTAACTTTTTGGTTACTAATAACATTAACCATAATGTAACATAATAAAACAGTAACCACATAATTATATGATAGTAACCAGAACAGGTATTAATGGTAACCAAAATAGAAACATCATGTAATAAAACCCAGTTTAGGCAATCCATGTATACTAAACAATTACATATTAACTAAAATAAAAAATAAAAGTAACCAAAATTCCACATTGAGGGCACAATAATAGTAGCCAAACCATAAGATAACAGTAACCAAAACATAATAAAGAAGTAACCAAATAGTTATATGAAAGTAACCAGAACAAGTTTTAATGGTAACCAAAACAGAAATAACATGTATATCCAACCCAGTTTAGGCAACCCATGTATATTCTCATATGTACATTTAACACTTGATATATGTCCCGATATAAGCTCAGAATTATTTGGTTACTACCAAAAATAAAATGGTTACCCTTCATACATGTTTGGTTATCAATCGCACCTTTCAAACAATGACGTACCACAACTTAGAAGTAACAAATACGAACCAACAAACAATGTCAAATCACCGGTAATATAATCAAATATGTAATCCCATTTACATAAGTTCCAATAAACATTATAGACTCACTAACCATAACAAATAGTTGTGGATATCTAACAAAAATCAAAGTATGAAACACAATTCAGAAGGACAGTACAACGACAACCCAACTAATCAAAATCTGGTACAAATCTTTTTGAAAATTCTCTGAAGTTTTGAAAAAGCCAATCATGAAGGCGATCTAAATCGGAGGGAAATCTCTAGTTCCTTTGGGAGGATTAACGTCAATTTTCTGTCAGAGTTGAGAGACTGTGGTGTTGCGGCGGAGGCGAAAGAGGACGACAACGAGTTGCTTCGAGAGGAGAGAGAGAAGTAGTAAGGACAGAGAGAGAGAGAGAGACCGAATGAGAAGGGAATGTTTCAGGAAGATGAAAACTAATTTGCCATGTCAGTCCATTAATATTAATTCTTTAATTTAAGGACTTTTAATTGTATTAGTATTGTAAATAAAAATGATGAAAGATAGTATTTTTGTAATTATTTTATGAATATATGATTTTTGTAATTATTTTCAAAAATGTACTAATATAAGTAATTAATCCTTTATTTATCTTCTAAAATAAGTCAGTGACTAAAACCGACAAATACATTTTTAGGAGAACTGGGCTGGAATGGAATTGGAGTGTGCCGGCCCAATACATATGTGGTCACAACATAAACTTGTCACAAAGTAATCTATGAAGAAAAATTAAATAACTTACTACCTTTGGTTAACCTACATGTCAAATACAATTATTAACCTACATGTCATGTCATGTCAGTTAAAAAAAAAACCTGTAGTGATGTGATGATGAAACCTCTCTGATCTGCATGTTGTTATGGCTTATGAAATTGCCCACAACTTCTTTCGGCATATATATTAACACACTTACCATTTGTTTTTTTTCATTTTCCAGTAAATGTGATGCTTACAAAGTCGTACAAAAACCATTTAATATATGAAAACTTAATATGATGCTTACAAAGTCAGACAGGAATGAGGTTATTGGAGCTCAGATTTTGCGAGAGGTATATGAGGATGTGATGTATAAAACTAGTAAACAAAGAAAAGTATAGAATACTTGCAAGTAAGGGCGTAAACGAATTTAGTCGAATATTAAGTTGTTGAGATTTGGTTCACAAAATTTATCGAGTATAAAATAAGGTTTAATTGAGACTCATTTAACTACCTGAAATGAAGAGCACGATTCTCGAATCGTTTTAAGCGGTTTGAACTTTTCAAACGAATATGATCCAAGTATCAATAGAAAATTATAATTTAAGAAGGTTCGAGTAATTTATCGAACTTTAAAATTTGTTCATATTTGACTCATTTATATTTCGAAGTGAAATGAAGCATTTAATCGGTTTCGAACCGCTTTTATTTTATTTTACCTTTACTTGCAAGAATTGGCTACTTTTGCTATGGAATGGAACATTTGTCAAAACATATTTTTTTACCTAAGGTCGTATAACCCGGTCCATTTCCAGCAAGATATCCTCTAGTAAGCAATCTGCTTCATTGTTTTTATAGTGAGAAAAGAGATGATCAGCATGCAAACAATCACAAGAGCGTGGATACGTTGAGAATGCTTCGCACCTACCAATCGCAAAGCAAAGCAAGACTACTATAACAGTTGTCCTTGAAACTTTAAAGTAGCAAAGAGTGGAGACACTCATTAGATTGATTAGGCTCACCAGTCGTGGAAAGTACCGACCAACCCCCCCGGGTCATAAATAGCAGTCAATGTATTGTTCATGCTTATTGGAACTACATTCATCACCCAGACGTACAGGCCATGTACTCAAAGCAACATCAAACCCACCATATATAGTGGGCATTCAGGTCCATGACATTGCGCACAGATGTCTCATCAGTCATCAGCATTCATTAACCTCCGGTAGTGGCGAACTTTATCTTGCCAGTAGAGGGTATTTGATAGAAAATTTTCTCGATTGATACCTGTGGTCAACAATGGGATTGGTAAATTAGAGCCAAGGTAAAATATATTAAACCTTAGGCTATCTTCTCCATATAAGAGTGATGCAGGGACCTATGCAGGGATATAGATACGTGGATGGGTGATTAAACAAGTTTGGCTAGAGAATCCTCATCAATAGGAGATAAATATAGAGAAATAACTAGATACAAACCAGCGCGTTGCGGCGAGATTATTCAAATTTTTAATAATAAATGTGTATGTATAATTAATAAATTAAAATATAATAAAAAAATGGTAGATTGTTGTGCGATGATCAAATTTTACACAGAAAAACAAATGAAAATACATTGTAGGGGGTAGTGTTAAGAGTTTATCGGTTTGTGCATTACATCTTCTGCTTTGTTTCAAGGTATTTTTTGTAACAATTGTTTCAAGTTTTTGACCAAAATTAACTTCATGTAACCTCTCCTGTGTGGATTTTTTTTTAGGAAAACAGAATCCTATCAACCCATGGTTAATTTGGCCACTTTTATTTCATTCCATTCATTTCCTTCAAATCCAAACATAGCATAAACCCAATGCACAATATGATAATTAAAAGCAACCATCAAATACAAGTTTAAAAAATGGTACACGCCATCTCATTTCATAGTTAATTTGCAATATGGACAACTGAAAATTGGAAAGATAAAGCACCATCTTCTAATTGGTTAAACAAAAACTGGCCTCCTGATAAAGGAAGGTAACTGAGGAAAAAAACATGAATAGAGATACAAGTGGACTGCATTCATCCATCAGCACATGAACTGATGCAATTTCTATACAGAATTTTAAGCAATTTTGAACTTGGTATATACAACCAGCTAGATTAGAAAAGAAAAAAAATAGCTTACAGAGTAGTGCATACAAGTATTGAAATCTAATCACATCTACTCCTGGTGAGACTTTGTTGGTGCATAGACTTCCTTATGAAGGCAGGTATGTTACAGCAGAAAAACCGCATGGTAGCCTACTGTTTTTTTTTTTGCTCCAATATACTTCATTACCCTATTTCCATCTAAAATTTATGTTCAGTAGACCAGGGACCAGAAAGTAGCAAGTTAAGCCAAAGCACCGAGGACCAAAACTTGGCAAAAAAGCTATTGCCTAACGATTCTCATCTGCACAAGATAAATAGATTGAATAACTTAGCAATCAAGACACACCCTTTGAATAAAGTTTCAAAACTTGTCTGCACCAATTTTCCCACCAATGACGTGAATATCGGTGTAATCATGAGTTTTTGTGTAATACTTCAAGTCGGCTTCTTGACATAAAGCAATTTTACTCGATAAATCTAACTTCTTCAGCAGATATGTTTTCCCTTGATGCATATAGACGACACCTCATACACCTGAAAGATTAATTAAATTATCAATTTTCAAAAAGAAATAGCAGCATAGACAAACTACGACTGAACCCAATCAAGCTCTCACCTCCATTTATTAAAAGAGAAACAGGTCCATCATAATTCAAAAAATAAAAAATATAGTGACTGCTTTACTAATATTATGGAGGAACCGAAATGCGAGTTGAAAGACTTGAAACCAGAAATTGTTAAACCAGAGAATAATTCAAGTTAACACTCGTTATAAAAGTTTAGGTGGTTTATACTGTGATATCTTTTGATTATGAAGAAGTACCTGAACAATTGAGAGAAGAAAGTCGAGTCCATCCAATGCAGAAGCGCGTACAGGAAGTCAGGAACACCAATAACAGGCAAGGGAGTCAATGCAGCTACCATGCCTTCAATCATCAGAACTTAATTCAATGCACATACAACAATAGAGCACTATAAGGGAATTTATGAAGCACTGTGATATATGCTAACCTGGCAAGTGAGCCGCACCACCTGCACCAGCAATGATTAACTGGATTCCATTCTCCAATGCAAACGTAGCATAAAAAAAACAGTTTCTCAGAGCTCCACAAGAAACTAATTCTGTAAAAAGATGCACTGGCCTTAGTTTATAGTGGCAAACTTGCACAAGATGTGTTGTAAGTGTATGCATGATAACTCCAAAACAAATGCAATAAATAGATTCCAAAATACATATTAGCCAGACGTAATCATGGTATTACAATTATCTATCAAATACAATTGGACATTACTTTAGATAGTCACCTGTGTTGTAAAATGGTGTAGTGATAACAGTGTTCACTTGCAGTTTCCAGGAGTGATGTATCCAGAAAGATCTATAACATCTATTCGAGGAAGAATTCTAGAGCACAGCTGCACACGTACATCCCATAGCATAAGATCCATGAATGCTAACATTAGTTACCATCCATCTGGTTTTCTTTTGCTCAGACTAAGAATCATCAATTCGAGAACATGCAAGCATTGCGATTGGCAATTCCATTAGCATCGGTAAGTAAATCAAACTGCATCACCTTTTCTAACACCAATATCTTTTAAGTAATTAGCAAGCTGTAGGAAAGTACATATGAAACCCATCAACAATTCATTTAATGAAATCCAACTATAGGCCACAAATTCAACATAGAGATAGACAGACCTGGCACACTCTCTGGAGCAGCTGGGTGTATGTCAAACTGCCATCAGCAGCAGGTTCGTTTCATTCCCAGTATATTGCAAATTTGTCACCATTCCTAGACTCAATGTTTCTATCTTAAAAAAAGGAAAAATAATTCCTATAACAATAAATCAAAACCTTGTCTAAGAAATCTTATGCATAATACGAATCTCCAGTCAGAGTTATCTCTATAAACGTGTTCCATTACAACGTAAGGCCTTCATGGTCTTCCTTTTCTTCTCTCCCTTATTCTTCTGTTACCTGTTAATGTGGCTATAATATTATCAAAAACTGGGTATACAAATGATTCTAATAGCTCCTCAATCTCCGAAGTGTAACGAAGGGCCTCATAATTGGAACGACACCTAAGCCTCTGGATAGAGCCTGCGATTCCATTGTTGGCAAGTCGTGAATCAGTATGTGTAAACTTGATCACCTTATGCTTTTTTAACAACAGAGAGCCTGCGATTCCATTGTTGGCAAGTCGTGAATCAGTATGTGTAAACTTGATCACCTTATGCTTTTTTAACAACAAATACATCTCCCCTATGTAGTAACTCGCCTGCATAATTAAGAAGCAGCTAAGAAATGGATCTAGAGACACTCAAATCAAATGGGACAATAGGGAAGTGGCAGTATAATTTTCAAAACCTTAGAACAGGAAATAGGAGTCTTTAGATAGGGCTTCTTTGCAGCATAATGTGGTGGCAATGAAGCGCTTCCAATCAAAAATATCTTTAAAATCACTGCGAAAAGCATTAGAAGATTAAACAATTGAAACAGCTAGACCCAACCAAAAGGGGAAAAAAAATACCTTGGGTCCGTCCAATAGGATCTTTGATCAAGAGAAGGAATAACCAGAGTGGCATTCATTAATTTTGCAATTGCAACTATGTCGCATATCTGCATTAGCATTATTTTGACGGAGAACACAAAAATTACAAACTGTTGTATAAGGAAAATAGAAACTGTTATTCAGGGACGACCCGGGGTGGGGAGATTAGCATACAAAATTTAATTATCTTAGCAGTATGAGAGCTGAAATACAAAAAGATTTGTCCCTTTCTTACTTTATTCGTCTCCTGTTTCGTCTTTTTGTTGATGAATTTCCAAAGCAAATCGCTAATTTTTTTACGTCTCTCTGGTCTATGCTGATAATATAAATGTAGTGCTTACAGATCGATACTAATAGTAAGCTAAAATAGCAAAATTGAACAACAAATGAATTATTCTCTATCAATATGGCAAATCAATTCAGCTGTATAAATGAAGCAATCTATGCTGGTAGACACAAATGTTCAAGTTTATAAAGACAGAGCATAACACCAAATAACCACTCATTACAATAAAAAAATTAAATTTGGCAGGCATTAAACATTGGAGTTTCAATTGAGTAAATGATATTATCATACCTTGCAAGTGGTAAATTCTAGAGAGCGATACTTTTCATTCTCAATTTATATGTTATTGCATCATACTAAAATTATGGTGGTGAACTTGAGGACATTATGTTTTCTTATACTAATATCAATAGAAAAATTACTAATCGTGATTCTTTTTCTTTATTTTTTTTTGATAAATGAAACTTTGTGGAATAGAGTATTTTAAAGTAAGATAAGAATCTAAAGAATGTAGAATTACCTAGTCATTTTTAGACCATTTTCTGTTATCATCCTTGTATTGCTGCAGCCATGAGGGCAAACTTGAGCTGGTGGAAGTAGTGGCAAACTCATTTTTATTAGTTGTGCTTGCTATGCTTTGAGCTTCTCTTATGAAATTCTTGGAACATTCTGCACAGCAAGTGAGGTTATTCTCAATTCCAATTGTAATAGGCACTTCTCCTGCAATATGGAATGCCGTTTTATCTCCATTTCTTTTGCCAATTTTTATCTTATGTGGTTTGATCGCTGTAGATGACACTGGTTGATGTTCAATAATGTTGGAATCAGGACCAACTGGTCCAGACTGGTCTCCTACTTGTTGGGTAATACTATTATTCTGGACTTCTGAGTGCTTCAAGCAAAATGCGCGCAACTCAACCTAAAAAGTTCGAAAAGAAAAAGAAAATTGACTTATCACTTTACTTAGCAAGCTTTTGTATTATATATAAGGGTAAAAAGGGTTTATAGAACAGCCAAAATTACACCAGCAAAATAGCACATACTACCAACAAAGAAATTCCAATATAGACAGTTAGACACCCGTAAAGAAGTACCCCACAGGAGAACCAGAGAATTAAACAGATAAAACTAATATCATCACAACCAAATTTGCCACATATCTCCATTCTGTGTCTCGCCTCCCTTGCACATATAGGATGAAAGGAAGCTCTACAAGATCCTAAACAGGAAACAATACAAAAAGATATGTCAATAATGCACAGTAGACCAGAGGAAGACAATAGAAACCCATACTCTCTTCTACCACAGCAACGTTAACACAGTTAAGATTCTACAGAAACAGATATAAGCATACTTTGACCATCAATTGGAGAAGATTACCAAGTTAGTACCCATCTAGGCAACAACAAAATCAGCACTGTATGTTTATGTTTAGCAGAAACAAAACATTTAATCAAAAGCTAGACATGATTCTATTTTAAGTATACAGAAATATACTCTCTTCTACCACAACAACACAGTTAAGATGTAACAGATCTTCTATTCAAAATTTGACCCACACATGGAGGAAATCAAAACAGACTATTGGAAAGTACCTAATCAATAAAATCAAATAGAAAGTTGAATCTGCAAAACCCAGAAACAGATAACACATACTTAAATAAAGAATCTCTTCCCCCCATTGGATAAGTCGGTGCCGAGAAAAACCGGTGGTAGGGGTTTCGGATACCCGAAAGTCCGATTTCAGATGACGACATGGCAAGCGATGCGAGCTCGGAGATTATGTGCCGGTGATAGAATGTATGCGCCGATCGAAGGTTATGTGCCGATCTAGCATGTATGAGCAAAAGACTCCATCAATTGATGCGAGCTCGGAGATTATGTGCCGGTGATAGCATGTATGCGCCGATCGAAATGTGACGATGTATTTGTCGATCGTAGCATGTATGAGCAAAATACTCCATCAATTGCGCCGGTCGAAGGTTATGTGCCGATGGAAGCCAGATATATGTTTCCATATATTATTTTAGAGGGGTTCTGTTTTGAAGGGTATTTTTGTAAAGGACATGCAGGATATACAGGTGTTGTAAGGTTAGAAGGACAGATGGCAGTATATGTGATAGGACAGATGTCAAAATATTGTGTTATATACTGTGATTTAGTATATATAATAGATGATGGTAGAAATATTTAAAAGAGGTTTAATTAGAGTTGAACATAATAATGAAGAATTAGAAATAAGACATAAATGAGAGAAACCCATCTAAAGTGATTTGGAAAAATAAAGAAGCCCAATCACACCGATTACAAGAAGTAATTTGCAGTATATGCTAGGGGAATTAAGGAGAAACTACAAAATATTTGTACATAGATTGTAAAGAAAGACGTCTGATAATGTCTTTAGTAGAAAATATAACACCAAAAGAAAGCAAGATAGAGAAAGAGGATTCATGTCATGTACATTGGACCAACTTTGTTGAGTTGAGATTAGTTAGTTAGAGAATATCACTGATGCAATGCCAATCCTTTTCGCTGTCATTACAAGACTAACAAACTAATCAATGAATAAAGTGTATCAAACTGTTTGCAGGAAATGGAATATTCAGGGGATTAACTTTTTTCGTATCAAACAGTGTATATCTTGTTAATTTCAAGGTACGTGACTAAGTGGAAACCATTGTTCCCCATTTCCACACCAAGGTAACATTAAGAGAAGGCAAAACTACCGTAGTTGGTTTGACACATTTTACTTATTACATCATTAAACTTTTAAAAATTAAAATTGCCCCATTGAACTAATTAAAATTTTGAAATTACACCATTACGTTAATAATAAGATTAAGAGAACCTAGGCGTTCTTCAAGGCTATGAGAGCAGGCGCCAAGGTCTTGTTTGCTAGAAACTGAAGGTTGCACATTATAGAAGATAGCGTCTCTTGATGTGTGATTGCTGGAGGCCATGCACAGATGTGAAATTTAATGAGAAGCTACCTCTAGTAGAAACAAAATTAAGAAATTTTCAATTACTACTACTACTATCCTGTTGAGTCTATTTTCCATCATATTATAAATGCACTACTACTATATGCAGTTTTTGTTCAAGTCACTTTGAAAAAAACCACAATCTAATGCCACTACTCCAGAAAAGAGTAACAAGAACTGTAAACAGTATTTAAGAATTTAGTAAGAGCTTGGACAAACCTATACTATTAAGACTTCCTGAATATTCTGAAAGACGCTGTGGCCTAGGAGGAAGTTTTTGAGATCCTGATCGCGCACTACTTAATGTAATACAGTTTCTCAGAGGTGTTTGCTTTGATGGTTTCGAATCATCCACAGAGTTGCATATGCTTACAAGCTTCTTCTCTGTATCGGCAAGGAGACATGACTGATCATCTTTCTTGATCCAGATCGCTGTTTGAACTTTCCGAGCAATTAGTTTCCAACACATTCCAGAAGTCAGACTCATCAATTTATACCAAATTACTGGGTAATCTTTGTCCTTCCTATAAGCAGGTGGAGCAGAATAGACAAAATATCCATTTGGACGTAGAAGGCGATTCACTTCTTTTATAAGAATACCATCTGTAGGAAACAAATAAAATTAATCCAAAGAGAGAAGACGAACAAATCTAATTTAGCATATGTTTATAGTACGAGTCTTAAACTTTTCAGTTGCAATATATCTCCTTTACAGGAAATTATTTCATCCCAAAATTCGTACAAGGTTCCTTCAACTACTTGATCAAGAAAAAGGAGAATCACAGTGCAATGTTTTAATCCTTTTGTCCATCAGCTTTTACAAAAAGCTCATAACAGTATTCTTAACATGCACAATTAGATTGTATCAAGAGAAATTTACAGGCCCTCAACAAAAGGTTGAGTTGCAAATGGTATAGGGAATGAATTTGATTGCTCATAAGTTGATGAGTAAAATGCATTGCATGCAGATTCAGACAAAAGATTTCAATCTCAATTCAAAAATAATATAATACTTATACATACAAATATGTAAAACTAATAATATAATATTCCTTAGTTGACCAAAGAAAAGATTTATTCCTTGGGAATGGTTAAAATATCAAAGTAAACAGTTGCTGGAAGTAATGTTATCAATCAATACTAAATGAAAGGAGCATTGTGATGTTTGGAGCATTGTGAAAGGAGCATTTAGTATCATATCAGTGATGTTTCATTGTGTGCTAAAAGATGCATTTAATAATAGTATTAACCTTGAGAAATTGAACCTGAAGTATTATCCGATGGACACAATAGACACACTCTGTGTTGGAAATAAAAAACCTCACACACACACACACACTAGAGAAAATGGAAAAGATATTATCACAAAAAAAATATTATATTTTTGCTTATTTCAAATGAGTTGAGTACATAGGTATTTATAGGAATCTCCATATATGTATAAACTCAAATGCATGAATAAACACTTAATGAAAAAACAACTTCCTAGACAGCTTTTTAACTAGCTTCATGAACCTTCAAATACAGGAATCAACATAGCTTCATAAATATTAATTAAAACACAAATATGTTAAATACTTAATTACTTTGGGACAAGTTTATTTTTCAACACCCCCTTTTAAACTTGTCGCACCAAGTGAGCTCCGCAATTTGCAAAATAATTCGACTTTGAGTGGCTTCGTAAAAATATCAGCAATTTGGTCCGAGTCCTCACAAGTACAAGTTCAACTTCTTTCTTTACAACACATTCTCTTATAAAATGATACCTCGTATCAATGTGTTTGCTTCGATCATGAAACACCGGATTCTTAGCCAATGCAATTGCCGACTTGTTATCGATATAAATCTATGTTGGTTTCTCTTGTTGCAAATTAAAATCTCTTAAAAGATTTCGAAGCCAAATGGCTTGACAAACACAAGATGTAGCAGCAACAACTTCCGCTTCATAAGTAGAAAGGGTCACAATAGGTTGCTTCTTTGAGGGACATGTAAATGTTGAATTACCCATAAAGAAAACAAATCCAGTTGTACTCTTTCTATCATCAACATCACCAGCCCAATCGCTATCACAATATCCCTCAAGCTTAAAATTATTTGAAATTGAATAAAATAAGCCAAACTCAAGAGTACCTTTGATGTAGCGGAGAATTCGTTTAGCAACCTTCAAATGAGTCATTGTCGGGGTTTCCATGTAACGACTAACAAGGCTAACTCCATATACAATATCTGGTCTTGTGGATGTTAAGTATCGCAAACTTCCAACAAGACTCTTGAAAAACGTTGGATCCACTGTATCTCCTCCTTCATGCTTTGACAATTTAATACCACATTCAATGGGTGTGCTTACCGACTTACAATCAAGCATTTTAAATTTCTTAAGAAGATCTTTAGCATATCCTTCTTTGAGAAATAAAAATTCCTTCTTTGCTTTGCTTCACTTCATGACCAAGGTAGTAAGCCATGAGACCCATTTCCGTCAACTCGAATTCACGCGCCATAGCCCTCTTAAATTCTTCAAACATGCTTGGATTACTTTCGGTAAAAATCAAATCATCAACATACAAGCACACAAATAAAATATCGCCATTCTTTCCGATCTTCGAATAAATGACATGTTCAAACGGGCATCTTTTGAAATCATTGTCTTGGAAATATTTATCAATTCGACTATTCCAAGCTCTCGGTGCTTGCTTCAATCCGTACAACGCCTTCTTCAATTTCAAAATTTTATCTTCTTCTCCTTTGACAATGTAGCCAAGCGGTTGTTCCACATACACCTCTTCTTCAAGAAATCCATTTAAAAATGCGGACTTCACATCCATTTGGTAAATCAACCAACCATTTTGAGCCGCTTGATGAAACAAGCAATTTTATAGTTTATGTTGACAATGAGGGGCAAATACTTCATCATAGTCAATAAGGGTCTTTGATCTGCACTTTCGCTACTAATCTTGTTTGTATTTCTTCACTTCACCCTTTGCATTCTTCTTTGTCTTGTACACCCATTTTACCCCAATTGATTTTTGGCCTTTTGGAAGTGTAGTAAGTTCCCATGTTTCATTTTTCACAATGACTTTGATTTCTTCATTCGTGACACTTCTCCATTTCTTGTCTTTGGAGGCTTCTTCAAACCCCATAGGTTCACAATCGGCAAAAAGACAGAATAAATTCAAATAATCAATATTTACCTCCTCCGTAGTATCAAGAATTTCTTGCACACTTCTCATCTTTTGAGGTCACTCACTTGAACTTGATTGAGATGAAGGTGGACTAGATTGTCCATTGGATCGTGGTGGAGAAATAAGATTCCCTATGACCGCTTCTCTTTCTTGCGCTTCTTCGTCAATGAAAGGAAAGAAATTATAATTTTCCTCCGAAATATTCCAATCCCACGAGCTTTCTTCATCAAATTTCACATCTGTACTTATCACAATTTTGCCGTTGCTTGGATTGTACAATTTGTAGCCTTTGGATCTTGCGCCGATGAAAATATGTTTCTCACTTTTATCATCTAGCTTTGACCTCTTCTCATCCAGTACATGCATATAAGCAATACTCCCAAAAACACGCAAATGAGAAGCACTTGGCTTTCTCCCATTCCATCCTTCTTGTGGTGTCATGTCTTCAACACTTCTAATCGAGCAACGATTTGACAAATAGATGGCACAATCAATAGCTTCGGCCCAAAATTCTCTTGGCATTTGCTTGCTTTTCAATATACTTCCAGCCATATTAAGAATGTTTCTATTTTCTCTCCGTCACCCCATTTTGTTGTGGCGATCTTGGAACCGTTAAAGGATGAAGAATTCCATTTTCTTCACAAAATAATTTAAATTCATTTGATGTGAACTCGCCCCCTCTATCGGATCTAATGGCCTTGATATTATACCCGTTATGCTTCTCCACAAGTCCTGAATTTTTTAAAGGCTCCAAACACCTTCGATTTTTCTTTGAGAAAATAGACCCATGTCTTCCTACTAAAATCATCGATAAAGAAGAGAAAATAATTATTCTTACCAAATGATGACAGAAGAATAGGACAACACACATCCGAGTGCACAAGTTCCAAGTCACCAAATCACCAAAATTCAAGTGCCCAAGTCTCAAGTGCCAAATCCAAGATGAATCTTTAAAACATGCTTTTAAACATTTTGCCACATCATTTTGAATATTCAATAAGAACATTCGATTTCTTGTCATAGGCACCTTCACTAGTAAATTTCCGGATTGATCTCTTATTGAAAGGTTAGAATCTTTCATCAAAATATCATAACTTTTCTCTAAGAGCTGCCCCAAACTCAAAAGATTGTTCTTCATATTCGGCACATAATAAACATTTTAAATAAATTGGTGCCTCCCATCCTTTAAGCAAATCAAAATTTTACCATTTCCTTTAACCATAATTTTTTACGAGTCTCCAAAAGTGACATTGCCGCATACAGGTTCATCAAGCTCAATGAACATATTTTCCTTCCACACATGATTGCTTGCACCCGTGTCAAGATACCATGTATTATCATCTTCACTCATCTCTCCTTTGCATGTCAAAAGTAAAGTGGGCTCCACTTCATCAACATTTTTCTCCACATAATTTGACTTTCCTTCAATATCTTTCGAATCATTCTTACACTCCGAAGCATAGTGCCCATAATCGTGACAATTGTAACATTGAACTCGAGATTTATCATACCTCTTTTGATACGGTCGTGAATAATTTCCTCTTCCACTTCCCCTTGTGTGGTGAGACTCTTGGCCCCTTTCTTCTTTGTGAGGAGAGTAGTGACTTCCTCTTCCACCTCTTCCACGACCTCTTGCTCGACCTCGACCTCAACCTCGTTAACTATTTCCATGTTTTTCTTCTTTCTCTTTGAAAGAAAGCTTCGCTTGGAGCACTTGCTCATTAGACCCCTTCTTTAGCTTTTCAAGTCTCTCTTCATGGATTTGCAACGAACCCATAAGTTCATTAACAGTCATGGTTTCTAAGCCTTTCGACTCCTCAATGGCTACAACAATATACTCATACTTGAGACTTAAAGAACGAAGGATTTTTTCATTTACTCGAGCATCGCTAATTTCTTCACCATTACTTTTCATTTGATTGACAATTGTCAAAATTCTAGAAAAAAAATCCGAAAATTGATTCGGACTCCTTCATACGCAAACCTTCGAAGTCACTTCTCAAGGTTAGAAGACGAACCTTCTTTACTTTGGCAACTCCCTTGAATGAATTTTGGAGAATTTCCCACGCTTGCTTGGCGGTGGTGGCAAGAGCAACTTTTTACAACATTGCATCATCCAAACATTGATGAATGATAGTAACCGCTTTTTGATCTTTCTTTCTTGTGGCACTCAAAGCTGTGATAACGAATTTTCATCTTATGGCTCTACATAGCCTTTGGTCACAATGTCCCATAGATATTGTGAACCAAAAATCGTCTTCATGTTAATACACCAACTCTCGTAGTTATCCTTCTTCAATTGAGGAACTTGAAATTGGACCGCTCCATTTGCCATTTTCTAGTGGGTGTTACTAGCAACCTAGCTTTGATACCAAATTTGTTGGAAATAAAAAACCTCACACACACACTAGAGAAAATGGAGAAGATGTTATCACAAAAGAAATCTTATATTTTTGTTTGCTTCAAATGAGTTGAGTACATATGTATTTATAGGAATCTCCATACATGTATAAACTCAAATACATGAATAAACACTTAATGAAAAACAACTTCCTAGACACCTTTTCAACTAGCTTCATTAACCTTCAAATACATGAACCAACCTAGCTTCATAAATATTAATTAAAACATAAATATGTTATAATTACTTTGGGACAAGTTTATTTTTCAACACACTGACTCTCTAAATGCATCTGATAGCCAACAGATCAAGATCTCACATAACTAAAATCCCTATAAATACAATCAACTAAATCATAATCAGTAATAATTTTCTAAATATTAGTTGGTTTTGAAGCCAATATAATATAATCAGACTAGAAATTGATTTTCTTTTAAATCCTTGGAAACAAATAAATAAATCCAAATTTAATTTATGAGGACACTGCAATTCATTTCCACAATGTACAAACTAGGCAGTTGAAGATTTGAAGTGATATGCATTGGTTTGTATCAAGACAGCAACTTTCTACAAAATAATAAAGACACTTCTGCTTTAGTTATTACCAAATGCATATCAACCAATATCAATCTCCAATAGTTATAATGTTTGATTGTTTAGTTCAAAGAAACATATTGTTCATACCTCCAAACTAATTTAGTTCATAGTCATCACTAAATGTTCTAAGTTCTAACCGCTCTTTCAATGTTAAGTTCTAGTTTATACTGAATGAAATGATGCAGCACAATAATCTAAAATACACACAAAAAGAATGCCATGTATCTGCCTATATGCATGTGCACAAAGTCCAATTCCAGGGTGCAAAACATACCGTTCTCATGCCAATCAACACGGCACCTTGAACAATGAACCATTTCAAAAGAATGACTGGGATATGGTAGTTGTTTGGTACCCAAGGCAGAGATCATTGCACCAATACCTCGCTCCAAAGCAAATTGAATTTGATTCTCATGACCATCTTTGGGAGCGAATGACATGGTCTGTATGTTTAAGGGAAGAAGATAGGCTGAGAAGCTGGCAACTCCACACCCAACATCCAGAACTTGAAATACTCCAGCAGAACGAAGATCACCTGTCTCATTAGTAGTCATATTTCCTAACTAGAATTGATCAAAAGAATGATAATTATAATGATAGTATCCGAGGACTGGCTTGACATTAACTCCCAAAATCAAGATCTGTGGAGAGAGCTATCGTCAGACTACGGAATCAAATACTGAGTCTACGGTCAAATAATTATGTAGCTCTAACCCAAAAGAAAAGATGGCATATGGCACCACACTTGGTCATCATTGAACGAAGTTTGTCTTCTATAACAGTTATTTAATAGACTTAAGTAAATGGTCATTACAGAATGGTTACCCACAAGAATTTAAGTCAATAAAGGCTCAACACAACAAATTGGGGTCGACTTCACAAATCACCATTTTACTAAATAGGTCTATATTTTCTTTCAGTATCAAGATACCATGCCCTATTTTGTTTTTATAACTATCCATAATCTTCCCCTTATCCTAGTATTCTCAGCAATCTTCATCTGTTCGCAACACTCTGCATTGGTACAGATACTGGTCATGTGATATGACACCAACCCTGACATGGTATTCTCTCAATTTACTCCTATCTTGTGAAAGTATGTTTTTCAGTTGTTGATATTAAGAAAGTATAATAAAAGCTTTAGGACAGGAGATTAAGTTCTATAATAAGACACTAGTATTTGAACAGTTATAAAAGTATCTAGTATGGAATTTGTAGATTGAAGTGAAGCCACTTTTTATTGTAATTTCATAGTTAGTAATTGGTATTTCTTCTCCATTTTTACACAATGCAAATCTTTTTCCTTAACAACAAAGGGGTCCAACAACTGGTAAACTGTTGATCAGAAGCATATACTGCAATAAATTCAAGGTGAACAATCATTACAGGAGCCTAGAAATGCTATTCTAACTAGTAATATCAAAATTACATAAACTCAATACGCTCATGCATACATCATCTTTCTTATCCCCAACTCTTACTTCTCACTAAATTTAACTGTTAATGTAACTAAATGACTAAAACCTTATTATTTCCAACCCCCAATTCATTCACTTCCTTGTTTTTTCACTTTTTAAATTAAGTGTACAGCATGTATCCATGACTTCAGGCACACTATTATAAATGATCCGAAAACAAAGGCAATGACAACATAGTGTAAGCAGATGCAAGTGGAGAGTATGAAGAATTGCGAGAGAAGAGAGTTCCAGTATAGAAGGAACAAATAGAGGTACCAGGATTAATCTTCGAACAAATGAGGTGACCTTGATTCAATGGCTGAGGAATCACACCTTGTGCAAGAAAAGTGGAACACCCTCCTCCCTCCCTCCCTCCCTCCCTCCCTCCTACATTAATCAATTATGTTATGCGGGTTAAATGATGAAATATGATGTGTAGCAATAACAGCAGTTTTAGCACCACGGTTAAGTTTTTACACTTCTTCTTCAATGTCTTCATGGAAGTTCTCTAAACAAAAGGTAATGCAGGATCCCACTTTTTTTTCTCTTGGGTACACCTTAACAGGGTTCATACTTCTTCTCCTAAAAAAAATAAGGTAACTGGTTTTAACATGATTATTATTTTGAATCCACACGCATCAAATACTAACAATTTGGGTTTGGATTGGGAGTATTTGTTTGTTTGTTAATAATAAGAATATTAACGGTATGTAGTAATATTTTATATATGACCAATTCCCCGTAATGTACTCGATTGGAATTTGCTCCCGAAAGTGAACAAGTTAGATAAGAAGCACATACCAAGAGTCCTGCATTTTCCTACTTAAGCACCTCAAAGTTTCACATATTTCAACCACGCGAGGATGTGATCTATCTCCAGCAACAAAACCATGAATTAACCCTTTAGCTTCTACGCAGCTCCACTCAGGCTGCTTTATCAGATTATTGTCTTTCACGGCATCTCTTATTTCTTCCACCTCATACCACCCTTCAACGCTAGCTTTTACATTGCTTAACAGAGTATAGTATCCTGCATTGTCAGGTTCCAACTCGAAGAGTCTTTCAGCAGCTAATTCCGCATATAATTGATTTTCATAAACTCTAGAAGCTGAAAGAAGTGCCCCCCATATCCTACTATCTGCAAAAGCAACCGACTTCACAATTATAGCTAAGGCCTCTTTGAGCTTTCCAGATCGACCCAAGAGATCCACAATACAAGTGCAGTGTTTCAAGTCAGGTTCAATACCAAATCTCCATTTCATGGCGTAGAAGACTTTGCATCCTTCTCTCAACATGCCAGAGTGGCTACAAGCAGACAGTAAGCCTAAGAAGGTGACACTGTTTGGCTCTATTCCTTCCTTCACCATCGAATGAAAAAGTTGCAGGGTTTCGAAACCTAATCCATGGTCACCAAGCCCCTCAATCATTGATGTCCATGCCACAAGATCTCTGGAAGCCATTCTGTCAAAGCAGATTCTTGCAGCAGCAATGCTTCCACATCTTATGTACATGTTTATGATGGAGGTTTCTAAAGGTGCAGTCTTTTCCTTAGAATTCAAAAACAAGTTCCTAATAGTGTACCCATGAATCCCTTTACCCAGAAGTAAGGCACCCATATGACTGTAAGCTAGAATTAGGTTGTTCAGGAGTTCAGCTGCAGGCTCGAGACCCGAAGCTAATATTTTCCGGAACAGTTCGATTCCCTCTCTGAAATACTCATTATGAATGAATGCAGTCATCATAGCATTCCAAGTAATATAATTTGTACTAGGGATTTCGCTGAATAACTGTTCCGAAGAGTCTAGTTCCTTACATTTGGCATAGAAATCCAGCAAAGATGTTTTTAAAATAGTGTCATAAAGTCCAGTTTTAATACTAAGGCAATGCACCTGTTTACCATGAATGAGATTTTCACCCTCTGCAAACGCTGAAACAAGTAAAGTTAAAGTCTCAATGCTGGGTACTACTTCACCCTGCATCACACGGAAGCATTCAGCAACTTTTTTAACATCCCTCCTCAAAGAATAAAAAGAAATCATAATATTCCAAGAAACAACATCTCTTTTGTCAAATTCTCCAAAGAGAGATTCTGCATCATCAACTCCATCAATACTAGAATACATTTTCAAAACTGAATTGTGTACAGACTGATTAATCAAAAGCCCATTTTTAAAAACATAACCATGAAGTTGTCTTCCTCCATAAACATAATCACAACAAACCTGCAGCATGATCATCACCGTCACGTAATTGGGTTCAAACTCCATACGCAATGCATTGAACAATATAAAAGCACCACAAACATTTCTTTCACAAACATAACCAGAAATCATTGATGTCCAAGAAACCAAATCTCTATCAGGCATTTCATCAAACACTTGACAAGCATAACCAAAAACACCACCTTTCACATAAACATCAATCATCGTGTTGCAAAAATATACATCTGAATTAAACCCCATTCGAATTGCTGAGCAATGTATAAGTACTCCAAACTGAAAACTATTTTGAAGCAACAAAACCGCTCTGTTCATTATCGGAAACGTAAACACCCAATTTTCGCATACATTTATAAAAATTAAATGCTGAATCAACCAAATTGTTATCTATATGGGCCTTAATGATTGAGTTCCAAATAAAGGTATTTGGTTCCGATAACCCCTTAAAGACTAAAACAGCACTATCAAGGTCATTGAATTGAGCATATAAAGATATTAATTTTGAATCATTTGAAATGCGATCTTGAAATCCAGTTGAAGTTATGAGAGAAGCGTGAAATTGTTTGAGTGATCGAAGGTCATTGCAGGAATATTGGGTTTTCAGGTGATGGGTGTGAAGTAGGAGGGAAGGAGGTTTAGAGGTTGAAGAATGGAGGGCTCGAGTACAGAAGTGAGATGATAATCGGAGACGAACCGACCCATTACGAAGAAGAGTAAGAGAATGAATTATGAAGTATGTCTGCTCTCGCTAGATTGTAGAGAGGTTGTTTGGCGAAGAACTTCTCAAAGTTGATGATTTACAGCTCCAAGGTCCAATTTTAACTTTAAATTGGTTTTCCTTCTCTAGTTAAATCACTTTCTTTGTTTTTTATTATTATTATTATTGACATGAAGAGGGTAAACCGCCAAATAGCTGCATTTGATTTGCTTTTTAAATAGTGAATGCCATAAGAAATTTTAGTTTAAAGGAAAAAATTTGCTTTGACAAACCCACCAGACATGCAATGATCTTGATTCATTCGACTCTCACAGAATGCTGGTTGCATTTAATACTAATAAGTTATGGCCACATGGGAATGAAAAAATAAATCTAGGGTTAATGACAAAACTGTTAGCCGAAAATTAATTTATCTTTCAAAGTTTTTTGGGATCGTTAATCAATATCTCAAAATATTTTTAAAATAATAATTCTGTTCTTTTTTGTCAGTCTACTCAATTTCTTGCCAGAAATACGGTTTGACTACCGGTTATAATATATATTGACTGTATTTTAATTGTATAAAATTCCAAAATATACTTTAATTTTTTTAAAACTTTTATTGTGAGGGTAATAAAGTAATAACGCATACAAAAATATACTAACATAAAATTAAAAATACAATATATCTTCACAATCAACGAAAAAATATCTCAAAGCAAATCGGAGGGTCAGATCGGAATCAACCATCATGATGGGGAGTGTGTGTCAGCTCGAAATCAAAGAGCTACAAAATGGCAAGGAGTGGGGGCGGGGGAAGAGAGAAGCGGCAAAATAGGTAGTGTGGCTGTGAAGGAGGAGTGAGATATTTGGTTTGGTTTGGTTTGGTTGGGTTGGGTTGGGGAGTTTTGCCGAGGAGAGAGTACTTGGAAGAGTTTTGGGATGATTTGGGGAAGGGATGAAGAGATGATTGGAACCATTCCCACAGCCACTCAAAATTAACTCACCATCAAACCCGCCGGGAATCGTGATGCAAAAGAGGTAGAATGGTCGACGGCGCCTCACATCTCCAACATCATCGTTGTAGTGATTGTGCTGCTGCGGGTATCACCATTGGTTTGGATCAGACTGAAATAACCAACAAGCAGCTCAATTACATGATTTAGGTACTCGACTGGCTAGAGGCTCTCTTTATACGACGAAAACGCAAGGAAAGAAAGAATGGCCAATCTCTTTTGGGTCTAATAGCAGTGCATCCGAGCTGGCTTATCGAGTCTAGACAACTGTTTGAGCGGAATTGGCGATTGAAGGGTACTTCTATGATTCTTGGTTTCGGTACTTTTTTTATTCTCAATTTTCTTGTTTTTCTGTTATGGGTGGCTGTATATTTGTTAAGATCTTGTTTTTAGTTTTGTTGTGGTTTTTATTTTTGAAAAAAAAATTACATGTAGAAAGTTTATGTATTGAAGTGATATGAATTTATTAAGTCAACTATTATAAAAATAGTCTGGGTGTAAAATACCATGTTATTGGCGCATGCTAATATACTAGCAACAATTTGACCGGACCGACCAAAAGAAACATAATTGTTGTTTTAAAATAGTTAGAAATATTGATTATTGATTATTTTTGGCTTAAATATAATGTGACGCCCCCAAAATAGGTATACATCACCTATTAAAATTAAATCGAATGCATAAAAATTCAAATACAAACTTAAATATACAATATGAGCTGTGAGTTTTAATACAATCATTGTCTTCTAGACAATATATAAACTCAAAAATAAGTTCTCAATACATTTATTATCACACTATTTCACAGAATAATGAGGACTACTAATACTATCATTTGAACCGTCACTCCGTTCCCCGACTAGTCCCGGCTACGTTTTCATTTCCTGAAGAGAACAATGAAATCAAAAGGGTGAGCTCAACTAGCCAGTAAGAAATACTATGACTAAGATAATGCAGGATAAATTATCATTAGCCTTCAACAATGTTAAACTGATATATTAATGATATTTAGTTTATTTAATTATTATTATTAAATAAATAGTTTAAAAATGGTTTTATTTATTTAAAAATCATTTAAAGAGGATATTAAGGATTTAAAAATATTTTAAGTTATAATTAATGACTTTTAATATTTGGATGAATAAGTACATTAATATTTATATATTAATGGTGATTATTTAAAATGATTTTAATTGTTTTAAAAATCATTTAAGGGTAATAAAATGTTTTAAAAATAGTTTGAGTTATTATAAATAACTTTTATATTTTAGCAATGGTTTCATTAATAGTTTAATATAAATTAATTATTAATGATAATGGAATTGTTTAATGTTTAAATCATTTAATTATGATTAGATGTTTGAAAGTTATATCAGAATCAAACTAGTTGACTTGAGAACCGATTATGAAGTTATGAAGTTTTGAAAAACACCTATGGTAATGATTATGTCACGATAGGCCCGAAGAGTAATGATTTGAATTATTTTAAATTTTTCAATTTACGGAAAATTCGAAAATGATTAAAAATAAAATGTTTGATATTTCTGAGATGTTGAGGTATAGGATAAGAGTCTTAGACTCAGATTTTGCCGATAAAAGTCATTTTGACAATGCAAACAAATGTCGGAACTCTATAATAGAAAGAAAAGACTTTTTTGAAGAGCATGGATGAGATATTTGAAAATGTATAAAAATATTTCAAGTATAGAATATGAACTAAAAAGTATGATCAACTGCGATTATGTGATGGCGTGATTAGTATGTCTTTGTTGTAATAGGCAATCTTATGTGTTATGATATATTATTCTAATCGAGCGAATGATCCGATTATTGATAGGTTGTGATAAAGAGATAAAACCTAAGTTGAGAGTTGTAATCAACGAATCGAGTAAATATCTTACCTTTGCATTTCCTTTATCGCAATGGACATGAGTAAGAAGTTTGATTATTATTCTATTTCATCATGATTATATGACGCTTTGATTATCAACATGTTGGCTCGGATATATATTACGTTAAGTTGATTTCTAAATGGTTATACAAGTGTCCCCACTTGGATAATCATGGCATTTATTCACATGTTGATATACCTTTGTCAATTACCCGTATATATATATGTTGAATTACATATTATTGTTGAAGCAAGATTAAAACCTTCGGGTTTGGAACCGTGCATGTATGAACATCCCGATAATGGGAAAATTTTTACGCTTGACTTGGCCATGACAAAGGGTGAGCTGATGAATTTCGTTCAAGTTATGTAGTATTGATCAATACGAGGTACAATCTGGGTGATCACCCTCCGTGCTACCGTAAGTTATGCTTACGGTTTCTTGGATGGATTTCTGCTAAACCTTTTCGAAAATGAAAACCATGTTCATAGTATGTTTCTTAAACCCTATTCATGGGTGGAGCCTCATTTCAAGAAATTGAAAGAGAGTTGTTATGTGAATCTTTTATCAATCTGATTACTTCACAACTTTCGATTTGTTGTAGAAGTGTTATGTAAAGAGAATACTTATATTCTTTCAAATTTATATATATAATTGCTATTATCATCAAGCACTCAAATGCTCATCCTTGCTTAAACTAAATGTTTTCGAGTTACCTACGATCGACGAAGGCTCAGTGCGAACAAGGAAAAGAAAAAGTCGTTCGAATGAGAATTAGTATGAGTTAATGGTTATAGTTAGTAAAAGACAATGGAATCTATTGTCGTGTATTATAAGAATGTATTTTTGAAGGTCACGTGCACAGGAAAGTAAACTTTGATGTATGTAAACTAAGTTCAATTATATTATTATTATTATTTAGTATTATTGAAATTTAAAGAAATGGTGGTATCGTGGAGAACCGGAGTTCGGGTTTCAAGTATCCGGATTTGGGGTCGCCACACAGGTTGGTATCAAAGTCAGAGGTTATAAACGCGTTAGGAATGCGAAACCTAGGTTATAACCTTAGTAGAATGGAGAACGAAAGTTAAGATAGATATTCGGTAGACGAAGAACTCTGGTGAGAAGTTATAGGATATGATGAGTTGAAGAGATTCATCGAGTTTTAGTGGTACTAAATAAAATATTACTTCATTTTAATGATGAATATATTTTATTTCAGTAATGATGTTGTCTCGTTTATTGTGGTCATAGGATGGATGGACGAAAGTCAAAATAGTAATTCCTTGACCCAAGAGACGATGGACTCTAATGAGGAGTATCTGAGACGGTGAGATGATAAGAGATTTGATAGTTAGGAGCAACGACTTAAAGGTTAAAGTTTTGTTAAAGCGGAGGCACAAAATCGTCTCTCCAGATTTCGTAACGGTGATCTGAGGGACGCTTCACCGAACACAGATGGAGTTAGCCGAGCTACGAGAGAGAGTTGGAGCAGAGGAGATACCGACAGATAAATAAGGTTGAAGGTTGAGGTAGAAGCGAAGACACCGGGATATATACCTTGGAGCAGGCTTTAGACATCGCTTATGCGATTCGACACTGAAGTGGATGGAGTTGCTTTCGGCGGAGAGAAAGATAAGCGTTGATGTGTTTATAGAGATGGATTGAATAAATTCATCGTCAAACAAAATAAGAGACAACGATATAGAACTCTTGATTGATTTGTGTATATATACTACATGCTAATCGGGGTAACTTATGTATGTAGATGTCGGTGGAAAAGATATGTGGAATAAAAGTATCGATCCATACCCTAGTTAATATCGAGGCCAACACACAAATAGAAGCTTACCAGAACCCAAATGGACGAGGTGGCTATCGTGGAAAAACGTAGCATCGGATCCGAAATGGTGGATTTGACAAATAGTGATTCGAGACACTAAAGTCAAGCCGCCAAGCATCAACGGAGGTGCGGAGATCCGAGAACAAGGTTTCTTCACTAGAAAGGTTGTGGGAGATAGAAAAGTTGCTTAATATTCAATCTGCGAAAAGCATTAAAAGAAAGCAATGGAAGAGCAAGATAAGCTCAAAATCCAAATTGACAGATGGGAGCCTCAAGAACACATCGTGCGCAACTCAGAGAGGTAAAGGAAAAAGAAAGAAGAAGATCGACTTAGGAAAACTCGATAAGAAGAAAGGGAAGAAGATATGTTATATTTGCGGTTTGTGAGGACATACCTCTCCTCGTTGCCCAACTATAAGCAAGGTGGATGTTTTAATTGTGGAATGGAAGGACATCGAGCGAATGAATGTCCGGAAGAAGGCTTAGTAAATAGGTAGTATGGGTTATGTTATGTAATATATGTGATAAGTAATGAACTATTTTCAACTTTTATGTTGGTCAAGATTTTAAATCCCATCGTTGTAGTCACAAAAAGGGATAGCAGATGTTTAAAGCAAGATGTGATATGGTATGACAAGTCTTTATGAATATGAGTCTATGTTAGATTAATGAAGTAAGTTGTTATAAAGATAGCAGACATTTATCTCAATATTGGTTAATATAGTAAACCAAGTTTCAAAATTTAATATTTTGGAATACATGATTATTCGAGTAGAAAATTTTGTGTTATATGTCGAACGACAATGACGAGGCTTAGAATGTAAGGAAATGAAGAATAATTTATGATTATGTCAGGGGCAGACGAAAAACGAAAAAACCAGCGGAAGATCAACCGGATAATCGAACGTCAAACGCTAAAGACTTTAAGCGCAATCTTATTGCTAGGTATAAAGGATTAAGTGACTCGATAGAAGCGTTTATGATAGTTAGGATAATGAAAGGCAAAAAGATAACTTTTATCACCTATACGATAAAAGGAAAATGAGATAAAGAAAAAGTTTGTGTGCTTTTGTGTGAAGCGGAAGAGACATATCTCTTCTAATTGTCTCAATTCAATGATGTATAGCAAATGTTTTATTTATGAATCAATGGAGTATAAGATGAAAGAGTATAAGGTGAAAAGAAGAAAAATGAGATAAGGAATGTGAATACGAGAAATGACAAATAAGATATAAAGCATAAACGAAATAAACCGTAAGTTGTCTTCATTATGGTCGATTCAAGATATCGTAGAAGATTGAGGATACTGATAAAATTTGGAAATAGAACTCGGTGCTATTTGAATAACTTATGTGTCTTTATATGATTTTCCAGTATATATACATATAGTAAATTACTTTATTAAAGAAATTTTGAGGAAGGAATTTGAGTTCTTTTAGAGATCAAATTTACATTTATCGAGATAGAGCAATTTATGGAGAATAGTTAAAGATCGATTCGATCAAGTATGATCGAGATCTACGATATAATGATTATATGTTATGTACCGCATACGTATGAGTTTTTAAAGCGGTGATTAGGGACGGAATCCTTATAAGGAGGTGAATGTAATAACCTTACGAGATTTCTAAATAAAATAAATAAGAAAATTTGCGTATAATTTTTTTATTTAATAATAGCGAGAATAAGTGTCTCAGTAATGTGAAGCGATAAATGCGAATATATTTATTACTTGAAAAATTAGAAATAATTTTGGAATTATTAATTACTACAAATTATATTTTTATGGTAATTAATTTACGTAGTTAGAAATGTTTTTATTAATTATTTTCCATGAAAACATGATTGGAAATAATATATGAAGTGATAATTAGAATTTATATAATATATATTTTATTATATGAATTGTTAGAATATTTAAATCAAGTATTTTAACTTGATATACGAAAGAGAAGTCGATACGTGAGATCCAAACCACGAATTGGGATTGTGATCGAGAGATGAGAATAATAATATTATATTATTGTTATAATGATTTTATAGTACAATAATTATGTATCTTTGTGTATGTCTTGATGAGATAATATTGAAGAACGATGATGGCCAATTAGGTCATAAAGATATTACCGTGTCGTGAAACCCTAATTATTAAACTTAGTTATGAAAAATGGTAGTAGTGACTGTGTATATGAAGTTTCTTGTGTATATGAAGGTTATTGTGTATAAGATGCCTGTAATTGTAAGAAAACCCTAATTACTATTGTTTTTGTCGATAATTAGGACAAACCCACAATTATTACAACCCTAATCGGTTGAAGTTAGAGATTGTAATGTGTGTTAGAACATACACGAGATAATTAGAGAATCCTAATGGTCAATTAGAAACCCTAATTGATGGCGTTAAGAAACCCTAATTAGAAAACCCTAATTTTTCAATCAAAACCCTAATTTAAAATTATCGGGTTTAATTACGATGTTAATGTATAAAAGTTTTAATTTACCAAAGGATAGAATTAATTGGTAAATGATAAGAATTACCATCTAGTGATTAAATACTATATTTAATTGCTATGTACAAAAATGCCCATGAAATTATATATTAAATTACCAAAATGCCCTTTTTGGCTTATTAGTGTATTATTAGTGTATTATTGGAGGAATCTTGCTAGCAAAGCATGGCAAACATACTTACCCTACCAATTAAGCATCCAAGACTCAATTATGCAGATTCAATCAACCATTGAGTAAGATCCAATGCATCTAACTTGGTTTATATATAGATTGGAGAGAGATAATATATTTTGTACACTAAAATTTATCCAACTCTCATCCTTAAGCTTCTCTCTCTAAAACCTACTAATTATTGTAGCATATCGGTCCCTAAACAAAGCCCAACCATCACAAACAACAAATCGAAGCATCAAGAAGCCGTAAATCAAAAATCAAGCTTGAAAAGGTAGAAATCCTAAATTCTAGAAATCCTTCGATTCGATGTTAATTGATGCAATTGATTGTTTAAAGTAGTGTAATAGAGTCTATTAATGTTTCGGGTTGTAAAATCATGAACCCATAACATCAAAGTGCATTTAATTTGAAGATTTAAACAAGTTGGAAAAACAAGAATTACATTATTTTTCACCAAATGTCGAGGCTATAAATCTTTGGTCGATCTCGAGTTTTGTTTTTAAAAGTTGTTATAGGTAGCCCGATATGTGGTCTTTAATCTCCAAAAGGAATAAAGTTCATAGCTATTGTAGATCGGGATTTATAAGCGGTAAAGTGGGTTGACCCAAGATCGACCTATTGCTCTTCAAACCCGTAAAATATTCAAGTGTCTAGAAAATATTATTTTGGAAAATGTCGCCTTATATATCTCAAGTTATCTTTAATGTGTTTTGTGTTCTAAAGGTTGATATGTATCTTGTTATGTGGTATTTAACCTCCAAAAAGAATCAGTCCATATATATTACGGATTAAGAGTTATTTAAGGTCAAAGTGGGTAATGATTTAAGATTGACCGAAAAATTCAGGCAAATTTTAATTTTCTAAGTGTTAATTTTTCCGATAAGGTTTGACCATACTTTAGATGCTTGATTTCTTGTTTTTATGATGCTTTTAAGTGTTAGAGTTGTAGTCCTACATGTTGTCTACAATAATCGGAATTGATAGATCACATAAACGTTACACGATCATCAAGTTATAGAGGTCCAAAGTAGGCATCTCGAATCTGTTTCTTCGTGAAGAAACGACTTTTGGTAGCTACTTTGATGGGTGATTTATCCCAGATCGATGTTTGTTTAGAGGTTATGATTATTGGAGATTGTAGTCTGGTAATTCCTCTACAAGACCCAATTTATAGATTGTCCAAATTCGTTAAGATGAGAGAGTTATTCACGGTCAAAGTAGCTACCTTGGCTCGCCTTATGAAGATCCAGGTAGGCTCAAGAACACCTATAGCGACACTTCATCCACTATAGGGGGCCTTTAAATGACAGATTTTAATTATTTTAATTTCGATTTTTAGAAAAATGATTTAAAAATTAAAAAAAATTAGATTTTAATTATTAAAAATACCAAATAAATTATGAAAAATTATTTTAAAGTCTGAAAAATAGTTTTTAATTATTTTTGAGTATATTTCATAAATATTTAATATTTTTAGAATATAAAGGTATTTATTTATTTAATTATAATATTAAATAAATTATTTAAAAATAGTTTTAATTCATGAAAATCATGAAAAAAATTATATTATGGTATAAGAAAATATTTTAAGTTATTTCCCATGACTTTTAATATTTTGTGATGAATTTCATTAATTAATTATATATTAATGATATTAAAGTTATTTAATGATTATATTAAATAATTTAGTTTAAAATGATTTTAATATTATAAAAATCATTTTAAATGAAATTAAGGTATTTAAAATACTTTAAGTTATAAAATATAACTTTTAATATTTAAAGGATAATTTCATTAATAATTTAATATTAATGATATTAAGATAATATTAATGATATTTAGTTTATTTAATTATTATTATTAAATAAATAGTTTAAAATGGTTTTATTTATTTAAAATCATTTAAAGAGGATATTAAGGATTTAAAAATATTTTAAGTTATAATTAATGACTTTTAATATTTGGATGAATAGTACATTAATATTTATATATTAATGGTGATTATTTAAAATGATTTTAATTGTTTTAAAAATCATTTAAGGGTAATACAAATGTTTTAAAATAGTTTGAGTTATTATAAATAACTTTTATATTTTAGCAATGGTTTCATTAATAGTTTAATATAAATTAATTATTAATGATAATGGAATTGTTTAATGTTTAAATCATTTAATTATGATTCGATGTTTGAAAGTTATATCCCAATCAAACTAATTGACTTGAGAACCGATTATGAAGTTATGAAGTTTTGAAAAACACCTATGGTAAATAAGTTATGTCACGATAGTCTTAGAAGGACAGATTTGAATTATTTTAAATTTTTCAATTTCGGAAAATTCGAAAATGATTAAAAATAAAATGTTTGATATTTCTGAGATGTTGAGGTATAGGATAAAGTCTTAGACTAGATTTTGCCGATAAAAAAGGCTTGCAGACTGGCAAACAAATGTCGGAATCTCTATAATAGAAAAAGAAAAGACTTTTGTAAGAGCATGGATGAGATATTTGAAAAATGTATAAAAATATTTCAAGTATAGAATATGAACTAAAAGTATGATCAACGCGATTATGTGATGACGTGATTAGACTATGTCGCTACAATCGTAATGTATAAAGACTATGTGTTATGATATATTGTTCTAATCGAACGAATGATCCGATTATTGATAGGTTGTGATAAAGAGATAAAACCTAAGTTGAGAGTCAGAATCAACGAATCAAAGATATCTTACCTTTGCATTTCCTTTATGAATGGACATGAGTAGTAAGTTTCGTAATTATTCTATTTCGTATGTGATTATGTGACGCTTTGATTATCAACATGTTAGCTCGGATATATATTACGTTAAGTTGATTTCTAAATGGTTATACAAGTGTCCCCACTTGGATAATCATAGCATTTATTCACATGTTGATACACCTTTGTCAATTACCCGTATATATATATGTTGAATTACATATTATTGTTGAAAGCAAGATTAAAACCTTCGGGTTTGGAACTGGCATGTATGAACATCCCGATAATGGGAAAATTTTTATGCTGACTTTACGGAAGAAAAAGGGAAATGATGAATTTCGTTCAAGTTATGTAGTATTGATCAATCACAGGTACAATCCAATGATCACCCTCCGTGTTCAGTAAGTTATGCTTTATTATGGATGGATTTCGCTAAACCTTTTCGAAAATGAAAACCATGTTCATAAGATTTCTTAAACCCTATTCATGGGTGGAGCCTCATTTCAAGAATTTGAAAGAGAGTTGTTATGTGAATCTTTTATCAATCTGATTACTTCACAACTTTCGATTTGTTGTAAGTGTTATGTAAAGAGAATACTTATATTCTTTCAAATTTTTTATATATATAATTGCTATTATCTTTTGGGCACTCAAATGCTCATCCTCGCTTAAACTAAATGTTTTCGATTACTTCACGATCGACCGAAGGCTCGTGCACTAACAAGGAAAAGAAAAAAGTCGCTCGAATGAGAATTAGTATGAGTTAATGGTTATAGTTAGTAAGACAATGGAATCTATTGTCGTATTGTAAGGAATGTATTTTCAAGGTCACGCACAGGAAAGTAAACTTTGATGTATGTAAATTAAGTTGAATTATATTATTATTATTATTTAGTATTATTCAAACTTAAAGAAATGGTATCGTGGAGAACCGAGAGTTCGGGTTTCAAGTATCCCGATTTGGGGTCGCCACAATAATCATGTGAAATAATAGCAATCAATTGCTTTCATTTATCCTAAGTTAAATACTGGATCGGGTCAATATAACCTCCAGACATCAATTATTATCGAAATAAATGTCGATTTTCACTAACACAAATAATTCCAACACAATGAAACTATTTTTATCAAAAATATAAATTTTAAAATTTTGAAGTTTGACTTTTTTGAAAAAAGTCAACTATTGACTTTTTGACCAAATAATAAAATCCAGAAAATTTTGTGTTTATAGTCTATTTCTACTAATTTCATCGTTCCGGACTCAAATATCACGTCCGCGTCTCCAAATTCAACTCCGAACACAACTTTAATTTTAATAACATTCATCATTAATATTATAACTCACAATATTTATCAACCGTGTCGCTCCCGGTGAAAGGGGCTTTCAATAAGAATTTCTCCCTATTAACGCGCAATTAGGTGACCAAATCTCTCCTCGCGTAACTTCTAGACATTGTAAATATTGCAATTTAATAATATGAATAACTTTGTCGTCTTAATTATTGATTTAATAATATAACATATTACGCGATGATAATCTTGACAATAATCGAATCAATAATATTAGAGATATGACGCAAGAATTATCGTAGAGTAATAATTGAGTATAACCGAGTGACTTCTCACGTAAAGATCGATAATAACCAATACCGTGCGCCACTATGCAACCACCAGACATCATGACTTTTTACTACCAGTTAGTTCAACAGTTTTAACGATAAAACTTCCACCGTTATTTTCATAAAAAATATTTTTGTCGTTTTCTCAATCTGATAATAATTCTGTTGTGGTTTCCACCAATGATTGTGTCATTCCCTGTTAAAACGAATATTCCCCGATCAATCGAATATTATATAACAACTTGTGTACTTTGTAAAATTTATAAATATTACCCACAACTATAACGTTATCTCAAATCCACACCAAAATTTTAAAAAAAATATTTTGAGAAAATTAAATCTTTATTCGTAAAATCTGGGGTCTCACATATAATTAACTACCTTAAACTATAGGTCATATTCCACTTCAGTGATTCACCTTTTAATTTTGTCAATTAGATGATTAAGTTATTAATTTTTTTCAATTCCATTCAATTGAGGCTGCCACGTCAGAAATTGCTGACATGGCTATCTGGGTGGGGCATATCTCAGCTGATGTGTGTAAAAAAAATAATTTTTTATTTTGTGATATTTTTTATATATTAAAGGGTAAAATGGTCACACCATTTTCTTTAATACATTTAAACCAAACAAAACGACACCCCTGCCCCAAATTTTCAGTGCACGCCATGGTTGCCGACGAAGATGAAGAGCTGAGAATATCAAAACAAAATCAAAATTCATTTAAAGAACACAATCCAATTCTCAGAACCAAAATAAGATCAGAACAAATAAAGCTAAAAACATGGGAAGCAGCAACCCAATTGAAACATAAACAGAGCAAACATGAAACCCAAAACTAAATCCAGAACCAAAAACCAAATCACCATAAATGTATAACCCAAAACTTGAAAAGATAACTTGAAACAAATCCATAAGGAACAACCATAGTAGAGCCATAGTAGAGCAGATCCATTAACAGATGGAAGATGAACTAATAGATAAAATAGAGAAAGAAGATGAATTAATAGATTAAACATATAATAAATTCAAAACAGATTCATTAACCAGTACAGATCATCCAAATCTGAGAGTAAACGGAACAACCATAATAGAGCCCAAAGCTTCCGCCGCACTCGATCAAGACCCCATAGCTTCCGTCGCACTCGATCAACGCTCAAAACCCTAGACCCTCAGATCTCCCGCTACCTATCATCTGACCGTCCTATTTGGTCCAATTTTGCAGATTACTTCTCTTACCTCGACGTTGTCAATGAGCTTGTCGTCGCTAATCACGACTAGACCGGCCGACTGCTGAAAAATTCCTTAACCTTAATGCTGTCAATAAGCTTCTCTAGCCTTAACCCTAATGCTAATTACTCCTTTGTCTCTTCCCTTGAGAAATTCCTTGCTTCTAGCTCCAAATATCAGAGATCTCGTGAAGATACAGTGAGTGCGGTGAGTGCAGAGGATGTGAAGAAATTGGATGATTCGATATGGAGGAGAGAGACTGAAAGGCTTTATCACGATTCATTTCATCCTGCCTTTTCCCCATTGGAATGTTAAATTAGGTTTTAACTATTTTGTCCCTTATTTAAACAGATTTGTTTATTTAATGATTAAAAAATTATTTTTTTTGCCACATCAGTTTCTTAAGGTCCCACACAATTAGCCACATCATCAATTTCTGACGTGGCATGTTCAATTTGTTGCAATTGAAAAAAATTGATAGTTTAATCATCTAATTGACAAAATTAAAACGGAAATTACCGAAGTAAAATATGGCCTATAGTTTAGGGTACTAATTCATATTTAAGCCATTATTTTTAAACTTTGAGTGATAAATTGATTTTCAGCCAAACTTATTGATACTTTTTTGTCATTAGCCCATAAATCTATGTATCCAAAAACACACCCAAGTGTAAAAGACTCGAGTGTATACACAAGTATGTCCGGTGGGTATACAACTTCTTATGCATAGCATAGCCCCCACCCACCTCTTTATACCATAAGCTATTGACGAATGGTTTTAGCCTTTAGGTTTAAGAAATAAAAGCTCACCAATAATCAATTCCTAGGATCTTGTAACATCAATTCTATGGGATATTAACTTTGACAAAGCATTTTTTCAATGGAACTTGCTTGGGGCGTGCCAAGTGTTATGGTCTAATATGAATTACATTACCCACTACCTTGTGAGTGTATCTGAATGTAATAAGCTGCAAACCTGTAATCCAACTTCACTTTAGTGAAGAATTATAAAACAATTTCTTGACTTAAAATTCAGATCAAAGAGGCAGTACTAATCAATCACACTATTGAGCAGCAGTCACTCTGTCCACATCCACAAATGAGGTGCAGTCAATATCTTGGAAAGTAAGTTTACCCATGTATAATTCACTTGTATGATCAGAACATAAAGGGAGGCACTTTCGATTCAAACTTTCATGGATTGCACCCATCCCTGAAACACAATTCTTCGCATCCCATGGCTTCACATAGAGATGGTTTTGCAGTAGGCGTATCCTATAAACAATAGTGTCTGTCCTGTCACAAAAGTGAGCAACACATCGATACGAAGGCTCATCAGAAGCCAATCTGATCAAAGCCATTGTTAATGCTCCATCCACAGGTTTTGGATCCGAAAGATTATTATCTCCCATCATTTTGATCTCCCTTTCTGTGGGGAAGTGTATTTCTTCAGTACCGTCAATATCAAAAACTTTTAAATCCTTAGTGTAATGTTTGATAGCCTCCCGCTTGGTTGATTCATGTTTCTCTGCTAAAGTCAGAATACAAGAGAACCTTAAATGATATGTTACAACAGTTTTCACCATCTTGAAGTTGTGACAACAGCAGAAGAAATTAAGCCATCTTCTACCCACACCAGCATACCACTTGATAATATCAACATCTTCAAGAACCGTGAGTAAATTGATCGGCCTAGGACGACCCATGTTATTAGTAAACCCAGCCATCTTAACTGCTTTTCTAACAAGTTCTATCGGTGCATCAACTTTTATACAAAGCTTCGTCAAATCCTTGACTGTTCTTACGGCGTATCTTTGTTCCTCTTGTTCTTCTGCTCTTCTTTCTTCATCCTCCAATACCTTTCTAGCTTTTACTGGATTTAAATGCTTGTCAACTTGCTCTTGAAAGTTGTCATAAGCATCAACAAGCTCTTGAGGAAGTTGATCCCTAATCCTTTTCAAAGAGAGAAAATCACCTGCTGAGAGTTTCCGATGCCAATTCCAACGCTCTTCTATAGATTCAAAAAAATCTTGCACTACTTCATCAGACCAGATTTTAAAAATTTCTCTGACTTCATTCTCAATTTGGAAATCAAATTTGAATCCGTTACTCTGCTTCATCTTCTTAAATACATGACTCAGTATTTTCAACCCCAGTTTCTTCCTATTACTCTCCCTAGCATTTCTCAATTCCAGAGATCTAACTTCTTTTTGTCTGAGGTACTTTTTCCGTGCCCTGATAGCCTTTTCCGACATTGGTGGGTGCAAAACTGAAGGCGTAACTGCACGAAGTTCCATACCCAAAAAATCAATCTTTTCAGAAACTGCGCTATGAATAGCTGTTTTCACTCTATCCACCTTCAATTCCAAATTTTTTTCCAAAAAATTCACAACATGATTCTTCAAATCCATTGTCAACAACTTTGTACCGGATGTGATCACGAGTATTTCATCCAAGTACCTAACAGCATATATCTTTAATGGCTTATGGAAAACATTATCATCCATTGAAACAAGCTCATCTGATTTTAATTTAGGGTTCTCCCTATTCATTTGAAGCCGCATTTCTTGAATTTCTTTATCAAACCCATTAAAGTAAATATTAATCAAAATTGAACTCAACCCACATTCTTCCGGAAACCCTCTTCCTAAATAAAAAGCACCCAATTCAATTCTCACAGTCCCAGATTCAAACAAACGCTTTATCATATCAATCAAAATCTCGTCTTTTATTTTATCCTCAATAATCAAGCATAACTTATCAACATTCTTGGAATCAAACTTTTCAGAATTGAAACAAACATTAAACCACCAACTGGGATTTTCTATAGAATTCTTAAGGTACCGAATAGCAGTGAGGCGGCCCATATTAACACGGCCACCGTAGGTAAAAGTGACAAACCGATCATCATACACAATTTCTAAAATAAATCTAATAGCTTCAATCAAAACCTTGAGTTTCAAATTGGGAACAACAAGTGACTCACCTCTGTGCCTACACGGTGGCACAGTGAAGCAACACGATTCAATGTTGAAACGGTTCTCGGCAAGCTCTTGAGCCATCTCTTGGATTGAGAAGAAGTGGGTTGAGACTGAGTGGAGAGTGAGAGAGTTGGGATTAGTACTGGGTTTGAGATTGTGGCAGGCGGTGAGGAGGACGGAGGGTAAAGCGGCGACGTTTTGAATAAGGTTGGAGAATTTGCCATAGCTGCACTGGGTTAGGACTAGGGTTTTGAGCTGGGGTTTAGTGAGGGGGTTTGTTATGGGGGTGAGAATTGAGAGGAGTCTTTGAGGAGAGAGAATCGAAACCCTAAGATGATCAAATGTGGTGGCTCGTCTGAAGCTTAAGAGCATTGAGTTGAATCACACAAGGATTGTGCAAGTTCTGCAGCAGGCAGGCAGGCTTGCTTGCTTCAGAATCTGTTTGATATGATTTTGGGAACTTAACTTCCCGGCAACATATTTTCATTAAAATTGACAACCTTCATATAAATTTATTTAATTTTAATTAATTAAAATATTATAAATCATTTTACAAATGCTTTTAATTACAGTGTAATCATATTTTGGAAATCTTTTTATTACATTTTATATGAAAAATATTTTTTTTCGAACTCAAAAAAATGATAATAGAGAATAAAAAATTAAATATGACAGAAAATTTAACTATGATAACGAGTTTTTTAAGTAACTGGTAAAGAATTGCATTGAAATATACTCCTACTTATTAAATACTAAAAAGTAATAATGAAATAATTAATACCAAAAATATGAAAAGCCTAATAAATACTACTTGGTTCTTAAATCGTTAGCCCAACTAACTTTTTAGTATTACTAATGCAAGAAATCCTTTAGGTGATCCGTACAGTGGAAGCCCACAAAAAATATATATATTCACAATACTAACTTTACTTAATTATGTATTATTATTTTTGTAATTTAATTTCTAAAAGGTACTTATAAATATTTTAACGTTTACTTTACTTGAAAATATAAAATAGACATGTTTCAAAAATACAAAACTAAATATATAATAGATTTTTTTTTCCGAAAAAAAAGAGTAACGCCTTTCATATTATCATCAGAGATATCAAAATTTCACAAAAAGGAAAACCTCCTTCCATTCTCCTACCAACAAATTCTCAATGGCGGGCGGATTCGGATCCTTTATGAGAATTTTTTTATGAGAATCTTGTGATGATTTTGTTGTGGAATTGACAACACAGCAAAAAAAAGATCCAATAGTTCACAACTTCTTTCTTTGTCTGTGTATCAAAACGACGTCGTTTTGATATGAAATTTTTTTTACAAGTTGACAGAAAATTAGAAGTCACCAAACGTTGTTTACTTCGTTTGTTTGCTTCGTTTTTCTGTTTTCTTCTCTTTTCCTTCTTTGCTTCATTTTTTGTTCTTTCCAGAGCACACCAAAGTTTAGAATTAGCCAAATTTCAATTGGTTTTTTTTTTCTCTTTATTCAAATTTTCCCTAGATTATATATCCCAATTTTTTTTCTTTAATTTTTTTCAATTGGCTTAAAGAATCACAATGGAAACTCAATTTTTTTAATAGGATAAAAATTATCCGTTGAATTTATTTTTTTGAAGA
Organism: Panax ginseng; assembly: GCA_020205605.1. Taxonomy (NCBI): domain Eukaryota; kingdom Viridiplantae; phylum Streptophyta; class Magnoliopsida; order Apiales; family Araliaceae; genus Panax; species Panax ginseng. Next base: position 115,635,334 of record CM035144.1, on the reverse strand, counting down.
GCAAAGAATAATATTATTAGCCTTTGACAAAGATACAAAAGATTAATAATCCTATCGATTTCAAAGAACAAAAAAATGATTAATAAAACGTCCCAACAAGATTAATACCAAACCCCCATTACAATCATTAAAAAAGTCATGTCTCTCATAGCAAACAAATGAAGTCAACTTGTAAAAAAAAAAATTGTCAAAACGACGTCGTTTTGATACACAGACAAGGAAAGGAGTTGTGAGCCATTAGATTTTCTTTTTAATGTGTTGTCGATCCCACAACAAAACTCACACAAGATCCTTACAGATAAATACTCATAGAGGATCCGGATCCATGTTTGGCTATCTTGTGAATTATGTCATGAGCAATTTTAGTGGGGTCAAATTATTAAATTATATTCACAAAAAATCTATTACATTATATATATATATATATATATATATATATATATAAATTCAGTGGGGTCATTTGACCCCCTACTCAACAAGTAGCTTCGCCCTGGTCATCAGATATATTATAAAAGTTGTCTATTTTTTAAAGATAGTAATATTAAATAACATAAAATTATATTTATTTATAAATATAATTTTTTTAAACATCTACCACATTGATATTCTTTTGAAGGCCGATAAATTTTATTTTTAACGTATTATAGGCTTATTTGGTGTAGGGTGTTTGAATTTATACTATTTGAAATGTTGAAGAATAAATAGAGAAACTTTATCATTATTCTATCATGTTTCATGTTCGGTTTGGGAGATTTGTTTGTTTAGTTTAATTAAGATGGTGTTTGATAAAATTGAGTCATTAAAATTTGAATAGTTAATATATTTTAATAAATTAAATTATTTGACTGAAATGACATCTTAACTTAAAAAGTTTTTAGTAACTAAAAAGTACTTCATCCGTTCCTTAATATAAGACGTTTTAAAGAAGTTTTTTTGTTCCTTAATATATGATGTTTTAGAATTCCAAGTAAGTATTAATTGCTTAGTTTTTAATATTACCCCAAGTATTAAATGTAACTTTGATTCTCTAACTATTTTTTGCCCAATAAATAACTTCTTTTTCCAATACAAAAGAAATATAAACATGTGATATTATATTTAATCATTTACAATCATTTCTTTAATACTTGTGCACAACATTAAAAAGACTTATATTAAGGGACTAAGGGAGTATAAAACATCCAAATAACTTTTAATTTTAAAAATAGCTCAATTAACTTTTCAAAAATCAATAATAACCTTAAAATTATTCTATCATGTTTGATGTTCGGTTTGGGGGATTTGTTTGTTGAGCCTAACTAAGATGGTGTTTGATAAAATTGAGCAATTAAGATTTGAATGGTTAGTATATTTTAATAAATTAGATTATTTAATTGAAATAGCATCTGAACTTATAAAGTTGTTTGGCAACTAAAAAGTATAAAATATTTTAATAACTTTTAATTTTAACAATTGCTCAAATTGACTTTTCAAAAATCAATAATAACCTTAAATTTTGAAATGGAGAGAGTACAGTATCTATAAAGACTGTAAGACCCCAACTTTTTAATAAATAAAATTGAATTTTCTCTATTCATTATCTTGAAATAATAAAGAGTTAATTTGATATAATATTTTGGTTATGGGTGAAATGTGCAAATTTTATAAAATAAACAAGTGGTTATAAAATATTCATTGTTGTCGGAAAAATATCGCCAGTCGTGGAATATTCTTGTTGTTCGGGGAATATTAGTGACACGACCTATGACCATTTCAGGGGCCCCATAACGGAAAAAACGATCGGATGAAGAAAGCGACAAGTTTGAGTTTTTATAAATAATCTACGTAATTATACACAATTAACACTTTGTTGGATTACCTGGTGGTTAAAATACAATAATATGAGTGGTTGCACAGTAGCACACGGTATTGCACAATATTTTTGAATTATTGATTCTTACATAAGAAGACACTTCTCAATAATTGTTACAATAATTACTGTTTAATATTTTATTTTAGTGATTCAATAATTGATGCGTTGTTTCAATAATTATCGTTTCAATAATTGTCATTGCACAATATTTCTCATTATCATATCAATAATTCATATTATTTGAATAATATTATTAGATAACATTATTGGCAATGTCTAAGGAAGTTCTGTCTAGAAAAGGGGTTTGGTCACCTAATTGCGCGCCAGTAAGTAGAAATCTTTATCGAAAAGTCTACTCTTTCCTGGAAACGACCTGGTTGTCATAATTGTGATTTTGTAATATTATTTGTGAATAATTAATTATTGATTTATATGATAAGAAAATATTTATTTTATGTGGACATAAATGATGGATAGAAAAATATTTATTTTATGTGGATATAAATGAAGGAATTAATGTTGAGATATTTTATCAGTATTTTTATCGGAATGGAGGTATTAAAATTCGCCCGTATGTAGATTTCGGTCATTTTTCGTTTGGAATTTGAAAAAAATTAAATCTACAAAGTTGTAGAAAATTTAAATTCCTATGGAATGGACATGAAATTCGTATTTTTCTGATAAAAGGGCTATTTATTATGAATTATTAAAGTTTCAGAAATAAATGTTTTTATTAAAATTATGGGTGGGACTCACTTTTATCCTTTGTTGATAAAATGTGCTGGATTACTTTTTCAAATGTGGTGGGCTGATAATTTTTCAAAGTGGCATGCGTAGAAAAAAAAATTATATTAATATTTTATTAATTTAGTTTGCTTTAGCGTTCTAGCATTTTCCTATAAATAAGGTGCTTAGTTAGAATTAAAAATCACACCAGAAATAAGTTTTTTTTTCTCTCTCTCTCTATATTATCGAGCGTATTTTATGAGTATTTAGATATACTTTGAGAGTTACTATTCAGTGCAAGTTTCCTTCAGCATTACATCCGATATTTCAGTCAGAAGTACTGTTCTTTTGAGGTAAGAGGTGTTATTTTCTTCGTAAATGATATTATTTTCTTCAATATCATTATGCCGAAATATTGATATGAATTTTATTGTAAAATTTTTACCTTTTTGTGTCAGAGTTACTATTCACGTATACGTCACTATTCACGTATACGACACTATTCACAAATACGGCACTATTCACAGAAAAATAAAATTTTCTCTTCTTTGTCCAAGATGTCTATTATGGTTATTATCTTTGATTGTATCCATGTTTCTTCATTCTTGAATTTTACTCCACTATGGTTCATTATGGAGTGTTTTTGAACATGGATAAACCGAAGTATGAATCCCTAATCTTTGTCCTTTTATATCACTGGATTCATTTCTTTAAAATATTTTTCATCATCCTCAGTCCTAAATGATGATATAATCGTATATCTTTGACACAGTAGCAAAAGATGAATGATTACTCGATGAATATCTTTGGCCGTAGTGCGAAGATGAACATGTATTGAGATGAATATGACCAACTGGTGATACAAATGAATATCTTTGGTCCTTAGTGCAAAGATGAATATTTGATGTAAGATGTATATTGATTGATGTTACACAGATAAAATATTGGTGATGGACTTTTAAATTCATAGATGATAGTAGATTTCATTCTCTAATTAACTCTTTTAATGAATTGCTATTTTCGCTACGAATATTGATCTAAAACTTGTTGTCCATTATATTTTATCTGATTTGTTGAAGGCTAACGATAATTTCTTATTCATTATCTTAGTCATAATATTATTTACTGGGCTAGTTGAGCTCACCCTTTCTTTTTTTTGTTCTATTTTTCTTCTCAAGAAGTGAGAATTTAGCAGGAACTAGCCGGGGTATGGAGTGACGGTTCAAGATAGTTATTTTAGTAGTCCTCACTATTATGTAAAATAGTGTATCAATAATTATAATGAGGACTTTATCTGAGGGTGTATATTGTCTAGAAAATAATATTTGTATTTAAACTCATAGTTTATGTGTTGTCGTATTTTGCCCGATAATTGTATTAATGAAGTTGTAGTTATTTCTATACCATATTTTTGGCAACTTAGAATGGGTGAAGTATACCTATTTTGGGGGCGTCACAGTTGGTATCAGAGCTTAGAGATATGGTCTCTGACGGAGATCGGGGAATAGAACTAGGAGGGGAGAGACAAGTAAATCATTCGCTAGTGTGTCCTACCTAAGCTTAATTGTTGGTCGGTCATAATATAGGGATATTATATGATATATTAATTTGTTTAATTAACCCTTGTTTTATGGCAGTATTTAAGAATGGCAGCTGAGAACGTTAACAATGGAGTGTATGAGACCGTGGAGACACATTTAATCACCAACCAGGAGAACGTACAACAGGACGATAATATTCCTCCTGTAAACAACACTACCGAACAAACAATGAATGATGGGATGTTTAGAAGCTTTTTGCAGTTCATGCAAAATCAGACGAAGGAGACTCGTGTAAAAAATACGGGTGGAAATGATAGCAACGCGCGGTTTGCCACAGCTTAGCAGTTTAAAGAGTTGGGACCACCAGGGTTCTGGGGAAAGCTGGATTCGATTAAGGCGGAAACATAGGTCAAACAAATTACCAAGATATTCGATGTCTTGGGATGCACGAAGGAACAAAAGGTTCCATTCGTCACCTTTATGTTCCGTGGTGAGGCAGATTACTTGTAGGAATCTGTGAAGCGTACCCAGCTAGCCGCACTCAACATGTCTTGGGAAACGTTTCAAAAACTGTTCAATGACAAGTACTTTCCTGAAAGTATTCGTCATATGACGGAGGTAGAGTTTAAACTGGAACAGAATAACATAACGGTGTCCCAGTACAAGGCTAAGTTCGCGGAGTTATCCAGATTTTCACCTCATTTGGTTAAAAAGGTCAGTAAAATGAGCAAGCGAAACAGTCAGGTGCTTGATTCGGACTCATTTCGATTAAAGTTCGATTCGAGCTCGACTTCAAAAATATAAATGAGTCAAATATGAGCACATTTTAAAGTTCTATAAATTACTCGAACCTCCTCAAATTATAATTTTCTATTGATACTCGGATCATATTCGTTGGAAAAGTCCAAACTGCTCGGGCTTGATTCGGAATCGTGCTCGAATTGGTAGCTAAATGAGCCTCAATCAAACCTTATTTTATACTCGATAAATTTTGTAAACCAAATCTGAGCAACTCAATACTCGAATCGACTCAGTTCGTTTACACCCTTACATTTGGTAGAGAATGAGAAACGTATGACGAGGACGTTTCTGAGAGGTCTGAAACCCGAAATTCGTCAATACCTTATCTCTCATAAATTTTTTCTATATTCAGATGTTGTCAACAGGGCTCAATTATTAGAGCGAGATAATGAGTATGTTCAACCGAGGGACCACAACCAGGGTCATACCGGTGGCAGCAGTCATTGGAGCAATGATAACCAGCGAGGAGGAAAAAATACGGACAAAAGCGATAACCACTCGGGTGGTAATAGTGGCCATGATAATAGAAGAAGCGAGTCGGGAGGAGATTTCAAGAAGAGAAGGTACAACAATGATAACGTGAAGACGTCAGCACCAACATCAACTGTTTCTAGGGGAGGAGAACAACCACTGGTCGTATGTTATAAATACGAAAAAGAGGGACATATCTGTGACACCCCCAAATCCAGGTACTTCATTCCCACAGGATCTGGTGTTCACTTAATCACACATTCATATCTAACTACCCAATCACAATAAAACTGGATAAATAAAACCTTTCCCATTAAAGGGTTACATAATAAAATCTCCCAGGTTATCTAACCTTTAAATACAATTATTCAAATGCGAAAATTAAATAAACTTCATTAAAACCAAGTCTAAGATCATCATAATAAAAGTCTAACATCTTAATCAAAGTAAAAATTACAAGTCTTCATCACTTGCACATTTTTCCCTTTCCTTTGCTAGTTGAAAGTTCATATACCTTCTCTTCTTTAACTGCAATGAGTTTATAAATATGCAAGAGTGAGCAAAACAATTGCTCACTGGATATAATATGGAATCAACAGGAGTATAGCAATAATAACTACCAAAATAGGCTCATCAACAATGAATAGTACTCTATCAATAATAATCAGAAACTGAAATCCCAAGATATGGAAAATATACATCACTGAGAGTCATAAGACTATGAACTACGTCCACAGTTGCAAATAATCTTTCAATTCCAACTTTAACAGTCATAAGACTATAAGGACCTCGATCTTGGGGATCGACCTTTAAATACAATGTATTGTGCACAAACATTTTAACGCTAGGCGTAAGTTAACCCCTATTCATAACAATAGGGTTGTTCATCTCAGTATTTAGAGTACAAGTCCGCACCAAAGGAAGTTTGGTTTGGATAAGCTTTCAAGGTAATTTGGAATTCAACGAACATCAACTAAGGATTAGTTGAATAAAACCAATAACATTGTACTATTGAATAATCGTGATTGAATCAATCATAGTAAACTAAAGTCATGCTTTAGGAATAATCTAATAGCATACAATTTGAATAACTATAACACACCTTGCTTGAACAATACTAAGCCAAGGTTAATTAGAATTGAATACTCAGCATGCATAGCAATTTGATCGATAAAAATGTTCAACATTAGAATATATAAATTTTGCATGCTAAACAACAAGTTAAATACAAGAATAACTTGCTCAAGAATAACTTACATCATTATATCATAATCGAATTGAAAATAGTAGTTTGAGTAACAAGATAATAGATTAGAAAACTTACTCAAAGAAAATTTAAGCGCTTGCACAATTATAAAAGTAGTTAGAGAACTTGCCTTGCTCGTAGGTTAAACCAAATCAATACGAATCACAATATCCTATAAATATGTCATCATGACATAGTTAGTCATTACCATTTTTAAACCATAACTAAGTACGTTCATCATTTAAAAATTGGATTTTTAATCACATAATCAAGTTATAATACAAGTTATTCCTTAATAACATAATTATTCATAGAATAGAAATACTAAAATCAACATTTTACAGTCCTACTATTCTCACATAACTTTTCTTAAAATTTTGTGTAAAAAAAGTACACTGTCAGACCATTCTCGCTTAACTCGCGTCAGGCCATTACGATTCTGTATGGGTCACATTGCATGGCATGAAAGCATGAAGTAGTGGCATATGGCCTTGATGGATAGATTACGAAGTCGCCTGCAGGTGGCGTGGCGATGAAATTTCATGCATGGCCACTAACGTATCTTCTTGGTTGTCTTATGGCAAAGCTGCGATTCAATTGGCGACAACCAAGAATAAGCAAGGAGAAAAAGCCAATTTTGGCCTACAAGCTCATTTCTAACAGATAAAATAGCATATAATTCATACAAAAACTTCATCTAAACAAAATTCAAGAATTCTTAACATGTTTCTACCCATACAACAACATAAACAACAAATTCAACACATTCAATTTCCTTTGTTTTTTGGGCTAAAACTCACTTTTTGATATTTTTGAGGAAAATAAACACTGTAATTTTGTTTTTCAACCAAAACCATTAATTTAAAGCATTTTATCAAAGTATATACATACTCTACCAAATTGAATAGCCAATTCATCAATAAAACAACTAAACAACCCATAATTTCTATTTTAACTAAACAATATATACTCACAAAAACTCTCTGTAAAATACTTTTTCTTCACAAATTACATACATATCATCAATTCATTGATTATAACTCATGAAAATAGTTTTAACATCACTAGTATGCCATATAAAGTCACATAACAACAACAATTTATCCTTACACAAGGATTTTATAGAGAATTAGAGAAGAGAAAACATAAAAGAAAAAGGGTAGGATGAAACCTTGAAGAAGATGATGATGGCTATCTCTTTGCTTGTCAAGCTTTTCTCCACTTCACTTCCAATTCTCTAAAATTTTCTCAAGCTTTTTCTCTCACTTTTTCTTTCTCTCTTCTTCTTCTTCCTCTGAGTTTTCTTTTCTTCTCTCTTACCTCTCTCCTCTATTCTTACGTCTTAACAAATAACGTATATAGGATATAATATATATTAATTATATAATATAAATATAAACATAACTGATATCAGTTATTTGAGTTTTGAAATCAAAAGCCATAAGGTTTGTTTGGTTACTAACTAAAAAGATAACCCATTAATCCACACACCTTGTTTGGTAAAACACAATTATATTAAAGACTTAATAGGCATTAGGCCTTGTTTGGCAAATCTGAATTAAAACTCCTTTAAGTTATTTTAATAACTCCTTTATAAAAGGTTATTTGTCACACATTTACTAAATTAAATTAATCTTAATAACAATTTATTAGATCACTTCATCACATAAATCAATACCACCAAAATTATAATTTTCTTTATAATTATAACTTTATTTAATCAACTAACACATTCTTTTTAATTACAAATTCCAATAAAAAGAATAGTAATTCAATTAATCAAAACTCTCTAACTTAATAATTAAATTAAATTAGCAAAAATAATTACTTTCCTTAATTATTTATTTAACACATAGTTAACCAAATTGAATCAAATTTGAAAAATTATTTATTTAACAATAAACACATCCATTAAATACTTAAATAATTCAATAAATATTTAATATAACAATTAAAAATTCTGGAATGTTACATCATTCCCTCCTTACAAGGATTCTGTCCTCAGAATCACAATTCAAACAATTCATTCGTCACATATATCAGCCCAAACTACCCACAACAATTCAAGGTATATTATAACTGTGTTTCCATATAGCTTGAGATTGTTCTGTAGCGAAATCAAGTCCAGCGAGGATGGTGACTCCAAAGGCTATCCCGGACAAGTGTAAATCAGTGGTTCCTGGAAGAAAGTTTGTCTTGACTGGCCAAAACGTGAGGAACCCGAATGAGGTGATCACGGGTAAGCTAATCATAAACTCTTGTGAAGTTTATACCTTACTAGATATCGAGTCTACCCTTTCTTTTATCTTTCCTACTTGTGATCAACATTTGAACTTGACTCCGAAGAAATTAGACTTTGACTTATCTGTGGAAACTTCGTTAGGAGAAACTTTCATTACATCCACTGTTTATAAATCTTGCTTGATCCAAGTTGGTACCGTCACATTACCTGTTGATCTTATCTCTTTAAAGATACTTGCATTTGATGTGATTTTAGGGATTGTTTGGTTAACTACTCATCATGCCAAAATTGATTATTTTTGTAAGGTTGTTAGTTTTCACATTCCTAACCAACCTGTTAGGCGAATTCAAGCAACCAAACCACTAAAGTCAATCAATGTCATATCAAGCCATAAATCCATTCGTTTATTAAACAAAAGATGTCAAGCTTTCTTAGCCCATGTTATGGACTTGAACAAAAACACGTCAGATTTGAAAAATATTTTTGTTGTTAGTGAATTTCCTGACGTATTTCCTGAAGAACTTCCTGGTCTACCCCCAGAACGTGAAGTTGAATTATTTATTGACCTTGAACCGAGTACAAAGCCATTTCTAAAATCCCATATCGAATGGCTCCTATTGAATTTCAGGAGTTAAAGGTCCAACTACAGGAGTTGTCAGACATCGTTTTCATTCGTCCAAGTACATCTCCTTGGGGTGCTCCTGTTTTATTTGTAAAGAAGAAAGATGGGAGTATGAGACTTTGTATTGACTACCGAGAATTAAACCATGTCACCATCAAGAATAGGTATCCGCTACCTCGCATTGATGACATGTTCGACCAGTTGCAAGGAGCACAATTCTTTTCAAAGATCGATCTTCGTTCTGGATATCATCACCAAGATTAAAAGCGAGGATATTCCAAAGACCATCTTGTAACTCCCATGCAGGCACTATGAATTCTTAGTCATGTCTTTTGGATTGACTAATGCTCCTACTACTTTCATGGATATGATGAACCGTGTATTCAAGGAATATTTGAATCAGTTCGTTCTTGTCTTTATGGATGACATCCTCATCTATTCCAAAAATCGTGAAGATCATGGGCACCATTTGAAGCTGGTACTTCAAAGGCTTCGTGACAATAAGCTATATGCCAAGCTTATGGATTTACGATTCAGTTCGGCATACCATCCTCAAATGGACGGGCAATCAGAAAGAACTATTCAAACTTTTGAAGATTTATTAAGACTCTGTGTCCTAGATTTCAAAAGAAGTTGGGATAGGTACTTGTCATTGATGGAATTCTCTTACAACAACAATTATCAGGCAAGTATAGGCATGGCTCCATTCGAGGCATTGTATGGACGAAAGTGTCGTTCTCCAGTATGTTAGGACGAGGTGGGTGAAGCAACATTGTTGGGACCAGAATTAGTACGCATGACTACAGAAAATATTCAAATGATCCGACAACGTATAAAGACCTCACAAGATCGACAAAAGAGTTATGCTGATCTTCATCGAAAGGACGTGGAATTTAATATTGGAGATCATGTACTGTTACGTATTGCTCCATAGAAGGGAGTTACAAGATTCGGGAAGAGAGGAAAGCTCAATCCACGATTTGTTGGTCCATTTGAGATTCTTGACCGAATAGGAAATGTGGCCTATAGACTCGCATTACCTCCAAGCATGTCTCGTGTTCATAATATTTTTCACATATTTATGCTTCGTAAATATGTGAAAGACCCAAATCACATTATTGCATTAGAACCAGATGAGATAGGCGAGATTTAACGTACGAGGAGATACCTGTTAAGATCTTGGATAGGAAAGAGCATGTCCTACGAATAAAGGTTATACCACAAGTCAAGTTTTTGTGGAGGAACCATGCTATTGAGGAAATGCCTGGGAGTTGGAATCCGAAATGAAAGCGAGGTACCCTCACCTTTATGAAACACCAGGTACGTACATCAATTTCGAGGACGAAATTTCATAAGGAGAGGAGGTTGTAAGACCCCAACTTTTTAATAAATAAAATTAAATTTCCTCTATTTATTATCTTGAAATAATAAGGAGTTAATTTGATATAATGCTTTGGTTATGGGGTGAAATGTGCAAATTTTATAAAATAAGCAAGTGGTTATAAAATATTCATTGTTGTCGGGGAATATTCGTTTGGTCGTGAAATATTATTGATGCTCGGAAATATTAAATGCGACCAGTAGCGACCATTCATGTGCCCTATAACCAAATGACTATTCGGATTAAGAAAACGACAAGTTTGAGTTTTTATAAATAACGGTATAATTATTACCGTTAACACTATTGGATTACCTGGTGGTTAAAATATAGTAATACGCGTGGTTGCACAAAAGCACACGGTATTGCACAGTATTTTTGAATTATTGATTCTTACGTAAGAAGACATTACTCAATAATTGTTACAGTAATTACTATTCAATATTTTATTTTAGTGATTCAATAATTAATGCGTTGATATTTTATATTATTGTTGTTTCAATAATTGTCATTGAACAATATTTTTCATTATCAGATCAATAATTTATATTATTTGAATAATATTATTAGATAACATTATTGGCAATGTCTAAGAAAGTTCTGTCTAGAAAAGGGGTTTGGTCACCTAATTGCGCGCCAGTAAGTAAAAATCTTTATCGAAAAGTCTCGTCTTTCCTGGGAACAACCTGGTTGTCATAATTATGATTCTGTAATATTATTTGTGAATAATTAATTATTGATTTATATGATAAGAAGATATTTATTTTATGTGGACATAAATGATGGATATGAAAATATTTATTTTATGTGGATATAAATAAAGGAATTAACGTTGTGGTGTTTTATCAGTATTTTGTCTAAATTGAGGTATTAAAAATCGTCCGTATATGAATTTCGGTCATTTTTCGTTTAGAATTTAGAAAAACTTAAATCTACAAAGTTGTAGAAAATTTAATTTTCTATGGAATGGACATAAAATTCGTATTTTTCTGATAAAAGGCCTATTTATTATGAATTATTGAAGTTTCAAAAATAAATAATTTTATTAAAATTATGGGTGGGGCCCACTTTTATCATTTGTTGATAAAATGTAATGAATTAATTTTTCAAATGTGATGGGCTGATAATTTTTCAAAGTGGCATGCGTAGAAAAAAAATTATATTAATATTTTATTAATTTAGTCTGCTTTGGCGTTCTAGCATTTTTCTATAAAATAAGGTGCTTAGTTAGAATTGAAAATCACACCAAAAATAAGTTTTTTCTCTCTCTATATTATCGAGCGTATTTTGTGAGTATTTAGATACTTTGAGAGTTGCTATTCAGTGCAAGTTTCCTTTAGCATTACATCCGATATTTCAGTTAGAAGTACTGTTCTTTTGAGGTAAGAGATGTTATTTTCTTCATAAATGATATTATTTTCTTCAATATCATTATGCCGAAATATTGATATGAATTTTATTATAAAATTTCTATCTTTTTGTATCGGGGTTACTATTCACGTATACGACACTATTCACGAATACGACACTATTCACAGAAAAATGAAATTTTTTCTTCTTTATCCAAGATGTTTATTATGGTTACTATCTTTGATTGTATCTATATTTTGATCTTCATTCTTGAATTTTACTCCACTATGATTCATTATGGAGTGTTTTTGAACATAGATAAACCGAAGTACGAATCCCTAATCTTTGTCTTTTTATCTCACTGGATTCGTTTCTTTAAAATATTTTTTATCATCCTCAGTTCTAAATGATGATATAACTGTATATCTTTGGCCCGTAGTACAAAAATGAATGATTACCTGATGAATATCTTTGGCTCGTAGTGCAAAGATGAACAGGTGTTGAGATGAACAGGACTAACTGGTGATACAAATAAATATATCTTTGGCCCGTAGTGCAAAGATGAATATTTGATGCAAGATGTATATTGATTTATATTACAGGGATAAAATATTGATGATGGACTTTTAAATTCATAGATGATAGTAGATTTCATTCTCTACTTAACTCTTTTAATGAATTGTTATATTCGCTGCGAATATTGATCTAAAACATTTTGTCCATTATATTTTATCTGATTTATTGAAGGCTAACGATAATTTATTGTTCATTATATATCTTAGTCATAATATTCTTTACTGGGCTAGTTGAGTTCACTCTTTTTCTTTTTGTTCTATTTTTCTTCTCAGGAAGTGAGAATTTAGCAGGAACTAGCCTGGGTATGGAGTGACGGTTCAAGATAGTTGTTTTAGCCGTCCTCATTATTATGTAAAATAGTGCATCAATAATTATAATGAAGACTTTATCTAAGGGTGAATATTGTCTAAAAAATAATATTTGTATTTAAACTCACAGTTTATGTGTTGTCGTATTTTGCACGACAATTGTATTAATGAAGTTGTAATTGTTTCTGTACCATATTTTTGACGACTCAAAATGGGTGATGTATACTTATTTTGGGGCGTCACAGAGACTCTATAGATTTAATTTTTTTCATTAAGAAACAGCTTTTAATAATTTAAATTTTTATCTTCTCTTACCGATTAAAAAACGATACAAGATACATTAAATTTTACCAAATAATTTTACTTTTTTATCGAATTAAATGTGAACCTATTAAGATATATTAAGAGATAAACAAACATTATATAATTAAGGTTGTAAATGAACTGAGTCGAGCCGAGTATTTAATTGTTCAAATTTAGTTCACAAAATTTATCGAATATAAAAAAAAATTTGATTGAGGTTTATTTAGCTATTAAGTCGAGCATATTCTCGAATCGAGTCCGAGCAATTTAAATTTTTTGAACGAATATGATCTGAGTATCAATAGAAAATTATAATTTGAGAAGGTTCGAGTAATTTATTGAATTTTAAAATTTATAAATATTTAATTTATTTATATTTAAAATTGAGTTCAAATCCAATTTTTAATCGAGCGAATACGAATCCAGCATAATCATTTGCTTCTTTTTCAGTATTATACATAATAGTCGTAACAAGGGTAAATACAAATTAAAGAACGAAAAATCAGTGGAGCAGAAGTTTCTTGGAAAGCATGAGAAATGTGAAAATAGGGCACGGGAGTACGGCAGGGCACACCTTGAAACAAACGTCAACCTAGAAAATTGAGTTTCTTTTTTGTCCGAACATGACCTATTTTAATTTTTTAATTTTTAATTTTTTCTATTTTAAGTGCTTGTTTACTTATGTGTGAATGAATGACAAATCATGAAATAAAAATATTTAAAATAATAATTTTATACGTAATTTTTTGAGTTATTTTATAAGTAGTTATTGCATTATTTTAAATTATATAAATTTAAACCACTTAGATTTATGAAAATTTACTATTTTTTTTATGCTACATAAAAATATACTTTTATCGCTCTAAAATTAGAGATACAATTTAATTTTTTAAGTCAAATAACGACATAATTAAACTTTATGACTTATGAAAATTTAGAATAAAATATTTTGTTGATTAATAATTTTTATTATATACTGTATAATTATAATAATTATATCAATTAAATCAATTTAAAATTTAATATATTTCAAAAATTAAATTATATCTCAAATTTTAAAATAAATAGAGTATATAATACCCGTCCGGTGCACATGCACGTCTGTTCATAGCAATTTACAAAGTTTGTCTTGAGAAACTAGTTCCCCATTCCTTCACGCCAAACCGTCTGTAAATGATGATTTTTATACGAAACACGGGCTGGCCTTTGATTTTTTTTTAATGAAATATTTATTTGTCCAAGAGCAAGGTTTTTAAATTTGGATCGTTCATTAAATTAAAAAAATTATGGAATGTATAAGTTATTGGTTCAATCAATAGTTGAATTTTTATTAATTCAGTGACATCATTAATATATAAAAATATATATTATTAATAATTATTATTTTTTTTAAAAAATCTTGTTTTTATGAACTAAAATATAATAAAGTTGAATTACAATATTATTAAAAGTGGTTAATTTTAATATCAATATTTTTTGTATAAAAAATAATAATAATGCTACTATCACATAAAAAAAATCACATAATACTCACATACACACATGTATATTGCAGGTCCCACATGTCAGGCGGGGGTCCATAATATACATGTGTGTGTATGTGAGTATTATGTGATCTTTTTTTAATGTTATAGTAGCATTATTGAAAAAAAACTAGTTCGCTAAGTTAGTTAACCAATTTTATTGGTTGGACCAGTAATCAATCGAAACAATTAATTTTTAACGAAATTAATAAAATTGAGCTAACCTAGACTCGAGAATTGATCAATTTCGATTTATATCGGTTAAATCAACGGTCCGATTCAGTTTTAATAACCATAATAAAAGTATAGTAGGATCTGATAAAAAAAATGTAATATAAAAGACAAGTTTTAAAATTTAGACTATCTAGCGGAACATTGCTGTTGCTAAAATTTATAAATTTAAATTTAATATTTTAATAATGAGTAGAAAAAATATAATTTAGCTCGAGGAATTTTGGTGAAAGTAAAAAATTTATACTAAGTAAAATATTACAATGACATCATAAAAAATTTTCGAATATTTTATCTATGAACGAGTTTGTTTCTAGATGGTTAAATAAGAAATTAAAAAATCAAAAAATATACTTTCATCGTTTTAAAATTAGAGATAAAATTTAATTTTTGAGATCAAACGACAACATATTAAATTTTAAAATTAATATGACTCATATAAATTTAAAATAAAATAAATTTTATAATTAATAATTTTTATTATATACTGTACAATTATAATAATTGTGTCAATTAAATCCATTTAATGTTTAATGTATCTCAAAAGTTAAATTATATCTCTAATTTTAAAACAAATAGAGTATGTAATATTGGTCCAATGCACATGCATGTTGGGCTGCAAATGATCCGATTTGATCCGAACTCGAACACAATAAGTTAAACTTGAACATGTTTGAGTAACACACATGTGCGAGTTTGGATCGCGAACATGTTTGAGTTCGCGAACATCATCAACGCACTGAAATAAAAATTAGGTCAAATATTATAAATACTTGAGCATCTCACGAGCTACTCGCTAATCACTCGAGTAGAATTTGAACCAAACTGTTTGCGAACAAGTTGAACCAAACATGATTTGCAAACATATTCGATCAAACTATTAAACGTGATACCATGTGCGAACTCAACTTTACAAGTCAACTCAATCAAACTTAAGCCGAACTGAACTCAAACTGAATCGCAAAATTATGGATTCGTTTGCGGGTCTACATGTATACATGTTCATAGAAATTTACTGATCCGGTTAGCATGAAGTTTATTTTTTTATAAGTTGATCAATTGACTAATAGAATGGTGACACATATAAAACCGACTGCGTGTCAATATTTTATTAACCAATTGATCAACTTATCCAAAAATAAACTTCATGCTAACTACTTTCAGAATTTACATAGTTTGTCTTGAGAAACTAGTTCATTCCTTCACGCCAAACCGTCTCTAAATGATGACTTTTGTAACTTCCCGTGCAATAACCAAACATGGGTTGGCTTTTGATTTTATTTTTTTTAATGAAATATTTATGAGTTTAACTTATTTTTGACTCAAACAATAAAATCGGGTTAAATTGGATCGAAAAAATCAACCGATTTCAGTTTTTACAGATTAAATCGAAAGTCTGATCCGAATTTAATAAGCATGATGAAATGTATAGTACTATCTAGTCAAAAATGCAATATAAAAGACAAGTTTTAGAATTTAGGCTATCTAGCGGAACATTGCAGTGGCTAAAATTTATATATTTAAATTTATAAAAAATATGTTTTGTGGTAATGACAAGAATTTGCAAATTATTATTATTATTTTTTATGTCTGAATGGTACCATAGAAGGTGCTTTTTTCTCATTATTATTATTTTGAGCTTTTTTACGCTGACATTGCTTGGTGACCGGTCGCCAAGACCGGTCGCCAAACAATGTCCGCCTAGAATTTTCATATTATTTTTTATGTCTGAATGTCTCAAAAAATAAAAATAAAAATGCCATATATAATTTATTCTCATCCGTATAATTTCTCTAAGTATTATTTGACTTTTTATTTCTCTGACAAATAAGAAAAAAGTGACATTATATTAATTGGAGAAGTGTTAGGCTGCAGGCCCATCGTTTGCAGAAGTGTCGACCTGACTTTGGCTACATTATTTTACTCAAATTAGATTAGTATACATATAAAATTAGGATTCGGTTAGCATGAAATTTATTTTTTGATAAATTAATTAATTGACGAATAGAATACTGACACACATAGAGTCTCGTTTGCGTGTCAGTACTCTATTGGTCAATTGACCAACTTACTCAAAAAATAAACTTCATGATAACCATTTTCATAAAATTAAGAGTAAAATACACTCATATTCTCCATAGATAATCATAATAACTTCTCTAATTTTTTAAGTAATAGTAAATATCTTTTTAGTTTACAATATGTAATATTCACTATCTCTAATGTGATTGACCAACTAATATCCAAAAACATTTTTAATATAATGTGTAGTACACATTTTACGTTATAATGTTTAATTTATTTACTAAATATAAATTTGTATATTATAATTTGTATTTAATTTGATCTAATAAATTAAATTATGAACTTGTGCAATAAATAACATAAATGTCAAAATAATAAATATTCATTTTATCAAGAAGATAAAGTCATACGATTTTTCTTGATTAAATTTCTCAAAGATTAAAATTTACGCGATATATAAATATATTTTTTTTGTAATTAAAAAATAAAACTTTAATACCCATAAAAGAACATATTAATGCAATAAAATGATAATTATTTTTTCTAAATATTAAAATTTATGTAAAATAAACTTATTGTTATAATTGAGCTAATCTTATTATTCATATAAAAAAATATTAAAAATTATATTAATTATTTTTCTCATACATTAAACTAAGCATAAGTAACACTTAGCATAATTATTTACTGATAAGAATAACAAATGTTGTTACTCAAAAAAAGAAAAATATGTTAAAAGAAATATTTTTTTACAAGATAAAGGTAGTAATAAATATTATTATACTTTTTTTATTCAACATTGCACAAAAATAATGCTAATTGTATACTAAAAAATATAATCAAAACCATAAACATCCCAAAATTTGACATATACTCAAGAAAATTTAACATATAAAAATCATAATATGAAAATAAGAATTCAAATAATATATTTTTTTGTTAAATATCAAAAACTAAACTATCAACATACTCAATCACTATAATTAGAAAAGCTCCATTAATAATTTAATTTAAAATTTTTGATATTTGTATCACTTATCCAAATATATGTGTTAATTAAATGAATTTTTTATAAGTTACCAATAATTTAAATGAGATAGTCTTAATTACAAATAAAATTATAATTAAAATATATTGTATTAAAAAGGATAATTAAACATATATATATATATATATATATATATATTATTTAGTAATTAAAATTTGATAACATACAAGGGTAAATATGTAACTTTATCTATTTAGTTATCCCTAAAAACTTGTAAGTGTACTAACTGTTACTTAAAAAATTAGAGGGGAAGTGAGTGTTATTATGATTATTTTAAAAAAAATATCATTGTATTTTACTCTAAAATTTATTGTCAGGGATGAGCACTTCATTAATATAATTGTTGATGTTGTATCGTCAAATAAGATTTTGTCTGTATTTTACGTCAAATTAAAAAAGAAAAGTCACGTACAAATCACAACAAATCTCAAAATTATTAACAGAGTACTAACAATTGACATAATAATAATAACTTAAAATCAAATAAACATATTAGCTAGGTCAAATGCAGCTCTCTTCCCACGAAACCTTAAATCACCCCTACAATCGTGTCAGAAGAAAAACAAAGCATGAATCAAATGCTCAGTACAAATATAGAGTACAAAAATAATGAATTAAAATAACTAACTCAATTAAATGAACTGAATTAAAATGAATAAGACTAACACTGCGAAATAATAGGCTGAATCAAAAAGGTTGGATTTTATTTTATACTCCTTCCGTTCTTAAAAGATTGTCGTTTTAGAAGTTAAAATTTGTTCTAAAAAGTTTGTTGTTTATAACTTTCGAGGAGAATAAATTAATTATTTTCCTATATTACTCATATCTTCTCTAATTGTCCCAAGAAATTCTCACTTATATTAATAGTTTTTAACTTTTCATAAAAGGGTAGTAATAGAATTTTAAATAAATTTTATTTGGTAAATAGTATTTTTTTAATTCATGTGTAAAAATTTTAAACGATGTAGTAATTTTTTAAAAACAGAGAAAGTACCAAACTTAGAATAAAACCCGCCACTATAGGTGAGGACCACAAACCTTATCTGTTAAGTGTGTCTGTCATTATATAAGTAATTAATTAATGACAACCAAGTATAACATTTTTCTTATATTAATAAATAATAATGATAATGAAATTTCCCTCTTAGACTAAATCTAATTATTTAGGTGAAAAAGATAGAATTAAATACCAAGTTATAAAATCATGCAATTTAACTCTTAACATATTAGCAAGAATCCAAATTAGGCGCCAAGTCAATATAATAGACCATTGAGGCTTTGATAATTGAAATGAAGTAGCTAGCTAGCTAGCTACATTAAGCTAAAAACAAAAACAAAAACAAAAACAAAAACAAAAACAAAAAACAAAAAAACAAAAAGAAATGAACCACACCTTTAATTAAATATTTCACCTGTTCCACCCATTTATTATTTTCTTAAATTTAATAAGAGACTTTTCTTTTTAAACAACATTAGTAAGTATAAAATAATAATAGTACAATATCTTAAAATTTATCATCCTTGTTGGGTCATGATATTTCACATATTGAATCGAAAGTATTAGGCCTATTTATTTAGTTGACCTCTTGGATCGTCTCTATTGGGTTTGGT
The DNA here is from genome assembly GCA_020205605.1 of Panax ginseng. NCBI lineage: Eukaryota > Viridiplantae > Streptophyta > Magnoliopsida > Apiales > Araliaceae > Panax > Panax ginseng. The sequence continues at coordinate 115,615,480 of CM035144.1, read as the reverse complement.
CAGTTGGGTCAAAACAGTAGATCCTTTTGGGTTAGATTGTTGGGCCAACCCATCAAATAACTAAATATCTACATCTTTGACCGATAATGATGAAAGAAGATAATAGTTGACTGTTATCTCTGTCATGTATTAATGTGGATGTGATGATAGTCGGCCGGTGATGGAAAAGCGATGACGAAGTTGTGGGTGAAATTGCGTGCGATCAATTTGAGATCATCGTGGATCGAGGGATTGGTGTCGAGACGGTAGTGTGGGTACTACAGAAACCAGGAATGATAGTATATCACAGCAAGGAGGTCATACAAACAAAAGGTAACTGATAATTTTATCTCTCTCAATACACTAGATATTTTATCATTCATTGTTAACCTTGTGATCGCCTGTACTGACTCTCACGCCTGAGCTATCCCCCGACGGTCGAAGCCGTCAAACTTTGGGTGTTGATCGTGTTTATTGTGCAGGATCAGAACGTCTTACGTGATTGGGACGTGGCAGAAGGTCTTGACGTTAACAATCCTAATTTTATTATTATGCAACCACTATAAACATTAATCTTGAATGAATAAATTTGAAAACTGATGGGTCCCTCCGTGGTGTAGTCAGCAGCAGTTTTTATTGTCAGAAGAAAAAAGAGTAAATAAATAATAAGTCCATATGATATGATACAGGTGAGAAGAAAGGAAGATGAGAGAAATAATAGTAATGGATTTATTAGTTGAGATGACAACTGATTTTAGATTGGTGCTACATTACTAGTAAATAATTAGTCAGCAATAACCAATATGCGTTGAATATGATAGTTGCATGGTTACTGGCTGTTAGCTGTTGACCTGTAGCAGTATAAAATGATATATCTATCTATCTTGTTTTTATGGATCATATTTTTGTTGTTAATAAATATGAATAGTGTTAACGCCAGGATCTTTCTCCACGTCCCAATCACGAAAGACGTCCTGATCCTGCACAGTAAACACGACAAACACCACAAGCTTGACGGCCGGACTGCCGGGGGATAGCTCAGGCGTGAGAGTAAGTATGTCTGTTCACAAGTTTAACTCAAGAGGATGATAAAATCTAGTGTAATGAGAGAGATTAGATTTCTTAGTTGTGTGTATGTGTATATATCAAAAACGTACCTCCTTGTGAAGACTAACTCTCCAAGATATAATATCTTCGCTTTGGATTATCGTATACACCACTACCATCCGACATATCCCCCGACCGATGGGTTCTCGCCGATCGCATGGAGCTTATCCATTTGCTTTTGGCCCTTTATTTACCGTGGTACATTTATAATCCCATCCACATTAATGCATGGCGAGATATCTCGGTCAATTGTCATACTATATCATCATTATTCTGTCAAAGTGATAGATATTAAATGATCGATAGGTTAATCCAACGAACCTACCTTATCTCTATAGGATTAAATAAAGTTAACACAAATGACTAGGCCTCAACGAGCCCCCGTATGGCTTAATTATAAAAGCCCAATGGATTAAATTAATAAGTGAGCCCAATTTACCTACCAAATAGAGAAATATCATGACCCAACATTACCCCTAGTTTTTTGTCGAATGTAATGGTTAATGGAAAACTACAAATGGTCCATGATATTAGAATTTAATGAAAGCCCAAAACAGAAATAATTGAGACATACCCACTTTGGTGCATAAATGGGACGTGGAATGGCTAGATGCCCGAGTAATAGGCCCAATCAATAAAGGATTGAATTTGAATAGGATGGACCAATAATCAGAAATTCAACTGTGAGGCCCAATCTGATAAGATATCCAAAGGTCGACCAGACCGCCCCATTCAATTCTCATCATTATCGACATTTAATGCGCGCGTACCAGAAACCGTGTAAATCATTATAAAAGGTAAACTTCACCAATTCTGACGGTTTTACCTGCCAATTTGAATCTTGAACCTTCTTCTTCTTCCCAGAACTTCTCTCTCTAGCTTACGGAATCTTAACAATGGTGAACCCTAGCCAGACTTCTCCAGTTTCCCTCAATCCACACCCTAACCTAGAGGGTTCGAGTTCAAACCCTAAATCTCCTGCCGATTTCTTCAAGGATGGGGAACAATTTCCTCATGCCAACATTGCATCTACCGTCACAGAATCCGAGATACGTGCACTCCGGATTCGCTTATTAGATTAGGATAACTATCTATAAGGGCTCCCGCCTCCCGGAGGAAGCGAATGCATACCAATGACGGATGGTTGGGTCGCCATGCCTGCTACCTTTCTGGAAAAGGGGATTCGTCTACCCCTTCACGCCTTCGTTGTTACCCTCCTAGGGTTTATAGGAGTGGGTTTATTTCCACTAGTGCCCAACTCCTACATCCACATCTTGGCATTCATTGCCTTTTGCCGTGAAGCTAGGGATTACTCCCTCGGTTGACATTTTCTTCACCCTCTTCTCGGCCGGTAGATCCCGAGAACGAGGGTTTAAGATGCTGAGCAAACAATCTCCTCGCCCGAACTCCAAATTCGAGAAGAGGTCTCTAATGAGCACCCCTTCGAGCAACAAGGGTTGGCACGAGAAGTGGTTCTTCGTCACAGGACCAAAGATCTCTTCTCTTCCAGTTGGACCATCCTAGAAACGGATCTCTCACGACTTCGGAGACATTCAAGAAGGCGTGTGAAGGAGATGGGAGACTTTCAAGAAGATCCCTCCAAAAGAATGGAGTTTCACACTTTTGACCAAACAAGTCTGGCTGAATGATCATAAATGTAAGTTCCGAACAACTCTGCAATATAGTTTTTTGAGGTATTTAAGTGGCATGGATTTTAATATATGGTTATTTGCAATGTCTCTGATCAAACCAACTTCTTTAGAAGTGAAAGATTTGGGAGATTTTCTGGCGGGGAGGACTACGGAGGCGAGCGAAGAACTTCCTACCGAAGAGTCTTTCCGAACCGTTCCCCCCGCCTCCGATCCACCAACCACTCTCCTTCGGAATGATGAGCCTGAAGCCAACGAGCCTCTCATTCCTGAAGAAGCCCTCGAGACCTCATGTAGGAAGGAAGAAAGGCGCCAAAAGGCGAACTATCCTCATGAGATAGATCCTGAAAGCGACGAGGAGATTCTTCCCGAAGCAAACCCACAATCAACTCCTCCAACTGACCCCGTTACTGCATCTCCTGAACCAGCCCCAGTTAAGAGGAGTCTACTTGACATACCTCTACACGATCGGGCGAAAGTCCTTCGTGCTAAAAAATTAAGATCAAAGATAATCCCACTCACCGCCGAAGAACTTCGCGCCCCTCCAACTTCAACAGCCAATCCCCCAATAGTGCCAACCGAAACCCAAACACACGATCTTTGAGATGGTGAACTCGACCCAAGACCGTCCGAAAAAGAAAACAACCTTGAGACAATGACCCCGGAGTTCAACCTCTGCCCCCACTTCAACTCCCGAGCCTACACCTGCCCGATTTCTTTCCCCAGAGGCAATACATACGGATCCTTCGCCGGTTCGCAGCCAGCCTATGCCCTCTCCTCCAAGACAAACGACTAACGAATTCTAGCATGATGCCATGGCTTCGCCAACAATGTGGCCCCGATTTAATGCTAACTTCCCCTTTCAACTGTTCGAGGCCTTCGTTCGCGAGACCGATGACCACCGATTCGGGAACAGTACGAATGGAGATTTGCTTAGCGAAGGCATGAGCTACTTGGCGAAGGTAAATGATTCTCTCCTTCATTTCCATACTTATCTTTGTACTCATATATCTCTGGCCCGATCAAATAATCTTGAACATGCACAGCAAATCTTTGATTCTAAAGGCGTCTGCGCCCAAGATCTCTCGATGTTGAATCGGAAGAAGAAGTGAGGAGGAAGGAGAACTCCATCCACGAAATCTACCTGGCTCGGGAAAAGACCAGCGTGAAGGCATCCTTCATACAAATGAAGGACTTTAGAAAGAATTGGCCCAAGCGAGGAAGGCGTGAAGGCCTCAAGGAAGAAGCTGAAGTCGACTAAAGCACGACAAAGACGAGAGATCGTCAAGATGAAGCGTCGACTTGGTTCGAGAGGAGTGAAATAAGGATGGACAAGATTAAGGAGTGAAGGCTAATTCTAAGCTCTTAACCAAGGCGATTCATAAATTTGGAGGCGGGAAGAAACCCGTCGGATGAACATCTGACTGAAGCTTGAAGAAGAAATCCGAGAACTCAAGGCTCTTGGGACCTTGGGCCTCCTTTGGACCGATGCCGCCCGCAAACAAATGTGAAGAGTATCGGAACTCGGATGAAATCAATGGAGAAATCATGAAGATTCATACACGAAGATTACGAGCTCACGAAGTCATGGCAAGGAGAAGTTGATCAAAGCCAACATAGATCCATCCTTACTCGACTCTTGGATGGCGAGGTCTTTGCTCAAGCAACAACTTTTGTTTTTTCTTGGTTTTATTTAAAAACACTTGTAAAAATTTTCTTTTATTTTCCATATTGTAAGTAGATGAGATATTAATGAAAAGTGATCTTCTCCCTTATGACTTCAGTGTATTTTTACTTCCCGTCAATACTTCAATATGAATTCATTTGGACAAATGTACAAAATCCCTTCAAGGATTCAACTCAAATTGTTAATTAACAATTAAGCATGTCATATAACAGATAAGGTGAGGTTAAAGGATGAGGCATTCCGAACCCAACACTTAGAAAAAATTTAGGTAATAAAATAAAGAGATACTTATTCAGTTATCGAAGTGTGAGACAGATTTGCTTCATTGAGAGTTTGTTTACCCCGAAAGGCCTAACAGAACCAAAAGATGACAATCATCTACCACGAAGGGCCTGACGAAGTTAAAAGATGACATTCTCCTACCACGAAGGGCCTGACGAAGTCTAAGTGTCGACAATTGCCTACCACGCAGGGCCTAACAACGTCTTGAAGATGACACTTGTCTACCACGAAGGGCCTGACAATGCCAAAAGTGGCGACAATTGCCTACCCCGAAGGGCTTGACAATGCCAAAGTGACCACCTGCCGAAGAGGCTACCATCGAATGGTCAGCGAGTCCTCCCGATCCTCCTAACACCAATGAACTGAGCAGCAACAGAGACAAAATTTGTTTTGAGAGAAAAGAGGAACTTTTATTGATGATGATGTAAATATTTACAGACTTCCGATGTACTGATATTGAATCTACTGAAAGTACTTCCTAAGCCTGCCAGCGTGCCAAGTATTTTTAATTACTGACCCATCTAATGCCTTCAACCGATAAGTCCCCGGCTTCGGAACTTCAGTGATTTCGTATGGTCCTTCCCAATTTGGCATCAGCTTTCCCGGATTCTAAGGTGTAGATGCTTCGACTTCTTTAAGGACAAAATCTCCTACTTCAAATCTGCGAAGTTTTACCCCCTTATTATAATGCTTAGCCACTCTTCGCTGATAGGCCGCCAATTTGATTAAGGCTATTTCTCTGACTTCTTCAAGCAAATCAAGATTGGCCTTCAGCCCTTCCTCGTTGTAGATCTCTCTGAAATGACTAACTCGAAGACTTGGAGATCCAATTTCAACTGGGACTAAGGCATCAGTACCATAGGCCAATCTGAAAGGTGAATCCCCTGTTGTAGTCCTTGGAGTAGTTCGATAAGCCCATAGCACACTTAGCAGCTCTTCTGGCCATCTGCCTTTAGCTTCGTCCAACCTACGCTTGATCCCATTCAGCAGCGTTCTGTTGGTTACTTCAACCTGTCCGTTTGACTGAGGATGAGCCACTGAAGTCTTTCTGTGCTGGATCCCCAGTTCTGTCAAAAATGCTTCAAACTTCGATCCCACAAACTGACGTCCATTTTCCGATACTACCATCTTAGGAATTCCAAAATGGAATACTATTGATTCTTTCACAAATTTCAAACACTCTTGTTCTGTTATTGACCTAAGTGGCTTTGCTTCTACCCATTTGGTCATATAGTCTATGGCAACTATAACAAAACTGACTTGACCTTTTGCTTTCGGTAGTGGACCTAGTATATCAACCCCCCAGACAGCAAAGGGTATAGGAGATAAGATCGAGTATAGCTCTTACGGTGGTGATGCAAGATTGGATTGTTGGTGGCACTTCTCGCACTTCTCGACGCATCGATTCGCTTCCTTGAAGATGGTAGGCCGAGTAGTACCCTTGACGAAGTACCTTATAGGCTAATGACTTGCTTGACCATATGGTCACCACAAATGCCTTCATGCACTTCTCAAAAGAGCATATTCAGAACGGATGGAGTCAAACATTTCAATAATGGAGCGAAGGCCCTTCGGAAAAGATCCCCATCAATCGTAACAAAGTTAGCACTCTTGTACTTGATTTTCTTGGCAAGCATCCGATCCAGAAGGTAAGACGCCATCCGCCGGATATTCGGTATGGAGTCAACCCCAGATTGGTTCGGTCGATACACATCACTACTTCATGATGAACACTAGGATGTTGCAAAATTTCCGGTACAGACCCTTCAAAACATTAACATCCGTAGTGGCTAGTCCGGCGCGAGTGCATCAAAGAATGAAATTGTTATTACGCTCGAATTTCGAAACTCGTAGAATTGGAAATCTTGAAGCCGTTCTTTCAATTACGCCAAATACTTGATCATTCTAGGGCCTCGAGCCAGATTCCCCGGAGAATTGTTTAACGATTAAGCGAGAATCATCGAAGATGATTATTCTTCTGACTTCAAGACTCTTCGCTAATCGTAACCCGCAATCTTCGCCTCATATTCCGCCCGTTATTCGTCGCTTTAACTGAAAACGATGGCTGCTTTGCACCTTGAATCCCTCGGGACTCGTCAAGATAATCCTTGCTCCAGCGGCGTCCGTAGTAGAAGACCCATCTCTGCATACAACGTCCATGAACTCTCCTTCTGTGAAGAAGCAGCTACTCGTCGAGATCCTTCAAATTTCGGCCACGACTTCATCGAACGAGTAAAAACGAGCACTCAACCACAAAATCGACTAAGGCTTGACCTTTGATGGCGGTTCGGGGATGGTATTCAATAAATAATTGGGACAACTCCATCGTCCATGCGCCTAGTCTCCCGATACCTACGGTTTACCCATAATCTTCTTTAAAGGTCGATCGTGTATCTATTACCAATCTACCCTGAAAGTATTGCCTAAGCTTTCGACTAGCAGTTATTAAAGCAAAAGCAAACTTTTCAATGTTTGGGTACCTTGTTTGACATCCCGAAGGACATGGCTTACATAATAAGCCGGGTCTTTAACTTTCAACTTCACGCACCAAAACCTCTCCTCACTTGCCAACGAGCTATTGTGCTAAGTACAAATATAGAGGCTCGGCAGGGAGCGGGCTTCACGCAACAAAAGCTTAGAAGATAAGTAGGACTTGATGCTTTGAAAGGCGTCTTCACACTCTGAAGTCCATTAGAGCGTCTTTTGCATTCTTCTACCCCTTTCAATGTGTCAAAAATGGTAAACATCTTTTCACGACTTGGACATGAACCTCATGCGAAAGTGCAATCCTTCCGGTCGACGTTGAACATCTTTAAACGACTAAGAAGTCTTCATGTTCAGGGATCGCTTGAATCTTCTCTGGATTGGCTTGATTCCTCATTGGTGACAAGATAATGAGAAATTTACCACCCCCAAACAAAGAAGGTGCACTTAGTGGGATTCAGTCTCAAGTTGTGATGACGAATGGTCTGAAAGCATTCCTCTAAGTCATCCAAATGTTTATGCACCAACATGCTTTTGACAATCATGTCATCCACATACACCTCAATATTCTTACCCAACTGATATCTGAAAACATGGTTCATCATTCTCTGGTATGTGGCTCCGGCATTGATGAGGCCGAAAGTCATTTTCTTATAGGCATATACCGAACGATACGTAATGAACGCCGTCTTCGGTATATCCTCTTTACACATGGAGATCTGATGATACCCAGATAATGCATCCATAAAACTTAATAAAGCATACCCCGAAGTGGCATCAATGAGTTGATCGATGTGGGGGCGCGGTAGAAATCCCTCCGACAGCCTTGTTCAAATCAGTATAGTCGACGCAGACTCGCCATTTACCATTCTGCTTCTGGATCAGCACCACATTTGCCATCCACTGCGGGTAGTCGATCTCAAAGATGAAGTTAGCTGCCAACAGTTTTGCAATTTCTTCATCTATGATCCGTTGGATTTTCAGTGCAAAGATCCTACTTTTCTGCCGTCTTTGGTTTCTTTGGACGGGTCTCACTTTCAATCGATGCTCGGCAATATCCCCTTACACTCGGGCATATCCACGAGGTTCCCACGCGAAGATGTCAACATAAGACCTCGGGAGTTCCACGAGGTTCGTCTCGGAGAGGTTTCCGCAGAACCGAACCTATTTTCACCTTTTTTGTCCACCTTGCGGGATGAGCTCTCTATCTCTCTGTTTCTAATTTGGCATGACCAAGCGGTTCGGAACTATTCTCGGTGAAGGGTTCGATCTCTATCGCCACTGATCCGCTTCGCTTGATACCCCACTCTCAAGTAATCACAAACATTTACATGTAACACCTTCGGCGAGATCCAAATCTCCTTTCACCTCCCCAACCCCATGAGTAGTAGGGAAATTTGATTTTGAAATGAGGTATTGATGTTCTGACTTATAAAGCAATTAAAGTAGGCCTCCCCAAAATAGTATTATAAGCAGAATCCACATGCACAACATAAAATTTGCAAATAATTTATTGAGGGGCCGTTCCGAATATGACTAGTAGCTCAATGGTCCCAGCCACCTTAACTGGATCATTGCTAAAACTATACATAAGAGCCTTCTGCCATATTTCCATCTTCCGCCAGTCCAGATTCATCCTTTGATAAGCGTGGGCGTCACGGGATGTCTACTGTAAGACCTATTATCTACCATCATCCTCTTCATATCCACCGAACCTACATGCGATCAACAAGACAATGATCCTCGTGCGGTTCGATGACTTAGAAAGGTAATCTTCATCGATAAAGGAGATTCATTGTATTCGGATAGGTCTGTCGATCTTCGAAGAAGGTACCCGCCATAAACATGATCGAATCCAAATAGCTTAACCCGCTTTTTTTCCAATGAAACATGCTGAAGTACCCCGGTGATGACATCTATCACATGCCTCGCAGGCTGTCCCGGAGCTAGCAATGCTTGCTGAACTGGTTGAGCTGCCGGGACAGGTCCTCGGTCCTACTGTTGATTAGTTCTGGTAGCCACATACTGAACTAAAGCCCCACCTTGTACCTTTTCTCACAATGAAGTCTTTTAAACTGGCACAATCATTAGTTTCATGACCCGAAGCTTGATGGTAATCACAATATTTGCTAGGATTCCCTTTTCCGGGCTTAATATTATCTCGAGGTGGCTCGAAGATAGGTTGATTTTTGATCTGATCCAAGATAATAGCCCTGTCTGCGTTGAGTGTCGTGTACGTCCTATTTACTCTCTGGGTTGGAGTGGACGAACGTCCTCCACCTTGCCTCCAATTATTGTATCTCTTCGACCCGCCTTCATTACGGTCCTTATTCCCTTCATTCTTCCTCTGGTCTCCATCGGTTTTGTCCCGGTCTGTCTCCTTAAGCCGATCTGAAGAACGCTGAGGCTTACTTATGGCTTCCTCGGCATGATATAGCCTTGGCTTTATCAAAGGCTTAACGAGACTCTTGGTGGTTAAACATAAGTTTTTTCACCAACTTTTTCGATTTGACCAAATTCAACCCATTTCATAATAAATCCCACAACTTGTAGATCGTTCAAATCGCCACTTGGCCGATCGCTTCCGGAATCGCTTCACATACATCGCCTAAAGACTCATTAGAGACCACTTAGAACTTGAGCCAATGAACGAGTTGGTTTTCCCTTCTTCTTCGTTGCTCCCAAAGCGAGCATGGAATTTATCGCACATATCTTCCCAAGATGAGATTGAATCGAGGTAAGGTCCCCATACTGGCTCAGGGTATCCTTTCTGAGCGTTGTGACAAAAGTATGGCATTTAGCAGCATCGCTAAAGTCATAATAATCTATGAGTCAGTCAAACGCCTGACTATGGTCATAAGGATCCCCCAATCCATCATAACTCTCGATATGGGGCAACTTCTTGGTGGGATCAGCTTTCTCTTTAAGAATCTCCGCGGAAAAAGGGGATGCCTTCTTTCCCAGAAGAGTGTCTTTTCGTTTTACGACTTGCAAGTCGCTCAAGCTCCTTCAATTCTTTAACCGATACTCCACGCCCTTCCGGTTAAGATGATGCCTCCTTTTAGGTTGACCCCTTCTTCTTATGAGGCCGGATTCTTTCAATGAACTTTCAACTTTAGAGGGCTTCTCCAGATGACGAGTGTCTCTGGGCTGGGTGCCTCGGAGACTCTCGGGAGTATGTCCTCTCGATATGCTTCGCCTCTGAACTCGGGCGCTATGGTGAAAATGTACAACAACAATTGCTTTCTTTGTATGCTCTGGAGTGCGATCCCTGGATCGACCTCTTCTTTTGCTTCGTCCCTGTCCCCTAGAATCGACGGGGTGATATATCCTCTTTGATCTCTGAGGCGTAGGGCTTCGGGACCTTCTTCTTTCCCTAGTTCGGCCCAGAGATTCTCGCATTGAATGAGCAGGTTCCTTCCCACTCCGATGCCCTTGCTCTTCGGATTGGACATAACTGAGCTCTTCATCTCTCAACTTTGCCATCCGAGCCATCTGCTCAGCTATATCTTGATGCTGTTTCACCAGTACTTCCATGGCTCTATCCGCTTCATCTGCCATCTTAGCCAACCGGGAGGCCTTTGCGTCCTGGTCATCTCGGTATCGAGTTCTAGGCGAGGTGCCTTCTACTCATTTCCGACCATGGCCAGACCCCTTCTCCGTCGGGAATACTAGCTTACGCTTGGCTTTGCCTACCGCCTTCGGCCGAGAATCTTTAGGTGATCGTTTGGACGTTGTGCTAGCATGAACACTTATTGTTGGTCCCAAACGATCTTTGCGCGAGACTTCATGGTCTTGATTCAATGATGACCATCGATTGTCTTCTTCAGTGTAGTGTTCTACTCTTCCTCATGAAAACTGAATAGAATAAAACACAATCTGTGATTGAAAAATACTCAAGGACACTAGAACACGCCCTCCTTCTAGCACCAATGTTAACGCCAGGATCTTTCTCCACGTCCCAATCACGAAAAGACGTCCCCGATCTCGCCGATAATAAAACACGACAAACACCATAAGCTTGATTAGGGACCGTAGGGGATAGCTTCGGCGTGAAAGTAAGTATGTACATTCACAAGGTTAACTCAAGAGGATGATAAAATCTAGTGTAATGAGAGAGATTAGATTTCTTAGTTGTGTGTATGTGTATATATCAAAAACGTACCTCTTTGTAAAGACTTACTCTCCAAGATATAATATCTTCGCCTAGATTACTGTGTCACCCACTACCATCTGACATATCCCCCTGATCTGATGGGTTCTGCCGACTGCATGGAGCTTATCCTTTGCTTTTAACACTTTATTTTACCGCACGGCTTATAATCCCATCCACATTAATGCATGGCAGATATCTCGGTCAACTGTCATACTATATCATCATTACAAGTCAAAGTGATAGATATTAAATGATCCAATGGGCTAATCAACAAGCAGGCAGGTCTATAGGATTAAATAAAGTTAACACAATGACTAGGCCCAACGAGCCCCATGGCTTAATTATAAAAGCCCAATGGATTAAATTAATAAGTAAGCCCAATTTATCCGGCCCAAATAGGAGAAATATCATGACCCAACAAATAGTAAATGTCTTAAAGAAATACATTAGAACACTCTTACGTGTTGATCTATGTTGTATATCGCTAGCATTTGGGCTATATAGGTTATCGTTTAGTAACTGGTGGAGAGGATCTAGATAGAGTGAAGTTGGTACTAAGTTTTATAGCTTATTATTACATTTGGTACAAAAAAATTATTTTGATAAATTTTATAATTTTTTATTATAATGCTTAATGCGAACTTCACTCTAATCGAATCTAACTTTTGAACATGTATAACTGTTATATCCAGCACATTATATATATATATATATATATATATATATATATATAGTCCCGATCACATGCTTACCCTTAAAAAGCTTACCTAACTCACCTTTAAATACCCTGTCTTATTTTCTTTGTCTCCTAACTTTCGACTCCAAAAAAAAAAAAACCAAGCACCTCTCTCTCTCTCTTTGACACACACTAACCTCGCTGCCTCTCTCCTGCTCTGTCGCTCATCTCCGATTTGTCACTTATAAATCAACCATCTACTATGACTCGACTTTACTATTAAATCGCAATGACTTTCACATCTCCATGACGGCTTTATCTTCTCGCGTCAAATCAAATCGATTCACTGCAAGGTAACAAAATTGGATTCGCAAGCTTTTAGTGTTGAATTAGGCTTAAATTTTATATATTTTGTGTTTTGGTTTTTTCAATAATTGGTTTTTAGGGCTAAAAAAATTATTGAGAGCAAACCCTAGAATTGCTTAATCCATTTTAAATCGAGATAATTTTGAGGGCTAATGACTAAAAAATTTTCGTTTGTTTCACAAAAAGAGTAAATGAGTAAATGATTTATTTTTGACTTAGAAATTTTCCTTGATTGTGGTTGTGATTTATTGTTGATTTGCACCAAAAATAAGTAAATGATTTATTTTGACTTAAAAATGGGAATCCAATATATGGAACTTAATTTGGAGCTTACATTCATACTTGACAACACTTTCACTTGTGTGTTTTCTATATATTCCTAAAAGTGAGTTTTTGAAAGGAGGAGAAATTTATTGTTGTTATTGACAAAGAACAATCATGCCGTATTGTGTTTTTTCAAGAAGGATATACACTTGTGTTGAGCACATGCGTACAAGGCGACACCAATATACCATTTTTTTCTTTCTTTTGAAGCTATTTTTTTAGTGTCTTATACCTTTGTGGATGGATGGGAATGCGAGAGTAGAAATGAGTGTTCGTGTTACGTGACTATAAGCATTTTAGAATTCAAATTTAATGCATACTAAAATGAAAGGTATCGGGACTACTTTTATTAATCTTCGCAGGACATTTTCTTATATGAGCAACAAACACTAAAACATATCAAAATTCAAAGTCCCTATGTTACTTCTTATTGGCTTAAGGTTAGTGGTCAGCTTGACGAGATACCTTCACGAGTGAACAATTCACGGAACAAACGCTTGAGAATCCATAGTCAGGACGTTGATCAAATGTCAATGAATGGCAGTAATGGAAGTATGAAGCAAATTCCACTGGGTGTGTCTTGCATAAAACCTTTATAAAACCTTATATTAGTATAAAACCTTATACCAACACACTTGTAATCCTACTCTGCCCTATTTAAACCCCTGCAAATTGGTGTCAAAGTTTCAAAATGCTTATAGTCACAGAACACCTGAACACTCATTTCCTACTCTCGTACCCCATCCCACAGTGCATAAAACACTAAAAATAGTTCAAAAGAAAGAAAAACAGAAGCTCCAGCCTAAGTTCCATATATTGGATTCCCATTTTTTAAGTCAAAAATAAATAATTTACTTATTTTTTGGTGCAAATCAACAATAAATCACAACCACTCCGAAGGAAAATTTCTAAGTCAAAAATAAATCATTTACTCATTTACTCTTTTTGTGAAACAAACGAAAATTTTTAGTCATTAGCCCCTCAAAAATTATCTGACGGAAATGGATTAAGCAAATTTTAGGGTTTGCCTCTCAATAATTTTTAGCCCTAAAAAATCAATTATTGAAAACCAAAACACAAAAATGTAATAAATTAAACCTAATTCAACATAAAAAGCTTGCGAATCAAATTTTATTACTTGCGGTGAATCGTGGATTTGTGGCGAGGAGATAGAAGCCGTCGTGTGGAGATTGGAAGCCATTGCGATTTAATAGAAATTTGAGTCATGAGGAGATGGTTGATTTATAAGTGACAAATCGGAGATAAATGACGAGCGGGAGAGAGAGGCAATGAGGTTAGTGTGTGTCGAAGAGAGAGAGAGGTGCTTCGTTTTTTTTTTTTGGAGTCGAAAGTCAGGAGAGAAAGTAAATAAGGCAGGGTATTTATAGGTGAGTTTGGTAAGCTTTTTAAGGGTAAGCATGTGATCGGGACTGTATATATATATATATGTATATATACATATAATGATTCATAACATATATTTACTATGGATAAAGAAATGAGCATACACCATCTCTATATATCGTTTAATATAGAAACCAACGACCGAAATTAGAACTGAAAAATTCACGTATACTAATAATAGCAACGAATGTGAAGTAATCTGAACCGTTAATTCATATATTGAACGATAGAAATAGTGTATGCTCATTTTTGATCCATAACAAATACCTATTATAAATCATTCCCTATATATATATATATATATATATATATATATATATATATATATATATATATATATATATACTAATTTACGTCCGTAGTGCCTCCTAAGACTACATACATAAAAGGAGGAGGAGATTGTGTACGCTTATAAAATGTAGGAGGTAGAATGCGAGCTCGGAAGGAGGAAGAACGGAAGAAGATACGAGAGTGAGAGAAAGTAATTTTTTATCTTTTGAAGTTAAAGAGAATATAATGAACGGTGAGATTTATCCCAAACTTTAGACGGTTCTGATCGTTTATTAGGGTGAGCGAAAAATTCAAAAACAATTGTGTTTTGTTAATTAGATATATATACATAAAGGGTATTTACAACAATATTATACTCATAACTCATAATCCATTATACGGATCGAGTAGTGTTAATCTATATGGACGCCCTATGGGCATATGATAATAACGAATCCAGTTATCATGAAATTAACTTCGTTATAAATTGGTCAATTGACCAATATAACATTGATTGACACACAAAGAGAGATTACTTCCCACCCAAACTCTCATAAACTGAATTAATAGTCAATCTTGTTAGAAAGAACTCCAAAGCAGTAGGAGTTTCAAAATCGTAGACTATATTTAGTCTAGACGCCAAAATCGCTCCAAGTGGATGGACTATATTTAGTCGATCAACTTTTTGGCCGCTTCAAAACGACCAAATCATGAAGCTAAAAATCACCAAACTATAATTTAATATAATTAAATGGGAAACTCTCATTGAAAAATTGAAAAAAAAGAACGAGAAAACTACTGTTGAAGAAGATACGTCAAGAAGAAGAAGGAGATGAAGTGATGAGAGAAGTGAAAGTGAAGTGAAGAAGAGATGAGCGGATAGAAAGTACAATCCAACGGATAGAAAAAAAAAATCAGAACGGTAATAAAGAGTACAAACGGATAGAAATTGAAAGCCTAATTGGAAATCTATAAATATGTATAATAATTCAATTTATTTTATATCTTTCAATCAACTACTCCAACATTTAGCAATTGTAAGTATTTTATTAATAATAGTTTGTATTTTTATTATATTTGATTTTTTTTATTGATAATATCTCTTTAATTTATTTTTTAGATGAAAAATCATAATCCTCCGATGTATTATTCTTCATTATTATCTGAAGGTTTCTCACTTGATGATCTAAATTTGTTGGATGAATTTTCAATTCAAACTGATGTACCAATTCAGACTCCCGAAAATGAGTCCAAAAAAAGAACGAAAGGGAAATTACACAATTGAAGAAGATGTTGTTCTTGTTTCCGGATGGCTTAATGTAAGTATGGATCCAATTCAAGGAAACGATCAGAAACATGGAAGATATTGGGAAAGAGTTCACGAATACTTTCACGAATACAAAATTTTTGAGTCTGAACGCAATTCTACTGCTTTGGCGAAACGTTGGTCAACAATTCAACTCGCGGTGAATAAATTTTGTGGATATTATGCTTGATTGAAAGAATGCAACAAAGCGGTGTAAAGTAACAAGATAAGGTATTTTAATTTTTTTTCATGTAAAATTTCATTAAGTTTTATTCTTATATTTTATATTTAATACTTTGTAAATAATTTTTCAATAGATATGTCAAGCATTAGAGATGTTCAAAAGTATGCAAAATCAACCATTTGGATTTATGCATTGTTGGAGAATATTAAAGGATGCACCTCGAAATGGAGAACAAATAATAGTGGAAAAAATAGAAAAGTAATAGAAGTCAAGTCCAATGCATCTTCTCCATCAACCTATGAGAAGAAGTCGGTTTGGGTGAAGACGATGGTATGAAGATACAATCTCGCAAGATTAGATGAGCCAATGGGAAGAAAGGCTTCAAAGCATTATTAAAAAAAGGCAAAGGAATCGGTGATACTAGACACCTATGGAGTTGAGGTTTGAGAAGTTCGAGCATCAGATGAAATTGAACCAACAAAAGAGACAAGAGAACATGGACAAAATATATTTTCAAGAGCAAGAGAAGTTGAATATACTGAAAGCACAAGAGGATGAAAGGATCATGATGATTGACACTGCTAACATGGAGCCTGAAGTAAGAAAGAAATCATGAAAAGAGTTACATCTAGTAGTTGACTTGCTTATTATTGTAGTAGAATGTAATGGAGCCTGAAGTAGCGTAATTTGCTTATTATTGTAGTAGAATGTATTGGATTAGGCTCCGCCATGTAGTGACCACAAGTGTTGAATAATATCTTCTTGCAGTTTAGAATGAACTTGTTTATCCCTTATGCGATGATTTGCTTCAATGAATTCAAGTAATTGTGGGGTACGCTCATGAGACACTTCTACAGTTGGAATCTCGTCATGTGTATCGTAGGTTGTTGGTTCTTGATTTTCATATCGTTCATCTTCAACGATCATATTATGTAATATTACGATGCAATCATAATTTCTTTTTAGTGTTGTTTGATCCCAAAATCGTGCGGGACCACTTAACTATCGCAAAACGCGTCTTTGAAGTACCCCAAATGCTCATTTCAACATCCTTTCTAAGTGCCTTTTGAGTCTTAGCAAATAGTTTTCTTTTATTTTCCCGGGGTGCCGAAATGGTTTTAACAAATGTTGCCCATAGGGGATATATACCATCAGCAAGGTAATATCCCATCGTGTACTCATTTCCATTAATTGAGTAGTTCATTGGTGGAGCACGACCTTCACTAAGACCAGAGAAGATAGATGATCTCTCCAAAACGTTAATATCATTATGAGAGCCTGATAATCCAAAAAATGCATGCCATATCCAAAGATCGTATGAAGCCACCGCTTCTAAAATAATTGTTGGCTAATGTACATGTCCAGAATACATACCATGCCATGCAACCGAATAATTGTTGACTTATATTTATAGATGCTATTTGTTTATTAAAATATAACCGTTATAATATGGCCGTTGGAATATGACCGTTAGAATATGATCGTTGAATTATGTTCGTTGGAATTTTTTTAAATTAATTGATTATTTTAATCATTTTATATTATAGTATACGGGATAATCCATGTAATAATTAATTCTATTTGAAAAGAGTGAAGACTAAAGGACATTTGCTGATATCAGATTGACTAAATATAATTCAACAGATAGTCCATCTGTTGGAGATGCTCTTACAGTGGCACAGCATAATATCATAATCCAAAAGGAAGGAAGTTAGGTAGGTAGGTAGGTTACTTGTGTTTCCATCTACTTACAAAAATCAAAATCTAAACTAGCAAGTTATGTAAAATTTAAGACTTAGAATGGCTAAAAAGCAAATAAACTTTGTGTAGCATAACTATTTTTATTTTTATTTTAAAACATGGGTTGAAATTAAATGATAATACCACCATTAAATAAAAACATAAGAAAATCAAAATGCACTGCTGATTAATTTATGCATAAAAAGATGATTCTTCTTCTCATTATATATACGTGCACATGACATATATATTTTGCATCAATCCAAATTGAACACCAAATCTCAACCCCCAGATACACAATTGCTAGCTCAAAGGAAAAAAAAATATGAAATGAAAAAAGTGCTTCTTTAAGGATTTTCATCGCCTAAACTAATAAGAGCAGCTTCATCATGATAATAATTCAACCAATCACCTCTGCTGCCCCATCATCTTCGTGAAATCCTCCAAACACACGAACCCATCGTTATTCTTATCTACGCCGCTTATCATCCGACGGCAGTCATCTAACGTGCACCGCCCATCTCCAATGGACGTGAACACACACAGTAGTTCCTCCGCCGTGATCTTCCCGTCGTGATCCGTGTCAAAAAAATCAAACGCTTCCCTCAGTTCGTCATCGCAAGCCGGTGGCCCAAAGGCCGAGCTGATCGCGCCAAACTCTTCCAAGCTTATACACCCATCACCGTCCCTGTCGACCTCGCTCAGCATCATAGTCAGCTCCTCTTCACTCAAGGGCTCAGCTCCGACTCGGCTCAGCAAGGCGCCAAGCTCGGCTCGCGTTATTTTTCCATCACCGTCTCTGTCAATCACTTTAAAAGCCTGTACCAGTTCGTAAAAGTCGGAAGACGACTCGGACCACTCTTGGGTCGAAATCGAATGAGTCGGCAAAACGCTGGTCGGCGTCGCGGAGCCGTTGGTTTTCGAGGCGGCTCCAGACTTGTGGTGGTGAGTGGAATCGGACGAGTCGGAGGAGGAGGAGGACGTGCCGGAGCTGAACGATGATTGGTCGGATCGGGAGACGGATCGGAACTTTTTACCGGAGCGGAAGATGTTTTTAGGATTAATTTTCATTGCCGAAGCGAAGCGAAGAATATATCCAGGAGAAGAAAAGAGAGAGAAATGGAGAGAGAGTATGGGATGAAGGAGAAAGAAGGAGGAAGATGGGGAGGTTAAATGGAGAAGGGAATGCCACGGCCCAGTGAGCTTCCAGGAAGTTTCGTTTGAGGTTTTGTAGGAGTATTTTTTGTTGGGATTTGTTTTTTATTTCTTCTATGTGGATGGATTGTCTATTCTCTATTCTTATTCTATTCTTGGTGCTTATAATTATTATTACTACTATTATTATACTCCATCTCAAAACTAGAATCCCATTTACTTTTCTACCCTAACAAATAATCAGTCATGCTGTGCAGCAGGTAATTGAATAATTATTAAATATTATACATGGTATGGTAAAGTAATAAAATTATAATTAATTACAAATATACACGTGGTTTTGTAAATAACTTTTTATATGCATAACTTAATTGTACATTTAATATTAATCCATTGAGAACTTAGTTACTAAGTCATAAGTTTTAAAATTGTGCACAAGTTAAGTATTAAAAAATGACTGTATAATATTAAATATTTATATTATATTTATATTAAAAAAATAAATTATTATTTATTGAACAGAAAATAGTAAGATCCGCACATTAGCCAGCCCAGCCGTTTGAAGATTCTATCAAATTTACCTCCTTAGAATTATTACTACATTTAAGATTCTCTCAACCGTTTTGACGATAGATAGATAGATATTCTGTTGAGCTTACCTCTTGTTTCCATTTTTAGACTATCTCCGTCTCACCAAAAAATAGTTTTAAATATTAAAGATATACTTTTTGTTTCATATTTATTTTAGAATAATAAAATATTAACATATGGTAAAATAATAATGAAATTGTGAATAAAAAAATAATTAAGAATATTATGTCATTTTATATTACTAACACATTTTTTTTGAAACGGACTAAATAAAAAAAGCTGTATATTTATTTGTTTATTTATAGTTTATTAGTTTAGCTTAAGGTGATTGGAAAACAAAACAAGGTGCTACAATTTGTAAGTCAAAAACAAGGGTAAAATCTAAATTCACATTTGAAATGGATAGAAAACATGGTTGAAATGTGTAATGTCATCCACCCACTTCAATTATTTTTATTTATAAATTTAATTACCATTTCAAAATACAGGATGAATATATATATATACAGAATCGATCGGGTGAGAACTCCTTTACTTTGTTAAAATGCGGATCTTTTTTTTTTGTTTTTTTTAAAACAACTAAAAAAAATATTTAATATTTTATGGAATCGATATTTTCCATAATATAATGTTTTAGGCGTGATTTGAATACCTATACTAAAAATGGTGTGGTACGATGCTGCGCATGTATGCATGGACTATTTCAAGTTAACGTATCCAAATCACATCCAAAACATTGTATTATGAAAAAATTCGATTCCATAAAATATTAAACTTTTTTTTAGTTATTTAAAAATAAAAACCAAAAAAAAAGTCCGCATTTTAACAAAATAAATGAAGTCTTTACACGATCCCGACCCTATATATATATATATATATATATATATATATATATATATATATATATATATATATATATATACTGTACAACCAAGCCAAGCATCCTTTGGTACAATGAATGATTAAGCTCATTTCTTGGCAGGAATGTTAAATTTCGTAAAAAAGAAAGACTATAAATTTCAAGATATTTGACACTTTGATTTCCAAAATAAAGAATATATATATAGAGAGAGAGAGAGTCCGGATCAGGTAAGGACTCCCTTATGGTACTAAAATATAATTATTTTTTTTTGGCTTTTTTTTTAAAACAACTAAAAAAAAAGTTTAATATTTTGTTTTAAAAAAATAGCAAAAAAAAATCCACATTTTAAGAAAATACGGGATCCCTTGCCTGTTCCGTTTTGTATATATATAAAATTATTCCATCACTTTCTGTCTGTTTTCCCAATAATTTACAAACCACATCACCATCATTTTCACAACCGGTGTTAACTATTATACCACAATTCATATTTCAAAATCCAAACTTATTATTATGATCTAATAAAATGAATTACTTAATATATTAATTTAATTTTTTTATATTTATTTAAATTCTCTCTATATTTTTTTTATACATTTTCTCTCTAAAATTGCATCAATTTTAAATTTAAAAGTATTTCTAATAATTTTGAAGTACAATTGATATATTTTTATTGTTTAGTTTCTAAATCATATCAATTTTAATTTTTCTGTACAATGTGTAATTATAACTTAATAAATTTAGGATAAACATGAACACGAAATACATAAAATTTAAACATTTTATAAATTAGACATTTTTTATAAATCAGACAAAATAAAATACTCCTTAGAAATGCGTTGATAGAAAGAACACACTCCGCACGGAAAACATTTATTTTTGCTAGAATAATTTTGGTCATAATTCGTAAACAAGCTATTCTCAACAGACTTTTCTGTCAGACTTATTTTCGTTGGACCTAATGTATTTACAACAGAATTCCATCGGAATTGGAGCGCACCATTTGCGCCACTTTTGCTGCCAATGCGAATCACATTCTCGGCGAAATTTTTCATCGGAGATGAGCATAGTTCGACGGGATTATCCCGGATAGAATATTCCGTCCAAAAATAAATTTCTTTTTTTTAACCTCCTTCGCTTCTCGGTTGTGCTGTAGTTGAGACAAAAAGAAAAGAAAAACTATACTTCGTTTGATTCTCATGGAATATATATATATATATATATATATATATATATATATATAGTCAATAACATACATATATAATAGTCAATATATATATATCGACTATTATATATGTATAATAATAATAGTTTATAATAGTAGTCTAAAATTTTCTACATGCACTCCATAAATTAAAAAATAGAATAAATTTATTTTACAATGAAATTCAAATGAAAGAACTTAAAACACAATCAAATCTAGGTCGCTACTTGAGGTTGAAGAATGATTACAAAAACCAAGTTCTTTATTTACCAAATTAATTTCTACAAATATTTATATTTTTCAACATCATTAATTTACTTCAGAGACTCCCATTTGTTGATTTCTTTCTAGATTAATTTTCTTTGTTCTATTTAGAAAATTGATATTTTTATATAAAAAATAATATTTCTACATGAATCCCTTTCACGTATTTCTACATGAAATAAAAAAAAAATATATTTCTACATAAATTTTGATATTGACCAAAATTTTGAGACGTTTTCAAATTATACAGAGTTGCAGGATACAGTTGTCTCCTCTTAGTCGTACAGCCGAAAGAAACACTCCAAACGTCAATAAATAATTTTTCTTACTGATGTATTTTGACCCCTTTTAAAAAATTATTCGAGAAAACAAAATTGATTCTGCTAGTTGGTCAAATTTAATTTGAGAAAACATTATTTAATTTTAATTGGGTTTGGTTGAATCTGCTGTAATTAGATTTTTTTTTCTTCTTCTTCAAAATTGGTATACATTGCTTAATGTAATTTGAAGGATAGTTGTTGTTTTACAATATTATTATGATTATGAGAACTCATATTTTACAAATTACAATATTGTTGTTTTGTTGGATCCGTTGTAATTGGTTTTTATACAAAATTGGTATAAATTGTTTAATGTAATTTAAAACATACTTGTAACTTGTGCTAATTGAACTTGTATTCTTTATTCTTTATAATGTAATTAGTTTTTATAATTGTTTTTTCTGTTTTTTATAAGATTAATTAAAGAATTGGATAAAAAAAATATATACTCTTACATATAATAACATATTTTAAGCTATAATTTAAATTTGTTTATGCATCAAAAATGATAAACAATTAATTAAATTTTTTTAAATATTATTCAATCAAATGCTCAGTTGTACTAATTATATAATTTAACTTTAGTCATTATTTTTTTTAGAAGAAGAAAATAATTAAAATTTTTGATAAATAAAACTCTTTTTGATGAAACAGATGAAATAACAAATAGGACAAAGGTACAAAAAAGTCCCTGATATTTACACGGATGTCCCACTTGCACACTAAATTAATTTTTTTTCCAAAAGTACCCTTAACGTTATATTTTTGGGTCGCTTGCAGTGCCCTAGTTAATTAATGTAAGACAAAGCAGGGGTTAAAATGTGATGATATGGCAGGCTTAAATATAAAATATATTTTAAATAAAATAATATATCATTTAATCAAAACAAAAAATACTAAAATTCAAAATAAAAAAAACATAACATATTTATATCATTTAATCAAAATAATAAAATTCAAATTATTTTGTTAACTAATCAAAATAAATAATTAAATAAAATAAGTTGTATAACATATTTACATCATTTAATCAAAATACTAAAATTCAAAACATAAAATATTTACATCAAATACTAATTAAAAAAAATACTAAAATACTAATTAAAAAATACTAAAATAATAAAAAATCAAATTAAAAAATACTAAAATACTAACATTCAAATTATTTTGTTAATTAATCAAAACAACAAAAATTCAAATTACATCATTAAAATACTAAAATCATAATACTAAATACTAATTGATATAAATTTTTTAAATTACTAAAATCATAATACTAAATAATATTTTTAAAATTCAAAATTGAGTATAATGATTATTTTAGTAATTTTAATATTAATTTTAAAATCATATCAATTTAAAAATATTATGATGTAATTTGAATTTTGAATATATTTTTAAAAATATTATTACATCATCAAATTATAACATATTTGTTATGTATAGATTATTAAAATCTTTGTTCAAATTACATCAAATTTATAACTCTAAATTTTTAAAAATATTATTTAAAAATAAAATGATTCAAGAGGTCGCTTACGCTTTTTTTAAATTTTTTATGTCGCTCAGAGCAATATTTATGTTTATAGAATAAATATATTTTTTTAACGACACATAACAACATAATTAATTAATTAATATTTTTTAAAACTTTTTTGGACGTTATTTTTTGCCCTTCATACCTTTTGGGTTTACATGACGAGGTGTAAAAAAGAGGAAAATTTTATTGACGAGGTGTAAAAATTAATATTAAAAATTATTAAAATAATCATAATTGTAAGACCCCAACTTTTATGAATAAAGATGAATTTTCTATAATTATCATTTTTTGAATATTATGAAATAAATTTGATATAATGTTATAGTTGTGGGTAATAGTTATAAATTTTGCAAAGTACGCAAGTTGTTATATAATATTCGATTGGTCGGGGAATATTCATTTTAACAGGGAATATTCGTACAATGGCGCAATCATTGGTGGACCCCACAACGGAATTATTGTCGGATTGATAAAACGACAAAAATATTTTATGAAAATAACTATGGAAGTTTTACAGATAATCTTTGTTGAACTACTCGGTAGTAAAAAGTGCGAAGAATCTGGCGTGGTTGCATAAGTAGCAATTACGATATTGATTATTGATGCTTACGTGAGAAGTCACTCAATTTTGTTCAATTATTGCTACAAAGAATTCTTTGCGATAGTATCTCACGTTATTTGATTCAATTATTGTCAATATTTTATATATTATTAAATCAATAATTGAGACGACAAATTTATTAATATTATTATTTGTAATATTAACGATGTCTAGAAGTTCTGTTAAGAAGAGGTTTGGTCACCTAATTGCGCGCCAATAGGGAGAATTTCTTATTGGAAAGCCCCTCTTTCCTGAGAACGACCTGGTCGATTAATATTGTGAATTTACGCATGACCTGGTTCCGTTATTTATTATTCTGTTGGAACATCCTATTGGTGCGAATTTCGCTTTGACGGTTCCGTTATTTATTATTCGTTGGAATATCACATGCATGCGTTTACACACGATTTGGTTCTATTATTGATTATTACATTTGGAATAACTCCGTCTGCATGCGATCTATCGCGTGCACGATGATTTCTTTTGTTATTCCATTCTTTATTATACTCAGTTGGTTAAAGTTTTGACTTCTATACTCTATGAAATTAGTAGAATATCCTTGATATTTGCGCTTCATCCAGTATCTTTTCATGGAAATATTCTTCTGAGCATTCTTGAATTTTACTCTACAAAGAAGTATCATGTTTTGGACGTTATTAGTTCCTGGATAAATTAATTCTTAAACTTGTTTTATTGAATTCTTATATCATTGTCATCATCCTCATGTTTATATTATGTTGAAAGTCATCTGTGGCCTGTAGTGCATAGATGGACTTTGTATGATTATAACCAGGGATTATTCGGTATAATCATGACCGTAATGTTATAAATGATGTTGTAAAAGTCCTCATTGGCCCGTAGTGCATTGATGGACAGTTGTTGGCATAATCATGACCATTGATGAATACACGAATATCCTTGGCCCGTAGTGCATGGATAATTTGTGGTTGTGATACTAATGAATATCCTTGGCCATAGTATAGGGATGATGTGGATTATTTATTAATAACGGCGGAAGGTTTACAGATTATCTTTGTTGAACTACTTCGGTAGTAAAAAATGCGATGTCTGGCGTGGTTGCATAGTAGCACACGGTATTGATTATTGATGCTTACGTGAGAAGTCACCGCTTTTTTCAATTATTACTACTGATGAATTGTTGCATAGTATCTTCACGTTATTTGATTCAATTATTGTCAATATTTTATATATTATTAAATCAATAATTGAGACTACAAAGTTATTAATATTATTATTTGCAATATTAACGATGTCTAGAAGTTACATCAAGGAGAGGTTTGTTCACCTAATCGCGCGCATGATAGGAGAAATCCTTATTGGAAAGCCCCTCTTTCACGAGAACGACTCGGTCGATTAATATTGTGAATTATAATAATGATGATAAAAGTTGTTAAAAATATTGAGAAGTATTTGTTGTATTTATTTGAACCCCCATTTACCTATTTTTCAAAACTGTCTATAGAAGTAATCTTAGTTTTGTTATATATATGTTAATGATGAGTCGGGTGGTTAAATGGGGGGAGGAGATGCCTATCAAAGAGGGAATTGAAGTACCTTTATTTTATACATATTTGTTGTTAGTGGACTTTGGTGGAAGGAGTATTACAAGTATTATATATATATATATATATATATATATATATATTAAGGATGTGATATATATTATGTGGAGGGTCAGGAGATATCACGGGAAGGAGTCCCGTGAATTTATGTAAAGAACATGCGTTATATTTATATAATATACATTATATTTTTAAAGTTTTTATTTTATTAGAATATTTTATGGACCGTCCGATTAAAAGTAAATCAATCTGGACCGTTCATGAATTAGTTACTATTCAGCCCATTCTTCTATAAATAGAAGCTCATTACTTCATTATTTCTTACGAATTCACTGAAACTCTAGAGAGAGAAATTATAGAGAGAAAGAAGAAAAGTATTCTGCTACTTCACTACTCCTATATTCAGTTTTTCTTTTTACGATAAGGGTATTATTTCTTTCGTATTCATGAAGAGAACTTCATTATTCCATTTTTTTTATTACGTTGGAATAACTTTGTATACGTGATTCTACCCTATACTTGGTGAAATTCTTACGTTATTCCATTCTTTATTATTATGTTGGAAAAAACGTCATACAAGTAATCGCATACATGGTAAAATTCTTATGTTATTCCATTATTTATTATTACATTGGAACACGCTTTATGCAATGCGTTTACGCATGACCGGGTTCCGTTATTTATTATTCTGTTGGAACATCCTATCGGTCTAATTTCGCACCGACGATTCCGTTATTTATTATTCGTTGGAATATCTTGTCATGCGTTACGCGTGACCGTTCCGTTATTGATTATTACATTGGAATAACACGTATGTGTGGTCTATCTATCATGCCCGGTGATTTCTTTTGTTATTCCATTCTTTATTATACTCGGTTGGTTAAAGTTTTGACTTCTATACTCCATGAAATTAGTAGAATATCCTTGATATTTTAAGCTTCATCCGAAGATCTTTTCATGGAAATATTCTTCCGAGCATTCTTAAATTTTACTCTACAAAGAAGTATCATGTTTTGGACGTTATTAGTTCTGGATAAATTAATTCTTAAACTTCTTTTATTGAATTCTTATATCATTGTCATCATCCTCATGTTTTATATTATGTTGAAAGTCATCACGTGGCCTCAGAAGTGCATAGATGGACTTGATATGATTATAACCGAGGATTATTCGGTATAATCATGTAGTAATGTTACAAATGATGTGGTAAAAGTCCTCATTGGCCCGTAGTGCATTGATGGATGAGTTGTTGGCATAATCATGACCATTGATGAATACACGAATATCCTTCGGCCCGTAGTGCATGGATAATTTGTGGTTGTGATACTAATGAATATCCTTGGCAGTAGTCTTTGGGATGATGTGGATTATTTATTGTCGAGTCCTAGCGATAAAAGTGATGAAAAACCTTTTAAATCATAAAAGATAGTAGATTTTATTATCTACTTGATTCTTTTTAATGGATTGCTTTGTTCATTGCAGCTTAAACTTGATGTTTGTTATATTGTATCGTTTAACACTATTGAAGGCTAACGATAATTTATTCTATATTATCTTAGTCATAATATTTCTTACTGGGCTAGTTGAGCTCACCCTTTTACTTTTATTTTTCTCTTCAAAAAATGAGAACGTAGTAGGGACTAGTCGGGGAACGGAGTGACTGTCCAGATAATAGCATTAGTAGTCCTCATTATTCTGTTAAATAGTGTGATAATAAATGTAATGAGGACTCAATTGAGTGTGGATATTGTCCAGATGACAATATTTGTATTAAAACTCACAAAGATATGTTTTGTCGTATTCTACATTTAATTGTATAATTAAGTTGTATTTGAATTTTGTACCATGTATTTGGCGACTCAAGATAGGTGATGTATACATATTTTGGCGTCCACAATAATACTCAGCTTTTGAATTTTGAAAATATTATTTAGTATTATAATTTTAGTAATTTAAAAATTTATATCAATTAGTATTTAGTATTATGATTTTAGTATTTTAATGATATAATTTGAATTTTTGTTGTTTTGATTAATTAACAAAATAAATTGAATGTTAGTATTTTAGTATTTTTTTAATTTTTTTATTATTTTAGTATTTTTTAAATTAGTATTTGATGTAAATATATTATGTTTTGAATTTTAGTGTTTTGATTAAATGATGTAAATATGTTATACAACTTATTTTATTTAATTAGTTGTTTTGATTAGTTAACAAAATAATTGAATTTTATTATTTTGATTAAATGATGTAAATATGTTATGCTTTTTTATTTTGAATTTTAGTATTTTTGTTTTGATTAAATGATATATATTATTTTATTTAAAATATATTTTATATTTAAGTCATCACGTCATCACATTTTAACCCCCGCTTGTCTTCTCGTTAATCAAGTAGGGCACGGCGACCAAAAATGTAACGTTAAGGGTACTTTTAGAAAAAAAATTAGTTTAAAGTGCAAATGGGACATCTGTATAAATATCAGAGGCTTTTTTGTACTTTTACCCAATAACAAATATCTTTCCATAGAGGACGAGAGATTAATTTTAGCACGCCAACCTCCTATTTATTCAAGCTTAACAAACACATCAAGTAGTGAGGGAGTAGTTAGGAGGAAGTGATAAAACTAATTTAATAGACAGAAGAGTAAGAAATTAGAAAGACGTTAGATAAAATATGGGACAATGTATTGGCCGATGATATCCTATTAAATTTAGTCCAAAATGGTAAGGATTATAATACCAGATCCTTCATGATATTAAATAATTCTTCATTTCAAATTATTTTATAATCTTAGGACTAATGATCCCAAGCTCAAATTTAAAAACAAACAAGAAGACACTTGAGATTAATAGTTCTATATCAAGTGTAATCCTTGTAAATACACATAGTCTAAGTAGCATTTATTTAATTTGGTACTCCTAAATAATAAAATAAAGTACAAAAATAAATTAAATAAAAGTAAAAATAATATAATATAATAAAAGTATAAATAATATAATGTAATATAAAATAATATAACTTAATAAAATAAAATAAAAGTACAAATAATGTAATATAATATAAGTATAAATTTTAAAATAAAAATAAAAATAATATTATTGCATGCTTGTGCTCCCCTACTAAAATCAACTAAGTAACATTTACTTAGTTCTCACAAATAAATCAAACTCACCTAAGTAGTATGTACAAAGTTTCCAATACTCAAAATCACTTGAGTAACGTTTATTTAGTTTATTACTAATAATATAATATATTATAAGATAAGATAAAATATTATATTATATTACTATATAAAATAAAAAAAATAACATAACATATTAAATAATATAATATAACATAAATGAAATAAAATAAAACAATATAAAATAATATAAAATAAAATAAAATAAATAAGATTATAGGTCATGCGAACGAGTTTGGGTCAACCTCCTATTATGCTCAAATTTTGGGATAGAGCCCATACGCCGAAAGACTTTATCATGTCTCTCGTATCATTAGCTATAGGGGTAATTGTCATAAATAATTTGAAGTATTACTTAATTAATAAAATGGATTAATTAATTAACAAATGCATAACACATTATTGATCTGATTTAAGAAACTACAGGATCGTGTAATTTGAGTTCAAGTGTGGTGTGGTGGGGAGATTTTGAGCCGTTAGATTCCACCATCCCTTCGTCTGAGATAGATTAGCTTATCTCAGGACGAGGAGATGACTCTCTTTTGGTCGCGTATTAGAATCCCCCAGTAGCACTACTAACAGGTATCGAGTGTTGGGTCAGCGCCAACGTCAATGTCCGTCTATTTTGTTATTTTTGCATAAGAGTCCGTAAATAAATAAGATTCACATGCATTATTTTTATTTCCGCAAGATCTAGCCATCGTTAGGGTCCGAGAGCACATGTTAGACCATCTCATACATGTTCTAGCTTCGATGACGAGCTATTCCAAAAAGTTATGACGTATGTGTCAGAGACGTTTAGTATGTATCCGATATTCAGTTAATAGGACTTACCTAGCCGTGTTCGCCTGTATCAGCTTGTTCAGGACATTACGGTAGGGGTCACCACCAAGAGTACATGTATCTCTTCGAACAGTTCACTGCGATACACGACAAGGTGGTACGAATGGTGGTTACCCAATTGTTGTAGGCTTTTGGGCCAATCCTGAGTTAGCCCCTCGATTACTCCTTAGGTATTTTATACATTTTAAGTTCTGTATTATGCATGTTACTTAATTATCATCTATTTTTTTTAATTCTCATTTATATTTACTAATAGTTTATATTTTTAATTGTATCAACAAAGTGGCGATGTCGAGCGGGGTGACGATGACGAGCGGGGGGATGGACGATTTTTGTCAGACATCGGAACAGTATCATTGACTATCGCCTGATGATAACGATAAATAGTTGTAGCTATACTTAGTTATATTGTCGATTGTAGTTAGGCTTACTCTACGTTGTACATTATTGTTGATTACGATTTTAGTTTAACTTATATTTGTTATACATCATAATTTAGTTTATATTTGTTTTCTTTTTTTAGCTTAGTTACTTTTGTTGAAATATGTATTTATATGTGACGCCCCTAAAATAGGTCCACACAACACATTTTGAGTCGTCAAATACATGGTATAAAATCCAAATACAAACTTTTTATTTACAACTATTGAACTGTCGTGCAAAATACGACAACACATAAGCTGTGAGTTTTAATACAAATATTGTACTGAATATCATACGACAATATACACACCTAAATTATTACAATGCCATATAAAATACAGCAACAAAAATTTCAAGTCTTCAAAGGAACACGAGAAGATTTATGTCCTCTTCATTCTAATAGGGTGTATTTTTAACGCTTCCAAATTCGAGTTCACCTCACCCTATTATTATTCACCAAAATTGACTTTTAAATGGCATATAAAATACGACACACACATTTTAAGTTCTCAATATAATTATATATTGTCATATTGTTTTACAATATATTGAGAAACTTCAACAGACAGACCATCACTCTATTCACTTATTATCCCCGCTCGACCCAGCTACACTCTTATTACCTGAAAGAAATTGTGAAGCAAAAGGGTGAGCACAAATAGCTCAGTAAAGAATATTATGACTAAAGATAATTAAATTATCAATAGATGTCATCAGTAAAAAATCAAATATTTAGAACATATGGTAGATGATAAAAAATTTCAACCATAATTACAGCGGAATCAACAATCCATTAAAAGAGTCAAGTAGAATATAATGTCTACTATCTCCTCCAAATTAAAAGTCCATCATTAATATTTCATTCCTACCTATCAACATTTCTTTGTTGTACCCAAGACAAAGAGAACTTTTATCACCCGTCTTCACCTGAACCACCAAAGATTATAGTTAAATTCACAATTCATATTTATAATCATGTAAATTAACAGTTTCTCCTTGCAACAAAGGCTTAATAGAACTTTCACTCAATGTCCTTGCCATAAAGGCTAAAGACACTCAATAATCATATCGTCTTTACACCTACACCAAAGACATTCAAATGTATCAACAATGATCATGATCATACCAATCAATTATCTATCTGTGCACTACGAGCCAAAATTATTCAACTGTAATATCAATGGTCATGATTATACCAATCAATTGTCTATCTTTGCATTACGGGCCAAAGATGTTCAACTGTAAAACTAATAATCAACAGTCCATCTTTGCACTACGGGCCAAAGACATACAACTATAAAACTAATAATCAACAGTCTATGTTTTCACTATGGGCTAAAGATATACAACTGTAAAACTAATAATCAACAGTCCATCTTTGCACTACGGGCCAAAGACATATAACTGTAACACCAATGGTCATGATTATACTAATACACAATTTCGATCATGATTATACCAATACATAATTCCTGGTCATAATCATACCAATCAACAGTTTATCTTTGCACTACGTATGAGACCCCAAATTTTATGAATAAAGATTTAAATTTCTCAAAATATTTTTTTTGAATATTATGGTGTGGATTTGATATAATGTTATAGTTGTGGGTAATATTTATAAATTTTGCAAAGTATGCAAGTTGTTATATAATATTCGATTGGTCGAGGAATATTCTTTTTGTCGGGGAATATCCGTACGACGGCACAATCATTGGTGGACCCCACAACGAAAGTATTGTCTTAGTTAGAAAACAACAGAATTATCTTTTTATAAAAATAACGGCGAAAGTGTTACCGTTAAGACTATTGAACTACCCAGTAGTAAAAAGTAAAGAATCTGCTGCGTGGTTGCATAGTAGTACACCAGTATTGATTATTGATGCTTACGTGAAAAGTCACCGCTTATACTCAATTATTGCTACAGTAATTGCTCCATCATATCTCTCATATTATTGATTCGATTATTGTCACAGTATCATCTGCATAATATTTTATATATTATTAAATCAATAATTAAGACGATAAAGTTATTCATATTATTGAATTGCAATATTTACAATGTCAGAAGTTACATCGAGGAGAGGTTTGGTCATCTAATCATGCTGCCAATAAGGAGAAATCCTCATCTCGGAAAGCCCTCTTTCACAGGAACGACACGGTTGTTAAATATTGTGAGTTATAATATTAATGATGAATAAGTTCGTGTTGATTAAAAATGATTTTGATAGTTCTATTGTGTTGGGATTATTAATTTTAGTGGAAATCGACATCTATTCCG
Organism: Panax ginseng; assembly: GCA_020205605.1. NCBI lineage: Eukaryota > Viridiplantae > Streptophyta > Magnoliopsida > Apiales > Araliaceae > Panax > Panax ginseng. The sequence continues at coordinate 115,583,015 of CM035144.1, read as the reverse complement.
ACGATAATTGATGTATGGGGGTTATATTGATAAATTGGATAATTAATCGGATAAATGAGCAATTAATTACTACTAATTCACATGTTTATATAACTATTTGTTCACATGTGTGTACTATTAAATCACATTCATGTACTATTAGGGGAGTTGGTGCAAGATTGGTAATACTTGTATGACTAAGTTAAAGATGGAGGTATAGATGGAGGTAATATACTATTATTCGTATTTTCACATGATTATAACTATTGAATCACATGAATGAACTATTGATTCACATTATTTACTATTAGGGGAGGTGGTGCAAGTTTGATAATACTTGCAGGACTAAATTAAAAATAAAAAAAAAGAGGAAGGTATTATACTGTAATATTTCGAGCCCCAAAATGTGCAATTATCGAAACTATATTTTTCTATAAATAGAAGTTCATTCTTTCTTCATTTCTCACCAATTCACTAAAGCTTTAGAGAAATTATTATAGAGAGAAATCATAGAGAGAAAGAAGAAGAGAAGTTTACTACCTCTCTACTCCAGTATCCAGTTTATTTCTAAGGTAAGGGGTATTATTTCTTTCGTATTCATGAAGAGAGCTATTGTTATTCCATTCTTTATTATTCAATTGGAATAACCTGTATACGCGGACTATCGTATTCATGGTGAAATTCTTTTGTTATTCCATTCTTTATTATTATGTTGGAATAACCTGTCTATGAGAAGTACCGCATGCATGGTGAAATTATTCTATTATTCCATTCTTTATTATTCTGTAGGAATATCTTGTCGGTGCGTTTACGCATGACCTGGTTTCATTCTTTATTATTCTGTCGGGATATCCAGTCTGTGTGTTTACGCATGACCTGGTTCCATTCTTTCTTTATTATTTCGTTGGAATATCACATGCATGCGGATTACGCATGACTGGTTCCATTATTTATTATTCATTGGGAATAACACATGCATGCGCGGTCTATCGCATGATGCATGGTGAATTCTTCTCGTTATTCCATTCTTTATTATTACATTGGAATAACTGCCTACATGTGGATTACCTCATGCATGGTGAATGATCCTTTGTATTCATATGAATAGTATTTTCATTCAAAAGGGGTTTCTGCCAGGAGCAGTTTCGTAATTTTTTTTACCCTACAAAATTTTGTAAAAATTTGAAATGATTTTTCTAGATTGTGTCCAAAAATGACGATTTTTGGATGTATAGATTAAGAGTTATGGATTTTATGGGAAAAGACTATTTTAAAAGTAAACCCTTATAACTCTTTATGGTTAACTCCAAAATTGGTAAAATTTTTATTGGGAGTACATGTATATAACAGGAGTATACCTCGTAAATTTCGGAATTTTTGGACAAAAGTATAATTTATGAGAAATGTCTAAATATTCGCAAGTTTTGGCCATATGAAAAATAGTAAATGAATTTTAAAAATTCCGAGAAAAATATATGTTCAATATGGGACTATATTCTGCTAAATCCCAGAAAAAAATATTTTTGGGACTGATTTGGTATTTTCATGAAAATGAACTAGTTATGAGTAAATGAATTAAATATGTTATGTGAAGTAACAAAATTGGAAAATAAGATTTTATGGCTTGGGAATCCTATATAGGTTATATACATATTTTTGCTGAGGGATTGATCATTGGTGATGAAATTTTATGAGTATGACATTTTTAAATGATTAAAATGCATTATTTGGTAAAGTGTAAACAATTGAAATAAATTGTTTATAAGTTTAAGAAGTGATTAAAATATTATTATAATATTAATAATATTATATTATGAGTTTATTAAATGATTGATAATATTTGGATAAATTTAAAGTCTTTAATATTTATCCTTGATTTCGTTTGATTATTGCTTATATTATTGTCATCATCCTCATGCTTATATTGTGATGAAAGTCATCTTTGGCTTACGTGCATAGATGGACTTGGTATGATTATGACCAGGGATTATTCGGTATAATCATAACCGTAATGTAACGAATGATGTGGTAAAAGTCCTCATTGGCCGGTAGTGCATTGATGGACAGTTTTTGGTATGATTATGACCAGGGATTATTCGGTATTGTCATGACCATTGATGATTTAATGAATATCCTTAGCCCGTAGTGCATGTATGATTTGATGATGTGGTTTATTTATTAAGCTGAGTTTCAGCGATAAAAATTGATGAAAACATTTTAAATCATAGAAGATAGTAGATATTATGCTCTACTTGGCTCTTCTAATGGATTGTTTATTCCGCTGCAGTTAAACTTGATGTCTATTGTATTTTATCAGTTTAACATTGTTGAAGACTAATGATAATTTATTCTGCATTATCTTAGTCATAATATTTCTTACTTAGCTAGTTGAGCTCACCCTTTCTTTCACTGTTCTCTTGTGAAATGAGAATGTAAGCGGACTAGTCGGAGAAGCGGAGTGATGATCCAGATGATAGCATTAGTAGTCCTCTATTATTACATTAAATAGTGTGACAATAAATGTAATGAGGACTCCATTGAGTGTGGATATTGTCTAGATGACAATATTCTTATTAAAACTCTTAGATTATATTTTGTCGTATTATTTTACATAATCGCTTATAATTAAGTTGTATTTGAATTTTGTACCATATATTTGACGACTCAAGATGGGTGATGTATACCTGTTTTGGGGGCATCACACTACGGGCTAACGATAACTTTCCATCACAAATTTAAGTATGAGGATTATAACAATGATATAAAGAATGAATCAAGTGAGATCAAGGATAAATATTAGAGATTTATAATTCAATTTATCCAGCGTTCAAGAATGTCCAAATGGTCAACATGATGATCAAAACGTGAATTCAAATTTAAGAATAAGATTCATATATCAAAGATAATTTGGACAAAAAAAGAAACTAATTTTATCGTGAAAAGTACCCCGACATGAATAGTACCCCGAATGAAACTTTTAAACTTTTAAAAGTATCGCAAGCTTCCAATTAAACTTTTAAATAAAGTCGGATTTATTAGTCTCCCTTCACCTTCTTTGGTCAACTTTAAGCCAGTTGAAACTAGAGTGCGTACTGCCTTGCAAAGGCTCATTTGAAAATTTTCAAGAATTTCTTTTGCATATTTTTTCTGGGAAATGAAAATGCCATCAACTTGCTGATTATGAAACATGGCCATCTTGAAATCATGAAACATCTGCTGATTATTTCCTGTGAATAACATATCATCTACATAAAGACATGTAATGAGCATATCTCCTCGATCATTCTATTTTACATAGACATCATGTTCATACGGGCATTTGAAAAAACCATTTTGATATAAGTAATTGTCAATACGAGCATTCCAAGCTCGTAAAGCTTGTTTTAGCCCATATAGAGCTTCCTTTAAGTGATACACTTTTTCCTCCTCTCTTTTTACTTTGAAACCTTCAGGATGATCGACATAAATTTTTCATCAAGAGTACCATTCAAAAATGCGGATTTGACATCCATCTGCTGAAGTTTCTAATGATTATGAGCAGCAAGAGATATAATCATCCTTATAGTATCAAGTCGAGCAACTAGAGAAAAAACCTCTTCATAATCCATGCCATATTTTTGTTTGTATCCTTTTGCTACAAGCCTTGCTTTGTAGCGATCAATATTCCCTTCAGTTGTACGCTTAATTTTGTACACCCATTTAACTCCAATGGCCTTTTGCCCTTGAGGGAGAGCAATTAATTCTCATATTTTATTCTTCTCAATAGATTAGATTTCTTCTTTCATAGCAATTCTCCAACATTCTTTCTTCACAACATCTTTAAATATAAGTGGCTCATGATCTGCATAGAGACAAAAAAGATTAATTTCCTCACTTTCATTGTAAATATCCTCCAAGTTCCTCATTCTGATTGGTGTGTTGTGAATTTTTGCTTGATGCCATTTACTCTGCAAAATTGTTTAAACTCATTCGAGGTGTACTCTCTACCTCAATCAGATCAGAGTATTTTAATTTTACAACCACTCTCCAACTCCACATGAGCTTTAAAATTCTCGAAAATATTAAAAGCAACTGCTTTTTCTTTAATTTAATAAACCCAAATTTTTTGACTGAAATCATCAACACAGAGGATAAAGTACCTGTTACTCCAAGAGAAACTGGATTGAGTGGTCCAAAAATATCAGTGTGAACCAATTGCAATGATGCTTTTGCTCTCCATGATTTTTCAATTGGAAAGGAATTTCTCTGCTGCTTGCCAAGTATGCATCGTTAGGAATAAGCATGTGAATGATATTCCTACTTATGTATGATTTGATTATGATATAAATGAATGAAAATGCAAGTATGCTTGCATTTAGAAAAGCTTTAAAGTCTTTTGATAGATAAACTGCGAAGTAATTCGAATAAACTGCACCAAATAACTCGAGATCTGCGAAGTAATTCAAATAACTTTCAACGGCTATATCCCAACGGGAAGATTGGAAAAGAGTATAAATAAGCCAGAGCTTCAAGGATCAAGAGTTGAAAAAGTTGTAGAATCGTTGAGTTTTTGGAATGCTATTGTTGACTCTATGAGTTTCACCAGAACTAAACAGAACAAGTCTCAGGGACAGTGAGACTACAAAGGTGGAAGTGAAGCAACCTTGAAAAAGGACTCGAACATACTAAAACTTCACTCAACAAAGATGAGAATGCCACTGAATATGGCATGTAAGACCCCAAATAATTAATAAATGAAATTTAATTTCCTCTAATTATTATTTTGAAATAGTAAGGGTTGATGTGATTAATGTGGATAGTTATGGATAAAATACATAAATATTTCAAAATAAGCAAGTGGTTATAAAATATTCATTATTATGGAGAATATTCGTTTTGGTCGTGGAATATTAAATCATTTGTGAATATTATTAAATGCACGACGTAGTGTGACCATGTGTATGGGCCCCATGTGGAAAGCGATTGGAGGAAGAAAACGACAAATATAAGTTGTTTAAAAATAACGGCGTAGTTGTTACCATTTACACTTTGTTGGAATACCTTGGTTGGTTAGAATACGATGTGTCAGACAAAAGAAGATGTACACTTTGCAGATTGCACCAATTATTGATTCTTACGTGAAGGCACTACTCAATAATGGTTACAGTAATTAATATTCGAAGATTTTATTTTATTGATTCAATAATTGTTGCGTTGATATTTTATATTGTTGTTATTTCAATAATTGTCATTATAATTGTATTTTCATTATCGAAGCTAATAATTCATATTATCCGAATAATATTATTAGATAAAATTATTGGCAATGTCTAGAAAGTTCATCTAAGGAGAGGTTTGGTCACCTAATCATGGGCCAAGAAGGAGAAATTCTTATTGAAAGCCCCCTTCTTTCCTGAAGGAGCGCACGGTCATCAATATATTGTGATTCTCGTAATATTATTTGTGAATAATTAATTATTGATTTATATGATGAGGAAAATATTGATTTTATATGGATATAGATGGAGAAAATTTTTAATGTGACAATTGTTGAAAATTAAAATTTTATCTTTTTCTAATAAAATAATTCATTTAAATATATTATTATATTTTTAATAATATAATAATGGTGATATTTTTTACAATGAATGTGTGATATACTTGAGTATCTGAGGAGAAAAGTATTTTTGTTGCAATAAATGTTTAAAACATGTTAAACATGTCTACGTGGACCCATTTATTGATGAAATTTGATTATAACTTTGAAAAATAGCTAGCTCGTTTATGGATTTTGGTCATTTTACATTTGGGAATTTGGAAAAACTTTCTTCGCAAAGTTGTGAGAATTGAATTTCCTATAAAAACACGCTGAGATTCAATTTTTGACAAAAAAGCTATTTATTATGAATTATTGAAGTTCAGGAGAACCGAAATAATTGATTTTTGGAAGTTTAAAATATTTAAAATAGAAAAAATGTTTTTTGTGTTGATTAGCCTCATTAAACACATGCTAGTGGCTGAATTCAGATGATTCAAAGTGTGCATAGGAAATTGTAATATATATAATATTATTATATTAAATTTTCTGGCTTTGTGTTCTAATCATTTTCCTATAAATAGGGTGCTTGGGTTAGAATTGAAAATTACACGTAAACCCAAGTTTTCTCTTTCTATATTATCGGCGTATTCTTGTGAGTATTTTGAGTATACTTTGAGTATTGCTATACTGGTTGCAAGTTCAAGTTATAGCTTTATATCCGAAGATTCCAAAGGTGAGAAGAAGCTGCTTTTTTCCGAGGTAAGGGATATTATTTTTTTCGTAATGATATTATTTCTTCAATATCATTATCTTTGAAATATTGATCTGAAGTTTTATCAAATTTGAAACTTTTGGTGTCGAGAGTTCTTATTCACGTGATACTAAGACTTTATTCACGTATCTGATCTTATTCACGAATCTGGCAAGACTATTCATCGAAAAATAAAATTTTTCTTTTCGTCCAAAATATCTATTCGGATACTAGCTTTGATTGTATCCATGTTTTGATCATTCTTGAATTTTACACCACTATGATTATTTTTGAGGTATTTTTGGACGTGGATAAAACAAAGTACGAATCCTTAATCCTTAATCCTTGTCATTTTGTTTCACTTTGGATTCGCTTTTTTAAAAATATTTTCATCATCCTCGGTCTTAAATGATGATATTATTGAATATCTTTGGGCAGTAATGCAAAGATGAATGATTTATGATGAATATCTTTGGCTGTAGTGTAAAGATGAATGATTTTCGATGAATATCTTTGGCCGTGGTAAAAAGATGAGCAGTGTTTAGATGAACATGACCAATCGTGAATGTCCTCGCGGCTCAGTAGTGCAAGGATGAATATTTGATCCCAGATATATATTGATTGATGTTACAGGATAAAAAAAAAAAGAGGCGATGAACTTTAAAATTCATACATGAAGATAGTAGTTTGCATTCTCTACTTAACTCTTATAATGAATTATTATTTCCTGCGAATATTGATTTAAAACTTGTTGTCTATTGTATTCTATTTTTCCCTGTTGAAGACTAACGATAATTTTGTTGTATATTATCTTAGTCATAATATTCTTCTTTGGGCTAGTCGAGCTCACCTTTTTCTTTTTGTTCCATTTTTCTTCTCGGGAGGCGAGAATATAGCGAAACTAAGTGGGGTATGGAATGAAGGTTCTAGGGAGATTTGTTTAGTAGTCCTCACCATTGTTGTAAAATAATGTATCAATAATTATGATGAGGATTTATTTGTATGTGGATATTATCAGATGGCAATATCCGTATTTAAACTCACAGCTTTACTTATTGTAATAATAAAGTTATAGTTGTTTCATCAGAGTATTGACAACTCGAATAGTTGATGTATACCTATTTTTGGGGGGTGTCACGGTTGGTATCGAGCTTAGGGATATGATCTTTGGCGGAGATCGGGGAATAGAATTAGGAGGGAGAGACGAGTAAATCCTTCACTAAAGTGTGTCCTACTAAGCTTTATTTGTTAGTTGGTGGGATATATAGGGATATTATGTGATATATTATTTTCCTTAATTAACCCTTGTTTTATAGCGACAAGATTTGAGAATGTCAATTGAGAATATTAATGATGGAAATGAGACAGTGGAGACGCTCAGACTCACCACCAACGAGGAGAACGTGCAACAGTGGTAATGTTCCTCCTGTGAACAACACCACGGAGCGAGATGATGAACGAGGGATGTTTAGAAGCTTTTTTGCAGTTCATGCAAAATCGACGAGGAGACTCGTGTTCAAAACATAGGAGAAATGATAAGAATTCACGGGTTGTCACACAATGCAAGTTATTCAAAGAGTTGGGACCACCAGAATTTAAGGGAAAGCCGAGATCCGATCATGGCGTAACATGGGTCAAGCAAATTACCAAGATATTCGATGTCTTGGGATGCATTGAGAAAACGAAGGTTCCATTCGTCACCTTTATGTTAAAGTGGCGAAGGCGGACTCATTGGTGGGAGTCGTGAAGCGTACTCCATCCACCAATTTTCAAAGATGTCTTGGGAGACATTTCAGAAACTATTTAATGACAAATACTTTCACGAAAGTGTTCGTCATATAAAGGAAGTGGAGTTTATTAGATGGAGCGAGAACAACATGGCAATTGTCTCGAAGACGAGGCGAAGTTTGCGAGTTATCCGTGTTTGCACCTCATTTGGTGGAGAATGAGGAACGATGACGCGGATGTTTCGAGAGGTTTGAAACCCAAGATACGTCGTATCTCATCTCTCATAAATTTTCTTTCTATTCGGATGTTGTTAATATGACTCAATTGTTAAGCGAGATAACGAAAGTACGGCCAACCGAGGTACCACAATCGAGGATCATCTGGGAGATAGCGATCAATAAAACAACAATAACCGGTGGAGAAAGAAAAAGACGGACAAAATGGTAACCACTCGGTGGTAATCATGGCCATGAAAATAGAAGAAGCGAAGTCGGGAGGAGATTTTTAAAGAGGAGATTCAACAACCACCATGTGAAGACGCAGCGGTTACAAGAAGAATCGGTTCCAAGGAGGAAACGACCACCGGTTATATGCTATAAATGCGGGAAAGAGGGACATATCGGTCAAAGCGCCCACAACAGCCTTCAGTATGCTATAATTATGGAAAGGAAGGACATATCGCCGAGATCGAGATTGCAGAGCGAAACCTAGTTCAATAGAGGACGGTGACTCAAAAGATCGTCCCGTAAAAGTCAAAGTCAACGGTTCTTGGAAGAAGCGTTTGTTGTGGATGGTCAAAATGCGAGAACCCAAACGAGGTGATCACGGGTAAGCTATTTATAAATTCTTGTGAAGTTTATACTTTACTTAGATACCGGTCATACCCATTCATTTATCTCTCATTCTTGTGCTCAACGTTTAAACTTGACTCAGGAGAAATTAGACTTTGACCTATCTGTGGAAACTTCGTTAGAGAAACTTTCATCACATCCAATTTGTTTATAAATCTTGTTTGATTCAAGTTGGCACCATCACCTTACTGTTGACCTTATCTCTTTAAAGATACTTGCTTTTGATGTGATTTTAGGGATTGATTGGTTAACTACTCATCATGCCAAAATTGATTGTTTTTGTAAGGTTGTTAGCTTTCATATTCCTAAACAACTGTTAGATTTAATTCAAGCAACTAAACCATTAAAATCAATCACCATCATATCTAATCATAAAGCTATTCGTTTATTAAAAAGCGGATGTCAAGCTTTCTTAGCCCATGTTATGGATTTGAATAAAGACACGTCAAATTTGAATAATATTCTGTTGTTATTGACTTTCCGACGTATTTCACGAAGAACTTCCGATTCTACCCCGTAACGTGAAGTTGAATTCTTTATTGACCTTGAACACCGTACAAAGCCCATTTCTAAAACCCCATATCGAATGGCTCTATTGAACTTCAGAGTTAAAGGTCCAACTACATGAGAATTGTTGGACATCGGTTTCATTCGTCTAGTACATCTCCTCGGGGTGCTCTATTTTATTCAGAAAGAAGAAAGAGCGGGAGTATGCGACTTTGTATTGACTATCGGGGAATTGAACCATGTCATCATCAAGAATAGGTATCCTCTACCTCGTATTGATGACTTGTTTAACGATTCTAAGGAGCACAATTCTTTTTCAAAATTGATCTTCGCTCGGATATCATCAATTTGAAGATTAGAACTGAGGATATTCCAAAGACTGCCTTTAGAACTCGGTACGGGCATTATGAATTCCTAGTCATGTCTTTTGGATTGACTAATGCCCCTGCGGCTTTCATGGATATGATGAACCGAGTATTCAAGGAATATTTGGATCAGTTCGTTGTTGTCTTTATGAAGACATCCTCATATATTCCAAAAGTCGTGAAGATCATGAGCACCATTTGAAGATGGTACTACAAAGGCTTCGTGAAAATAAGTTATATGCCAAGTTAAAGAAATGTGAGTTCTGGCTTGAGGAAGTAGCATTTCTTGGGCATCGGTGTCAAAACATGGAGTATCTGTTGACGGTGAAGATTGAAGCAATACAAAGTTGGGAGCAACCAAGAAGGCGGTGGATCAAGACGTAGCTTTCGGGTCTGGTTGGTTATTATCGGAGATTCGTGGAAGGGTTTTCTCGAATCGCCATCTCTAACTTCAGTTGACTCGGAAGGATACAAAATTCGTTTGGAGTGAAGAATGCGAGAAGATTTTCCAAGAGCTTAAGAGAGACTTATTTTAAGACTGTTCTAACAATACCATCCTGGTTGGATGGATTTGTTATCTACAAATGATGCTTCCGGGCAAAGGGTTAGGATGTGTTCTCATGCAACATGGGAAAGTCATAGCCTATGCCTGCCTGACAACTTAAAGAATATGAGAGGAATTATCCTACTCATGATCTAGAGTTAGCGTGATGCGTTTTCTGCGCTTAAAGATCTAGAGGCACTATCTTTATGGGGGAGAAAGTGGAGATATATTCGGACCATAAAAGCCTTAAATATTTCTTCACTCAAAAAGAACTTAACATGCGGCAATGACGTTGGCTCGAGCTATTGAAAGACTACGACCACACTATTCAATACCATCCCGAAAAGCGAACGTGGTAAGGCGATGCGTTGAGTAGAAGATCATATGCAGGAATGAGTGCGATGATGTCAAGTATACGACAGAGCCAACTTTAATAGAAAAAGTTAAGGTTGCTCAAGCCACCGAACCACGAAAGGTGATGCATATGAAAAAGAAAGTACAAGAAGGTGCTTTATTCCTAAGTGAGAATCGATGAAGAAGGAATACTTGAGTCCACTCTAGACTTTGTGTTCTAACGACTCGATTTGAAGTACAAGATTATGATGGAGGCACACAATACACCATTTGCAATCCATCTCGGAAGTACTAAAATGTATCGTGATCTTGACATACATTTTTGTGGAACAATATGAAGAGAGAGATTGCAAAGTTTATCTCAACATGTTTAACTTGTCAACGATAAAGGCGGAGCATCAAGTGCCTAAGGACCATTGCAACCACTTGAGATTCGAAATGGAAGTGGGAACACATTACGATGGATTTCATTCACGGGTCTTCCCACGGTTTCTCAAGGCATAAATGCTATTTGGGTTATTGTTGATAGATTAACCAAGTCCGCACATTTCTTGCCGATACGGGAGACTTATTCTCTTGAACGTCTTGCTAGTATGTATGTAAATGAGATTGTGAGGTTGCATGGCATGCCAGTATCTATAGTTTCGGATCGTGACCCAAGACTCACTTCAAGATTTTGGGTTAGCTTGCAAAAAGCTATGGGATGGATTTACGATTGATTCGGCATACCATCCTCAAACGGATGGACAATCGAGAGGACTATTCAAACTCTTGAAGATTTATTAAGACTCGTGTCCTAGACTTCAAGGCGGTTGGGATAAGTATTTACCATTGGTGGAATTCTCCTACAATAACTTGATTATCGTAAGTATAGGTGTGGCCCCATTCAAGCATTATATGGGACGAAAATGTCGCTCTCCAAGTATGTTGGGACGAGGTGGGTGAAGCAACATTGTTGGGACCCGAGTTGGTACGCGATATAACCACGTAAAAGATCCAAATGATTAGACAACGATACAAACGGACAGGATCGACAAAAGAGTTATGCGGATCTTCATCGAAAGGACGTGGAGTTTAGTATAGGGGATCATGTATTGTTGCGTGTTGCCCCGTGGAAGGAGTTATAAGATTTGGGAAGAGAGGAAAGCTCAATCCACGATTTATTGGTCCATTTTAAATTCTTGACCGGAGTAGGAAATGTAGCCTATAGACTCACTTTTACCTCTAAGTATGTCTCGTGTTCATAATGTGTTTCACATATCTCGCACTTTCAGTAAATATGTGAAAGACCGAACCACGTTATTGAGTTAGAACCGGACGAGATAGTCAAGACTTAACATATGAGGAGGTACCTGTCAAGATCTTGGATAGTAAGGGTTGATGTGATTAATGTGGATAGTTATGGATAAAATACATAAATATTTCAAAATAAGCAAGTGGTTATAAAATATTCATTGTTGTCGGAGAATATTCGTTTGGTCGGTGGAATATTAGATCGCTTCGGGGAATATTAAATGCGAGTAGCAGACCATGTGTGGGCCCCATAACGAAAAGCGATTGGAGGAAGAAAACGACAAATATAAGTTGTTTAAAAATAACGGCGTAGTTATTACCGTTTACACTGTTGGAATACCCGGTGGTTAAAACATATAATACGCTGCGTTCTTAAGAAGATACTGCGGTATTGCACCAATTATTGATTCTTACGTAAAAGGCACTACTCAATAATGGTTCTGATAATTCTTATTCGATTATTTTATTTTATTGATTCAATAATTGCTCATGCGTTGATATTTTATATTCTTTGTTGTTTCAATAATTGTCATTACACAATATTTTTCATTATCGAAAGCAATAATTCATATTATCCTGAATAATATTATTAGATAACATTATTGGCAATGTCTAGAAAGTTTACATCTAAGGAGATGTTTGGTCACCTAATTCAAGGCGCCAAGAAGGAGAAATTCTTATTGGAAAGCCCATTTCCTTCCTGAACCGCCTAGTTATCAATATTGTGATTACGTAATATTATTTATGAATAATTAATTATTGATTCATATGATGAGGAAAATATTGATTTTATATGGATATAGATGGAGAAAATTTTTAATGTGACAATTGTTGAAAATTAAAATTTTATCTTTTCTAATAAAATAATTCATTTAAATATATTATTATATTTTTAATAATATAATAGTGGTGATATTTTTACAATGAATGTGTGATATATCAAAGATATCTGAGGAGAAAGAGTATTTTTGTTTTAATAAATGTTTTAAAACATGTTAAACATGTCGTGGACCCATTTATCGATGAAATTTGATTATAGCACAAAAAATCGCTTTCGTTTATGGATTTTGGTCATTTTCTCGTTGGGAATTTGGAAAAACTTTCTTCGCAAAGTTGTAGAAAATTGAATTTCCTATAAAAACTCCCGAGATTCAATTTTTCCGACAAAAGAGCTATTTATTACTTAATTATTGAAGTTAGGATAATCAAATAATTGATTTTTGGAAGTTTAAAATATTTAAAAAGAAAAAACGTTTTTTTATGTTGATTAGCCTCATTAAACACATGCTAGTGGCTGAATTCAGATGATTCAAAGTGTGCATAGGAAATTGTAATATATATAAAATTATTCTATTAAATTTTCTGCTTTGGTGTTCTAAGCATTTTTCTATAAATAGGTGCTTAGGTTAGAATTGAAAATTACACCGTAACAAGTTTTTTCTCTCTATATTATCGAGTTTATTCTTGTGAGTATTTTGAGTATACTTTGAGTATTGCTATACGGTGCAAGTTCAAGTTATAGCTTTATATCCAAAGATTCCGGTGAGAAGATCTGTCTTTCCGAGGTAAGTGGATATTATTTTTTCAGAATGATATTATTTCTTCAATATCATTATCTTTGAAATATTGATCCAAGTTTTTATCAAATTTGAAACTTTTGGTGTTGAGTTCTTATTCACGATATACAGACTATTCACGATATCTGATCTTATTCACGAATACGACCTTTATTCATCGAAAAATAAAACTTTTTCTTTTCGTCCAAAATATCTATTTCGGATACTAGCTTTGATTGTATCCATGTTTTGATCATTCTTGAATTTTACACCACTATGATTATTTTTGAGGTATTTTGGACGTGGATAAAACAAAGTACTAATCCTTAATCCTTAATCCTTGTCATTTTGTTTCATTGGATTCGCTTTTTTTAAAAATATTTTCATCATCCTCGGTCTTAAATGATGATATTATTGAATATCTTTGGCTTGTGTAGTGTAAAAGATGAATGATTTATGATGAATATCTTTGGCCAGTAGTGCAAAAGATGAATGATTTTCGATGAATATCTTTGGCCCGTAGGCAAAGATGAACAAGTGTTTAGATGAACATGACCCGGTGGTGAATGTCCTTGGCTTCAGAGTGCAAGGATGAATATTTGATCCCAGATATATATTGATTGATGTTACAGGATAAAAAAAATAGGCGATGAACTTTAAAATTCATACATAGAAGATAGTAGTTTGCATTCTCTACTTAACTCTTCTAATGAATTATTATTTCGTCATGAATATTGATTTAAAACTTGTTGTCTATTGTATTCTATTTTTCCCCATTGAAGACTAACGATAATTTTGTTGTATATTATCTTAGTCATAATATTCTTTTTTCTTGGGCTAGTGAGCTCACCCTTTTCTTTTTGTTCCATTTTTCTTCTCGGGAGGCGAGAATATAACGAAAGTACGTGCAGTCTGGGTATGGAATGAAGGTTCTAGGGAGAGTTGTTTAGTAGTCCTCACCATTGTTGTAAAATAATGAATCAATAATTATGATGAGAATTTATTTGTATGTGGATATTGTCTAGATGGCAATATCTCGTATTTAAACTCACAGTTTTTACTATTGTAATAATAAAGTTGTAGTTGTTTACATCAGAGTATATTGACAACTCGAATGGGTGATGTATACCTATTTTGGGGGTGTCATATGGCAACTAAGCTGAGAGCCGAGAAAGCCAAGAAGATAGCATTCAGAAAAGTGGCAGAGTACAAAGAAGATCAAGAGAGCCACTCTACAGATCACCATGAACCAATAGTTAAAAAAGAACATATGCAGAATCATGTCTACAAAACATTCAAGAAGGGTTCAGGGATTGCTAAGTGTCAGACGAAGTCTACCAAAAGCTCAGAGACTTAGTAAATCTAGATGGTGATGGTGCATAGCTTACATTAGATGAAGATGAGCAGAAAAAAGTGAAGATCAGCTGCACCAGAGAATATGTGGTCCAGACTCAAAGCAGAATGCAAAGAGGACCACGCCAAGCTGCTAAGTACAAAAGATGTTCAAGCTTAAAGACATCTTAAGAAATTTCAAAGACCAACAACAACAATTCTAACAAGTAGCTGTATTCGAGGGTCCTTGTCCGGAAAGACTAAATGAAGTTCCAAGGCTGCTGGGCTTGAAGAGTTCCTATGAAACTATAGGAGTTCCAAGCTTTCTGGGCTTGAAGAGTTCTAAGTGAACTGAAGTTCCAAGGCTGCTGGCCTTGAAGAAATTTTAGTGATTCAGGGTGCTACCTTTCCTTAGTGGAAATCCTGCTAGTTGAAAGCAGAAGAGTGGATTAGGAGCTTGAGTCTCTGAACCACTTAAAATCCCTTGTGTCATTTACTTTATGTCATTTACATTATGTACTTAACTGCTATAACTGTTATGTATGTATTAACTACTTACCACTTAAGTAACTCTAAGAACAATGTATGTATGATTATGAATATATCAATGAATGAGATATTTTACTTATTCCGCTGTGCTTGGAAAGATTCTTATGTTTATCAAATGCTAATTCATTAGCAATACAAAATAAACTAGAAATTATTTGAAATTAAAAAGGATCTATTCAACCCCCCCTTCTAAATCTATTATGTGCTCACCGGGAACTAACGTGCATGTTTCACACAATTTTTCTGGTTTGTCAAGAGTTGGTAAACCAATAACCATGCTTCTTGTGGCCAACAAATTAAGCCCATCAAAGTGAAGGTGTCCAAAGCACAGATGCCACTTCCATGACTCATTTTTGATGAGTCCATGGAAACAAGTCTTAGAATTTATATTAAGATGAAGAGGGAAGACTCGATTTTTCGCCATTTTAACTTGAGCAATATTTTTTCCATCCTTGTCTTTTAGAGAAAGAACATAATTCTCCAAATGTATTACATACCCTTTTTTTAAGAGTTGCCCAACATTAAGAATATTACTTCTCAAATTGGGTATATAATAAACATTGGAGATATATTATGGTATACCATTTGTCTGATAAATTTTGATATTTCCTTTACCTTGCACTGACAGCTTTGAGGAGTCTCCCAAGCTTACGCTTCCATGAACATCTTTTTGAAGCTCCTCAAACAACTCCTTCTTTCCACACATATGATTACTTGCTCCAGAATCTAAATACCACATATTATGTTGATCACAAACTTCTTCTTCAACAAAAAGAAGTGTGGCGGCCTCTTTGTTTGTATCCTCTGTTTCAATAAAATTTGACTGTTCTTCTACAGTAGATTTGTGCCAGTAATCTGAAGCATAATGACCAAAATTATTACAATTAAAACATTTAATATCTTTTAGATTATAACTTCCACGTCCACGTCCACAACCAAATCTACCTCTGCCTCTTACACTTTCACAACCACGATTGCTCCAAGGAGTACTACTGTGACGAACGAGATTTTTGTAATTTAATTTAATATTTATTGAATTTAATAAATATTTTTCGATGAATTAATTATTAGATTAAATATTAATTGATGCAATTGTGGTAGATTAATTTAATTATATGTGTTACATTATTAAATTAATGTGGAGAATAATTATTATACAAGTATGTAATTATGTGAGCTTATTGAATTAAATGAATTATTTAATTAAGCATGATGTTATTTAATTAATTTAATTATTAATTAGAGAGTTAATAATTTGACATTATTAATTAATGAGAAAATTAATTATGTGACTATGTGAATTTATGAGAAGTTATTATATTTTATTTATATTAAATAAGATATTTGAAATGGGTGTGACATTAATTAAACTATATGATAAAGTTTTATTAAAGTAAGTGGTTTTTGAAACCTATTCTAGCTAAGCAAACATGGCACTAAAGGGAGTTAGGGCCAGTTAACCCATGACTGGGTAACTGACCACCAACGCGTCAGTTGTTATTATTTAGTTTACGTATTCTTTTATTTCATCTTCATTATTTGCCTAAGTCTAGAAATCATAAAGAGAGAAATCTGAGAGAAAGAGTTGAGAAGTCAAAGTTTGTTAAGAGGATTGTGAGAGTCATCTGAGAAGGAATTCATCTTCCATTAATTATACACTTGGGTAATTCTCTCCAACCCAATTTTCATTGTTACGTCATTTAGTTTTTATAAAAATGGCTTTCAAAGTTTTGGTTTAACATCTGTAATTGGGATAGGAGTAATGATTATGGGTTTTGTTTGTGTTATGGCATATCAAATCGTATTTTATTATATATATTTTGTAAACCATATCATCAGTTTCATGAAATTACGTCGTGTATGATTTCTACAAAATTACAGAGTATGGGTTTTGGCCTTATGGCCTTATACGTGATATTTTATGTATTGATCGATATTATCCCTAAATTTTACACTCGTATGTTGTTATGCATGTTGATATGAAGAGACCAAAGTTTAAATGAACGGATTCGGTGTTATAACGAATCCGTAGGGACAATTTTCATGTTTTATTTTCAAAACCTTCAAGAACATCAAGAACAATTGGAAGTAAAATGTTGATTTTGCAAATTATGTGTTGTAACTTGTTAAAAATCATGCTAGATGGGTTAAGTAATGATTATATATGCATTACAATGATTGGGTAAGTCTAAATTCGTGTAAAAATAACTAATTGGAAGTTATGGCCATATTCATGTATAAATTTTACCGTGATTGATTTTGGCCTAATTTGGCCTTGTTATGTTCATGACTGAATCGCAGAATCTATAAAGAAAATGAGCTTCGTGGTAATCCGCTTCCTGCCACGTTACTAAACTAAATTACTACCTTTAACCAATCCAAAAATAAATAAATAAATAAATAAAATAATAAATAAAAAATAAAAATAAAAAAATAAATAAATAAAAAAAATAAAAATAAATATTTGATGAAAATTATTATTAAAATATTTATAAAATAAATTAAATATTTTAATTGAGATATTTATGGAATAAAATAAATATTTGATGCAAATTATTATTAAAATATTTATAAAATAAATTAAATATTTTAATTGAGATATTTATGGAATAAAATAAATATTCGATGAAAATTATTATTAAAATATTTATAAAATAAATTAAATATTTTAATTGAGATATTTATGGAATAAAATAAATATTCGATAAAAAATATTTATAAAATATTTATAACATTAATGCACTACATGCCAATGAAAACTTTTACCACATCATTTGTAACATTACTACCATGATTATCTTAATAATCCTCGGTCATAATCATACCAAGTCCATCTATGCACTACAATGCCACGAGATAACTTTCAATGTAATATAAACATGAGGATGATGACAATGATATAAGAATTCAATAAAACAAGTTCAAGGATAATTTTTAAAGATTATAATTTAATTTATCCGTAAATCAATAACGCCCAAATTGACAACACGATCATCGCTTTGTGGAGTAAAATTCAAGAATAATATTATACCAAAAATAATTTGGACCGAAAAGCTAATATATTTTTTATCATGAATAGTACCGGGTGAATAGTATTTTCGAGTGAATAATACCCGTGAATAAGACTTGTGAATAGTAATCCCGTGAATAATACTCGACATGAAAAAGTTAAAACTTATCAAGAATGCTCGAATAATATTTTTATGAAAAGATCTTTGGATGAAGCCTTGAAATATCAAGGATATTCTACTAATTTCATGGAGTATGAAGCCAAAATTTTAACAAAACGAGTATAGAATTTGAAATGCGAAACGAAATAATATTACTTACATATACTACAGTATGGAAGAAAATATTATTTCAAGTTTAATATTGAACAAAAATAACATCCCTTACCTTGAAAAGAAGAGTATTCCAACCTGGTATAAGCGGGGATATTCTTGAAGAAAACTTTCAATCGCTTTTCTACGCCAAAGCTTTCTAAAACTCTAAAGAAATACGCCAAGATTATAGAAGAAGAATTTTCCGATTCGGTGTAATTTTCAATTCTAACTAAGCACCTATTTATAGGAAAATGCTGTAACGCTAAAGGAGACTAAATTAATAAAATATTAATTTAATTTTTTTCTACGCATGCTTTTTGAAAATTTCAGCCACCACCACAAGTGGGGCCCACCAATGATCGACCATCTTTCCCAACAACCAAAAAGTGGGTCGCATTCTAATTTTAATAAAAATTATTTTATTTTCGAAACTTCAATAATTCATAATAAATAGCCCTTTTATCGTAAAAAATCTGAATTTTATGTCCATTCCACACCTAAATCGCATTCTCTACAACTTTATAGCTTTAAGTTTTTCCAAATTCCATACAGAAAATATATGAAATCCACAAACGGATGATTTTTAACACCTTTTAAAATTCATAACAAATCATACGTTAATTTTTAACGGTTCAAAATTTGTGGAAATATACTCAACTTATATATGTATAACATATCCAAAAATTACAACGATTCAACTATTCGGATTAAAATTATAACTCACTTAATAGAGCTTTAAGAACATCGATTTGATTTTTAATACCTCCAATCCAAACAAAAAAATCGATAAAAAAATCTCAACATTAATTCCTTCATTTATAACCACATAAAATAAATATTTTCCTATCCATCATTTATGTACACATAAAATAAATATTTTCTTATCATATAAATCAATAATTAATTATTCAAATATATTATTACAGAATCACAATAATGACAACTAGGCCGTTCCCAAGAAAGATGGGGCTTTTCGATAAGGATTTCTCCTTACTGGCGCGCAATTAGGTGACCAAACCTCTCCTTGACAGAACTTTCTAGACATTGTCAATAATGCTATCTAATAATATTATTCAAATAATATGAATTGATTTGATAATGGGAAATACTGTGCAGTGACAATTATTGAAACAACAATAATATAAAATATCAACGCAGCAATTATTGAATCAATAAAATAAAATATTGAACAGTAATTACTATAATAATTATTGAGTATAACTGAGTGACTTCTTACGTATATCAATAATCAATACCGTGTGCTACTATGCAACCACGCATACTTTTACTACCGAGTAGTTCAACAATTTTAACGGTAACACTTTCGCTGTTATTTTTATAAAAAGATAATTCTGTCGTTTATTAACTACGACAATACTTCCGTTGTGGGGTTCACCAATGATTGTGCCGTCGTAAGAATATTCCCTGTTAAAATGAATATTCCCCGACCAATCGAATATTTTATGACAACTTGCGTACTTTGTAAAATTTATAAATATTACCCACAACTATAACATTATATTAAATTCACTCCATAATATTCAAAAATAATATTTATAGAAAATTCATCTTTATTCATAAAGTTGGGGTCTTACAACCTCCCCTTCTTATGAAATTTCGCCCTCGAAATTAGGGTACATACGTGGTATGTCGAAGAGGTAAGGATACCTTGATTTCATTTCAGATTCTAACTCCCAGGACATTTCCTCAACATCGTGGTTTCTCCACAAAACTTTGACTTGAGTCATAACCTTGGAGCGTAACATAAGCTCCTTCTTATCCAAGATTTTAATAGGAACCTCTTCATACGTTAAATCTTCCGCTATTTCGTCCGGTTCTAATCAATAATGTGGTTCGGGTCTTTTACATATTTACGTAACATAGATATGTGAAAAATATTATGAACATGAGACATACTTGGCGGTAAGGCGAGTCTATAGGCCACAGTTCCTACTCGTTCGTGGATTAAAAATGGGTCAATGAATCGAGGATTAAACTTTCCTCTCTTTCTAAATCTCGTAACTCCTTTCCATGGAGCAACACGTAACAACACATGTTCTCCAATATTGAATTTTACGTCCTTTCGATGATGATCAACATAACTCTTTTGTCGAGCTTGTGAGGTTTTTATACGTTGTCGGATCGTTTAAATCTTTTTCGTAGTCATATGTACCAACTCCGGTCCCAACAACGTTGCTTCACCCACCTCATCCCAGCATACTGGAGAACGACACTTTCTTCCATACAACGTCTCGAATGGAGCCATGCCAATACTTGCTTGGTAACTTTTATTGTAGGAAAACTCCACCAATGGTAAGAACTTGTCCCAACTTCCCTTGAAGTCAAGGACACAGAGTCTTAATAGATCTTCAAGAGTTTGAATAGTCCTCTCTGACTGCCCGTCCGTTTGAGGATGATAAGCCAAACTAAATCGTAAATTCGTGCCCATAGCTTTTTGCAAACTAACCCAAAATCTTGAAGTGAATCTTGGGTCTCGATCAGAAACACTGGATACAGGCATACCATGCAATCTTACAATCTCGTTTATGTACATAAGAGCAAGACGTTCAAGTGTATAAGTTTCTCGTATAGATAAGAAATGAGCAGTCTTAGTCAATCTATTAACAATGACCCAAATTGCATCTATGCCTTGAGAAACCTTGGGAAGACCAGTAACAAAATCCATGGTAATGTGCTCCCACTTCCATTCTGAAATTTCAAGTGGTTGCAATGGACCTTTTGGTATTTGATGCTCCGCCTTGACTCGTTGACAAGTTAAATACCTTGAGATAAACTCCGCTATCTCTCTCTTCATATTGCTCCACCAAAATGTATGTCGAAGATCATGATACATTTTGGTACTTCCAGGATGGATTACAAACGATGTGTTGTGTGCCTCCATCATGATTTTATACTTTAAATCAGAGTCGTTAGGAACACAAAGTCTGGATTTGACTCGAAGTATTCCTTCTTCATCGATTCTTGCTTCTGGCATAGTACCTTCTTGCACTTTCTTCCTCATACGCATCAGCTCCAGGTCTGTAGCTTGAGCAGCTTTAACTTTATCGATTAAATTCAGTTCTACTCGTATATTCGCCATAATTATATGGGTCCCTGGAGTCTGTAACTCTATCTCCATCCTTTGCAAGTCATACAAAATGAGCTTTTGTGTTGACAATATCGCACTCGTACCCGCATATGATCTTCTACTCAATACTTCAGCTACTACGTTCGTTTTACCAGGATGGTATTGAATGATATGGTCATAATCATTCAACAGTTCAAGCCAACGTTGTTGCCGCATGTTGAGTTCCTTTTGGGTGAAGAAATATTTGAGGCTTTTATGATCCGTAAAGATCTTCACTTTCTTCCCATACAAGTAATGCCTCCAAATTTTAAGTGCGAAGACAACAGTTGCCAACTCTAGATCATGAGTAGGATAATTCATCTCATATTCTTTGAGTTGCCAAGAGGCATAGGCTATGACTTTTCTATGTTGCAAGAGAACACATCCTAACCCTTTACCCGAAGCATCACTGTAAATGACAAATCCTTCCGAGCCAGATGGTATTGTCAGAACAGGTGCTGAAATGAGTCTCCTCATGAGTTCTTGAAAACTCTTCTCACATTCCACGCTCCAACCGAATTTTGTATCTTTTCGAGTCAGATGAGTTAATGGAGTAGCAATTCGAGAAAACCTTCTATGAATCTCCGATAATAACCAATGTTCGAGAAAGCTACGTCTTGATGGCCATCGATTTAGGTTGCTCCCGGCTTTGAATAGCTTCAATCTTTACCGGGTCAACAGATATTCCATGACTTGATACTACGTGCCCAAGGAATGCTACATCCTCAAGCCAGAACTCGCATTTCTTTAACTTGGCATAAAGCTTGTTTTCACGAAACTTTTGGAGTATCATCCTCAAATGTTGCTCATGATCTTCACGGCTTTTGAAATATATGAGGATTTCATCAATAAAGAGCGACCACAAAGTGATCCAAATATTCCTTGAATACTCGGTTCATCATATCCATAAAAGCAAGCAGGAGCATTAGTTAATCCAAAAGACATGACTAGGAATTCATAATGCCCGTCTTGAGTTTCGAAAAGTCATCTTTGGAATGTCATCTGGTCTAATCTTTAATCGATGATATTGGAACAAAGATCGATCTTTGAAAAGAATTTGGCGCCAGAATCGGGTCAAACAGTCATCAATACGTGGCAATGGGTACCAATTTTTGATGGTGACATGATTCAACTCCCGATAATCAATCTAAAGTCGCATACTCCCATCTTTTTCTTCTTCACTTAATAAAATAGGAGCACCCAAGGAGACGTCTCAGACAGACGAATGAAACCGATGTCTAATAATTCTAAAATGGGTCTTTAACTCCTGAAGTTCAATAGGAGCCATTCGATATGGGGCTTTGGAAATGGGTTTTGTACAGGGTTCAAGGTCGATACAAAATTCAATTTCACGCTCTGGGGGTAGGCCAGGAAGTTCTTCAGGGAATACGTCAGGAAATTTATTAACAATAGAAATATCATTCAAAACTGACGTATTTTTGTTTAAATCCGTTATATGAGCTAAGAAAGCTTGACATCCGTTTTTCAATAAAAGAATAACTTTATGGCTTGAGATGACAGTGATTGATTTTAATGGTTTGGTTGCTTGAATTCTCATAATAGGTTGGTTAGGAATATTAAAGCTAACAACCTTACGAATATAATCAATTTTTGCATGATGAGTAGTTAACCAATCAATCCCTAGAATTATGTCAAATGCAAGTATTTTCAATGAAATAAGATCGACAGTTAATGTGAGGGTACCGATTTGAACCAAACAAGACTTATAAACAATGGATGTAATGAAGGTTTCTCCCAACAGAGTTTCAACAGATAAGTCAAAGTCTAATTTCTGCAGAGTCAAATTTAAACGTTGAGCGCAACTAGGAGAAATAAAAGAATGGGTAGAACCGATATCAAATAAGGTATAAACTTCGCTAGAGTTTATGATAAGCTTACCCGTGATGACCTCGTTCGGGTTTCTTGCTTTCTGGGATGTCACGGAAAATGTTCTCCCTTGAACTACCAAACTTTGACTTTTTCGGGGACGGCGCTTTGGTGCCTCCATCCCAAATTGGACTTGTCTTGATGAATGACAAAATCGGGCTAGTGACCTTCTCTTCCACAATTGTAACACGCTTTTGATCAGATCGCGATTTGACCGATATGTCCTCCCTCCTCCGTATTTGAAGCATATGATAGGTGGTCGTTCTCCTTCCTTAACAACGGGTGCTGATGCTGACGTCTTTCCATAATTGTTGAATCTCCTCTTCTTGAAATTTCCATTCTTATTATCTTAGCCATGATTATCACCGAAGTGGTTACCATTTCTGGCCTGTTAATTCCTTCCACGCTTGTTGTCACCACTTCGATGACTGCTACCACTGGTATTATCATTTTTCCGGTTGCTCTCTCTTGGTTAGGTTGACTCATTATCGCGCTCTAATAACTGAGCCCTATTCACAACATCTGAATACAAACACAGTTTATGAGAGATAAGGTATTTACGTATCTCGGGTTTCAAACATCTTAGAAACATTCGCGTCATTCTCTCTTCATTATCAACTAAATAGATTTAAACAGGACAACTCTCGCAAACTTGGCTTCAGATCATGCGCGACACGGTCATGTTGTTTTGCTACAGTTTAATAAACTCTACCTCTTTCATGTGACGAATACTTTCGGGAAAGTACTTGTTGTTGAACAGTTCTTGGAACTTTTCCCAAGACATCTTCAGTATGGCAGGTTGAGTACGCTTTATAGAGTCCCACCAGTAATCTGTCTCTGCCCGCAACATGAAGGTGGCAAAGGGAACCTTTTGCTCCTCGGAGCATCCCAATACATCAAATATCTTGTTGATCTGCTTTATCCATGTCTCCGCATTAAGTGGTTTTGGCTTTTCAAAAAACTCTAATGGTCCCAGCTCCTTGAACTGTTTAGCAGTGACCGTTCGAGAGTTGCCAGTGTTTCCACCTGCATTTCGGACAGGAGTCTCTCTTGCCTGATGTTGCATGAATTGCAGAAAGCCTCTGAACATTCCCTCGTTCATCATTTGGTCTATGTTATTGTTTGCATGAGGATTATTGCCTTCCTGATGCACATTATCCTGATTGTTGATCTGTGGAGACTCAACGGTCTCTTGTGCTTCATTGCTATTCTCAACATTCTCAGATGTCATTTTCAAATACTGCCACAAAACAAGGGTTAATTTACATGTCACATATTATCCTTATACTCTGACCGACCAATTAAATACCAAATAAACTTAGGTAGGTCATACTAACGAAGGAATTCCCCGTCTCTCCCCTCCTAGATCTTGTCTCACAACTCAGCCAGAGATCATATCCCTAAGCTTTGATACCAACTGTGACGCCCCCAAAATAGGTATACATCACCCATCTTGAGTCGCCAAATACGTGGTACAAAATTCAAATACAACTTAATAATACAACTATCGTGTAAAATACGACAAAACATAAACTGGAAATTTTAATACGAATATTGTCTTCTAGATAGTATTCAACCCAAATGGAGTCCTCAATACATTTATTATCACACTATTTTATAGAATAGTGAAGACTACTAATGCTATCATCTGGAACGTCACGTCGTTCCCCGCCTAGTCCCGGCTACGTTCTCATTTCCTGAAGAGGACAATGAAATCAAAAGGGTGAGCTCAACTAGCCAGTAATAAATACTATGACTAAGATAATGCAGGATAAATTATCATTAGCCTTCAACAGTGTTAAACTGATAAAATATAACAAACATCAAGTTTAACTACATCGGAACAAGCAATCCATTAGAAGAGTCAAGTAGAGCATAAAATTTACTACCTTCTATGATTTAAAAGGTTTTTCATCACTTTTATTGCTGAGACTCAGCTTAATAAATAATCCACATCATCGAATCACCCTTGCACTACGGCCAAAGATATTCTTTAGTATCACGACCACAAATTATCCATACACAACTGTCCATCGATGCACTACAGGCCAATGAAAACTTTTACCACATCATTTGTAACATTACGGTCATGATTATACCGAATAATCCCTGGTCATAATCATACCAAGTCCATCTATGCACTACAAGCCACAGATAACTTTCAACAGAATATAAACATGAGGATGATGACAATGATATAAAAATTCAATAAAACAAGTTCAAGGATAAATTTTTAAAGATTATAATTTAATTTATCCAGAAATCAATAACGTCCAAATTGTCAACATGATACTGCTTTGTGGAGTAAAATTCAAGAATAATATTATACCAAAAATAATTTGGACCGAAAATGAATCAATTTTTATCATGAATAGTACCCCGGGTGAATAGTACTCGAGTGAATAATACCCCGTGAATAGTACTTTAGGAATAGTAATCCTGTGAATAGTACTCCGGCATGAAAAAGTTAAAACTTATCAAGAATGCTCAGAATAATATTTTCATGAAAAGATCTTTGGATGAAGCCGTTAAATATCAAGGATATTTTACTAATTTCATGGAGTATAGAAGCCAAAATTTTAACAAAACGAGTATAGAATTTGAAATCTGAAACGAAATAATATTACTTACATACTACAGAGTATGGAAGAAAATATTATTTCAAGCGAATATTGAACAAAAATAACATCCCTTACCTTGAAAAGAAGAGTATTCCAACTGGTATAGCGGGGATATTCTTGAAGAAAATTTTCACTGTTTTCTACGCTCAAAGCTTTCTAAAACTCTAAAGAAATACGCTCAAGATTATAGAAGAAGAATTTTCTGATTCTGGTGTGATTTTCAATTCTAACTAAGCACCCTATTTATAGGAAAATGCTAGAACGCCAAATGAGACTAAATTAATAAAATATTAATTTAATTTTTTTTTCTACGCATGCTTTTTTGAAAAATTTCAGCCACCACAAGTGGGGCCCACCAATGATCAGCCATCTTTCCCAACAACCAAAAGTGGGTCGCACCTAATTTTAATAAAAATTATTTTATTTTCTGAAACTTCAGTAATTCATAATAAATAGCCCTTTTATCAGAAAAATACGAATTTTATGTCCATTCCACACGAAATCAAATTCTCTACAACTTTATAGCTTTAAGTTTTTCCAAATTCCATACAGAAAATATCTGAAATTCACAAACGGATGATTTTTAACACCTTTTAAAATTCATAACAAATCATACGTTAATTTTTAACGGTTCAAAATTTGTGGAAATATACTCAACTTATATATGTATAACATATCCAAAAATTACAACGATTCAACGGTCGGATTAAAATTATAACTCACGCAATCGAGCTTTAATAACACCGATTTGATTTTTTAATACCTCCAATCCGACAAAATACTGATAAAATACCTCAACATTAATTCCTTCATTTATAACCACATAAAATAAATATTTTCCTATCCATCATTTATGTCTACATAAAATAAATATTTCCTTATCATATAAATCAATAATTAATTATTCACAAATATTATTACAGAATCACAATAATGACAACCAGGCCGTTCCCAGGAAAGAGGAGGCTTTCCGATAAAGATTTCTCCTTACTGGCACGCAATTAGGTGACCAAACCTCTCATTGACAGAACTTTCTAGCATTGCCAATAATGCTATCTAATAATATTATTCAAATAATATGAATTATTGATTTGATAATGAAAAATACTGTGCAGTGACAATTATTGAAACACCAATAATATAAAATATGAACGCAGCAATTATTGAATCAATAAAATAAAATATTGAACAGTAATTACTGTAACAATTATTGAGTATAACTGAGTGACTTCTTACGTAAGCATCAATAATCAATACCGTGTGCTACTTACGCAACCACGCATATTATCGCAGATTTTTACTACCGAAGTAGTTCAAGCAGTTTATATCCAGTAACACTTTCATTGTAGTTATTTTTATAAAAGATAATTTCGTTGTTTTCTAACTACGATAATACTTAGTATTGGGGTCCATTAATGATTGTCTTAGTCGTATGAATATTTCTTGTTAAAACGAATATCCTCCGACCAATCGAATATTTTATGACAACTTGCGTAATTTGCAAAATTATAAATATTATCCACAGCTATAACATTATATTAAATTCACTCCATAGTATTTAAAAATGATATTTATAGAAAATTCATCTTTATTTATAAAGTTGGTGTCTTACATTTCTGTTCCGCTGTATACTCAACTCCTTGTTCAGCAGTGGACTCTGTTTACCCATCTATTACAATCTCCATTAGGTCCTGAGACTCAATCAATGCTTTCATCTGAATACTCCATTCATAGTTGTCTTTCAATAATTTTGGAATTTGAGGCTGGACCAAGCTGTTAGACATTTTGAAATAAAACAATAAGAGATATTGTGATGGAAATTGACTCTGATACTAGAAGTTGACTTTACAAAGCTTTTCTTAAGTCAAATAACTTTTATATTACTCTTTAGAAATTGTAATAACATAGAACTCTCTTTTTATCTTGCTCTGGCTTATACAAAATGAAACATAGAGCTCTCTATTTATACTAGTGCGTAGAGACTTCGAGACCCGTATTAAATTTTCAATACATGAACCAGCATATTTCAATGTACTAACGTGAATCATGCTAATACTATGAACTTAGCTATCGTATCTTTCTTCTTCCAATGAGCACAAAATACAAAGAGTACTTATTAATATCCATTATTTTTGGTTTGCTCATCTTCCAACATAGAATACACTTATTGGTTTGGTAAACTAGAAAAGAATAACTTAGACATTTAGTATGTTGAATTAAAAAAAATTATGAACATGAAAAAAAAGTCCAAGTGTCACTGTAATAGAGATTAATCTTACTAGACCATTTCATGTATAAGTATAACTTACACACACACACACACTTAATATCATACTCTTTCCATAATTATTTTGGCCCATCGTAACTCTTGTTTATTTCTAATTCCGCCCATACAAACACATCAAACACAGTAAATACTCTCTAACTAAACAAAAACTATATAAATAATAATTTTTTATATAAGAAGCTACTAAAAAAAAAATTGATATTTTTACATGAGTCTCTCTCACTCGAAAATGAGACCTATTATTCATGTGAGAAAAATCATATAAATATATCAATTTTTTATATAAAAATATCAGTTGTAAAGGTGTATAAAAGTTTGTATTAGTATATTTAATTAATCATGAAACTCCATATATAGTTAGGTGACAGATAGAGAGAGAGAGAAATCTGAATGTAGCCAGTAGCCAGTAGCCAGTTGGAAAGAAAGTTGGGACAAGGTTTTAGGGCCCATAAAATAGTAGCACGCGGAAAAGACGAGGCAACAAGATGCATGATTTTATAAAGCAGGGAGTAAGTAGGTTCGGCTCGTACGTAAGCCCTCACTACCAGACATCCCATGCGAAGCAAATTAAGGACATGACAATCTCCCACCACCGCTAATTGTGGGGGTAGGGGGTCTTTTAATTCATCTCCCACACTTTATTTTAAATTAAAAAGGTTGAATAACTATTAGTATAGTTCTTGTGGATAACTTTTTACGTTAAAAAATCACAAATGCTAGAATACCCCTCTTGAAATAAAATAAAAATAAAATATTTTTCTTCAGTTAAATTTTAAAATTTAATATTTTTTTGTTATAGAGTTCTTAAAATCTTTTAAACAAGATCCACTATTGATTATATATTTTTAGTTAAAATGATTAAAATTGAGGGTAAAGTTTTGTATTTTTAAATTCATCGTGGATATCTCTCATATATATATATATATATATATATTTATTTAGAAGAGACATAAAATTAAAGTGAAAATGATGTTGACTCTCTTGATTTTTAACATACTCTATCCATAAATCTTCATTCTGTGGCTGTCCGATTTCATTTGTATCAAATGGCATACGCATTAATTCTAGTGCAGTGCAGTGTCCCCCTTTCTCTTTCTCTTTCTCTTTCTCTTTCTCTCTTTTTTCTAGTGGCGGGGATGGCCCACTTGACCCTGCATGAACATAAATTGCTGGTTTGATAGAGAGGGTCACTAATCCAATTATTAAATTCAGTCTCTTGAAAATAAATTAACGCCCACATATTTATTATGTTAGAGCTCAGAGATGTCTGGGTCTCTTGTTTTTTCTTTTCTTTTTTTCTTTTTTTAATATTTCCCTCACATAAATAATAAACGAGATTCACATTCATGTGAGCAAAATCTTATCAATTTTTTAAAAATATACTCCCTCATCCGTTACAAAATATAAATAAATTGAATTTACAAATATTGCAAATATTATGTATGTAGTTTGTTAGTATATGTTTACTTTTGAAACCATAGAGTTAGAGAGATTTTTTTTTCTCCAAAAATCTCATAGTATAAATATTTTTTTGGTTATCAAATTCAATCTTTTTTTATGGAGAAATAAATACTCCCTTCAATTTAAAATATATGATCAATTTAAACTTTTAAGTCTACTTGAAATATTTTCAAATTTAAATTTAACGCGATTGTTTTTACTTTGCAAACAATAAATCTCATACTTAGTAGTGTGATTTTGTTCTAGTTATTAATTACTCCATTCGTTTCAAAATTAGAGATACAATTTGACTTTTAAGGTCAAACGACGTCATATTAAATTTTAAAATTAGTATGACTCATAAAAATTTAGAATGAAATAAATTTTGTGATTAATAGTTTTTGTTATATACAAACCAGTTATAATTATTGTATCAACAAAAATTAAGTAAATTTATATTAATTTAAAGTTTAATATATCGTTGTTTAATCTCAAAAGTCAAATTGTATCTCTAATTTTAAAACAGACCGAAAAAGTATGATTTTAGATCAAAATTTAATTTTTACCCCAGTTTTCCTAAGGCTTTGGAACTGGGCCAGGCCTAATTGGTGGTGGTGGTGGAGGCCTCATCAAGATAATTTGGTCGGGATTCTACAAAAATGGGCCATATACTACAAGAGGTAGGCGAGATGGGCTGTAGCTACTACTTGATTTTCATTAGATTGATGATTTGATACATTTGCTAAAAGGTAACGGATTATTTGACTTGTAAGTGGCTTCTAGGAATGACAATATATTCAAAATTGTATCCTACTGAAAATGAGAGTTTTGTTTTATTTTTGTTTATTATTACTTTTTTCAATACTGAGATTTGTATTTACATACCTAGATATAATATTTTTATTCATATTTCTTTTAATAACAAACTTTATTTATTAAATTTAATATTACATTCTTTCCTAAATATAAGAACCATTTTTGAAGTCTATTAATTAATTTGAGAAATTCTCAATTTAAAATTGATATAAATTTATTTAATATTAGTATAATTATAAATATGATAAAGTATCTAAGAAATGCTAGTAATTACAAATATTTGTTAATTTTCAAATTTAAATGAATCAAATCAATTTTGAATTGAAAATATCTTTAAATGATTTTAAATTACACTAACTTTAATTTCTGTACTCACTCTTGTTGCTAGGGGTGTTTAAAATATTTGATTTTTTCGAATTTTTACCGAACCAGTTGATACGGGTACCGACGGTGATAGAACTGAAGCTTTGAGAAAGAATTACTTACTGATTTCATTAATAGAAGGCATATAAATAATTACAAATACTAACCGGTTCTTTCTATTCAGCAAGGAAACCGAGTCCTAAGGGATTACAAACTGAGAGCTTATCAACTCAAACTATAACAGAGTCCTAGACTATCTGTTACAACTATACACGGAAGTCGTTACAACTATACACGAAAATACATTGGCTAACAGGCGGTATCGGTTTTTTTTAATACCTATTTTTTTGGTATTTTAACATTTTTCGGTATCTGTAGCGTAATGAATTTTCTGAATTCGATAAAAACTGAAATACCGAAATATCGAAAATACAATTATGATGCCCCAGACTTCGTATGTTCTTTTCTTACTGCAAATGGGATGATTAATGCCATCACCACTATCAGGCAAAACCTCTCTGGTTTTACCCACTTTCGCCTACGCATAATGAATCCAACTTGCACTAATCCAGATTACCTAACAGATGAGCCAATGGATGAGGCATTTGTGCAATACCAGAAGACTTCAGACTAATCTCCAAAGACTTTCATATCAGACGTGCCTATAAATGATTTGGCTTTGGGTCCTTTATATAAGTATACAAGTATTAAAAAGATATTACAAGAATAGTGCACCATTTAAAAATTATAGTAATAGTGCAATAATATATAATAATATCAATAGTAGTGCAAATCTACATCACGTAAACCAAAACAATCAAATACAATCACCTTAAATCTAGAGAAAACTACTCCACTATATACGCCGATTACCAACTAAAAAAACATTCCAAAATCACGAAAAAAACCCGAATGATCCGAACAAATCCAAAGCTTTCTACAGATATTCATTGTTTTCAACCAATTGATCATCTTCAAGAAAGGATCAATCGAAAAGAAGCTAAAAAGCATTCATACTAGAGAGGCCTAATTCAAAAGCACATAAAATCGAAAGCAGTAGTATCGTAAATCGAAATGCATGCCGATCAGGTGATTCAAACCGAAAGAACGATATAATAGTAGATTTCAAACCGAATCGGAAATTGAAAACAAAGGTACGGAAAGCAGGTTAATATATGTATTGAAATAATTTTTTGTTACCTACTTAATTCAACTGCAGTTGAGATATTTGTAACAGTAAATATTTGTTGTTCTCTACAATTTTGCTACGCATACAATATTTTGGGGAAATACATACAAAGATTTGGTTACCTTGTTTTAAGTGTTCAACATTTGAAAAATCACTGCATACGACATTATAATTTTGTTTCAGATATGGAAACAATAAAAAATTACTTCACAAGAATATATATACCAATAACGTATGTTTGGTTACATTGAATAATGTTAGTTTGGTAACCAATTAAATAGTTTTTGTAATTTCAGCAACCAAATACTATTGGTTACTGATGCCAAATTTTTGAGCATTTATATAAAAAGTTGGCAACATTCAAATAAAAATATTTAGATTCCTTGTTTTTAGTTTTTAATATTTAGTATTTCATTTTCGGGGGACATTATAATTTGTGTTTTGGTTATGGCGGGAATCAAAAATTACTTTACGTAAAACATATATACCAATAACGATATTTTGGTTCTTGAATAGTGTTAATTTGGTAACCAAATAAATAGCTTTTGAAATCTCAAAGAACCATCTACTATTGGTTACTAATGCCAATTTTAGAAGCATTTATATAAAAATTAGTCAACATTCATATAATAATATTTGGATTCCTTGTTTTAAGTGTTTAATATTTAGTATTTCATTTTTGGTGTGCATTATAATTTATGTTTGGATATGGAATGAATGAAAACATAACTTTCCAAAGAATATAGATACCAATAACTTATATTTAGGTTACTAAATTGTTTTAATTTGGTAAACCAACTAAATTAATTTCGTAATTTCGTTAATCAACTACTATTTGTTACAAATGCATATTTTTGAAGCATTTATATCAAAATTTGGCAAAATTCATATAATTATATTTGGATTATTTGTTTTTCTTTGTTTAATATATAGTATTTCATCTTGAGTTCATTTTAAATTGTGATTTATTTATAAACAAAATGAAAGCGGTTTGTTTCATACTAATTGATACTAAATACATCTACTTTGGTTACTTAATAAAGTTGCTTTAATATCTAAATAGTAAATTTAAATTATATCGCCATAAAATAGTTTCATGTAAACAAAGAATAATCATATTTTCTTACGCGTGCATAAAGATTTAGAAACATTCATGTAAAGATTTGGATACTAATTACATTATTGTGTGAATGTTACGAGCCAGATATTCGGACCATGGATATGCTTCCAATTGTAGTTTACTTCAACTAACGTGGACCGACAAAGATTCCAATATACAAATTTCGAAAGTTCCAGGCCTCCTATCACCATCAAAACTGTTCATTCACGTAAAATGCACAACATGATATGATTTACATTAAACTGGACTACAACACAACGTAAATTGGCAATCAAATTTTTGATTAACAAAGAATATTCCTCCAATCAAGGTGACAAATGAAGCAACCTTAAGATTCTATATGGAAGTCGTTAGAAGATCGATGAAAATGGAAAGTTTCCACTAATTATAGATTATGAACAAATCATTGGAGGACTACAAGCTTACATAACGTGATAAATGAAGAAGAATATATAGTGCAAGCAGAAACGCAAATGAGATTGACACAGTGGAATTCTGATTTTGGTTCGTTGGCAACACAAGAAGACAAAAATAACCAAAATGGATCACAATATGTTGAGCAGCTGGCAATTGAAGTAATTGACAAAGAAACAGTCAGAAAGCAGGACATAGCAAACACTGCAGTACAATGTGATGAGGTAATTTCAGATCCAAATAAGTTTGAAGTCAAACTACATCAAACTTACATAAACAAGAAAATTCTTTCACAGCAACAATAAGGCTACATTCCATAAGGCAAAACAGATAAACACAAGGTTGAAAGAACAAGTGGTCGAGATTTTGTTCGGTATGCCTAGACAATGGAAATTGCAAATGGAAACTAAGAGCATCAAAGTTTGGAAAACAACTATGTTCAAGGTAAGAGAATTTAATGATGTATACACTTGTTTCATCAAACATCCGCTTGGAGATCACGAGATAAGCAAACAATGAGATGGTTGGTGAGTGCATTAAGCATAAACTAACTAACTTCAAGAAAATTTACACACCAAAAGACATTGTGGAAGACATGATGACTTTGAGTATAACGTGTCCATCTCCTACCAAAAAGCATGGAGATCAAAGGAAAAAGCAATGCAAAAAGTAAGAGGAAATCCACACGACTACACTCTGATCCCTTCTTGGTTGCACATGTTGCAACAAACTAATCCAGGTAGCAATTGCAAACTATTTATTAAATGTTTCAACTATTTTGGTTACTCAAAGTAAGAAGTTTAGTCACTTACAAATACATATACGGGCTACTATCTATTTTAATTGAATAAAACTAAATCCGATTTTGCATAAGACAAATATATACATGAATTGAAACTATTAAATATCATTTTAGATACCATCTAAAGACTATAAAGACATAAAAATATAAGTTATTGTTCAGTAAAAATAATACACACAGTAATCATATCTACTAATCTGGACATTATTGCATATAATTATATTAACCTTACTTTAAAATTCGTTTCAGGATCCGTCACATCATTGGAGTTGGAAAAAAATGGTCGATTCAAATATCTCTTCTTTGCAATAGGAGCATCCATCGAAGCATGGCAACATTGTTTCCCAATCATTGTAGTTGATGGGACATTCATACGAAATAAACTATGTGGGTACATCGCTTCATAAGAAGCACACAAGATGCAAACAGGAACATCATACCGATTTGTTTTGCAGTTGTTGACAGTGAAAATGAATCATTATGGAGATGGTTTTTCATCAATTTGAGAAATGCTTGTGGTGTTAGAGAAGGACAATGCATCATTTCAGACAGACATGAAGCAATTATCAAGGGACTTAACTGTGTGTTCCCTGATGTCATGCACGGTTCATGCACCTACCATATTCTAAAAAATATTAAAAACAGATTCAAAAAGAAAGGAGAAGAGATAAAAAAAGCATACAACGCAGCTTGTAGGGCTTACACCGTAGAAGAATTCAACATATATATGGCTGAACTTGATGCAATTGATACTAGAATAAGAACATATCCGGAGGAAAAGTTAATTTAGAAAAAGTGCACGAGGCTCCATGGAACTGTAGGCGGTATTTAACAATGACTTCAAACACGCCGAGTCTATTAACCATGCAATCAAGGGAATTAGAGATCTTCCAGTTGCGTCGATGATTAAATGCCTACGCTGTATGGTTCAAAGGTGGTATTTCACAAACAAACAGTCAGCAATATCAACTTTCATAACTTTATCCACGACAGCTGAGAGAAGATTACAAGATAATATCAACGAGTCAAAGAAACTTAAAGTCAGCCATAAAACCCAAAAATTGTTACTGCACATCTTTGGAAAAAAATATCATTAACAATTATATGAAACCACAAAATGAATTATTGGTTACCAATATAAATTGTAAAAGTTACTAACAGTACATATAACTTTAATTATTCTATATATATTTTTTTTAAAAAAATAATTATTGTACATACTAACTAAACTATTAAAATTTGTTGCAGTTGAGACATCAAATCTAGTAATTTTTACCATTTATGATGTCACCAAGCAATTTATCGTGGATACGGGAAAAAGACATGCACATGTCAGTAAATTTCAATACCATGAAATGCCTTGCTTGCCTCATCATTGGCCGTTAATAAAGAAGCGAAATATGAGTCGTTATGATTTTTTGCTCAAATACTATTCAAAAAAAACTTTGATGGACACATATTCAAATTTCATCATGCCATCGACGACAAAGAGAATTGGAATGTTCCGCACGAGATTAAAACATATGTGTCAAACCACCAAATACAAGAAGGCCAAATTGGGCGACCAAAGATTGGTAGGTACAAGCATGTTTCCGAAAATACCATTCGTAATAAATGCGATTTATGCCAACAAAAAGGACACAATAAAAAAACATGCAATAATTCACCAATTTTGGAGCCGAAAACGTTGTAATATATTTCATTTTTAACCAAAAAAAATTGTAATGAGACTCATTGATGAGTATCGAGGTTGCTTAATATACATTCATATTGTAATCGCTTTTATTGATTAAATAAATAAAATTTATATTGCACAATATTGAAATATGTTTATTTTTCATTAATTTTGTTTAATGAAGTAATTATATCTTTAAAATCAACAATCAGTATATTATAATTATTGATGTATATTTTATTTACTACCTAAAACTACAACAGCACTGTAAATGCAATTTTGGCTACCAAGTATACAATGAAAAAATTTGCAAGTACCAACCATTTAATTAATAGATTAATTTTAATTAATATAACTATTTGGTAAACCACAAAACAAACATTTATTATAATAGATACTCAGAAATGAAATTATGGCTACTAACTCGTACCATGCTAAAAAACTATAAAAGTACTATTTGGTTACTATCTAAAACTAAAATATATACCGTAAATGAAAATTTGGATACTAATTCTACCATGTTAAAAAATTATAAAATTACTAAAACTAATTAATAGATTATTTTTAAATTAATATAAATGTTTCATAAACCTCAAATACATTTATTATAAATAATATATATTGTTAGTGAACCATCACTACCATAACAAATGAAAAAAAACATAAAATAATGTGTAAAATGTGATATAGTTTCTGTTATGAATGATTACCCTTTTAAAATGTTTTTATTCTAATTAATATCTTTAAAAAACAAGTAGTTCTAATTAAAAATAAAATAAAATGTAATCGACATATTTATGTATATTTTAGGTTGTTATTTAAAACTAAAAAAAGCTTACATCAGTAAATGAAATTTTGGCTACAAACTGTATCATGTTAAAAAAAATAAAATTACAAAAAAATAATTATCCATACTAATTCCTAAACATTTTGGTTGACACATATTTAATTCTATCCATTTTCGGTTTTGGGGAAGGAAAAACCAATTTTAGGCCTCTGTGTTTTTATTCAAATCAGTAAGTGAAACATTGATTATGTTTCATTTAACTTTTTCCTCCACTTCCACATTGTTGTCATTTACTTGTTTAGATTTGTACCCACCAAACTTTTGTACACATGATTACGATAAATGGTAACTCTCTTTACAAATTTTAGTGCCAATCGCAGCAGCTTAAATGTTGTTTTTTGCAAATGTAAACTCACTTCATAAAACATTAGAGATGCTAACAAAAAATAAATTTATATGTGTCAACAAACTATATCTCATTGTCATTAGTTTGAATACACATTACATGTACAACATTATTAATTTTTTAATGTTTTTTACAATATATTATCAATACTAATTGGATACCAATACCAACTCAAATAGATACCATAATATCAACATTTAGAAACCAACTGTACTATAAATAAAAATGTTAACAGTAATAAAGTACGAAAATTAAATAAAAAACAAAAAATAACAATGATAGCCAACGAAACATACTCATACTTCCACTTGTAAAAATTAATACATCATTCAACCATCATAATAATTACAACCATTCCATAACAAATAACCACATCAAATCAGAATAATTACAACGAATTTCCACAACCAATAACCATATCAAGATTCATAATCATACTAGTCTTCAATAGCTAATCTTCCTGTATATTCTGTGTCAGATTCATATCCAACTAAATGTTTCTTCCTTGCATGATTAAACAAGTTGACACAAAGCTTCCTACGGTATTGAAGTATCGAAAATGGTTTTGGCATTGCAGATATCGTCTGATTAATGAAATGTGCCGCAAAACAAATGGTAAACATTCCGCAATCGCTGAAAAAACAATAAATATATAACATAAATCAAAATAGACTTCATTATATATACAAAACTGAACAATTATAAGTAATTGGAAAATTACCTTTCAATTTGTTCCGGAATAACCTCTGCAAATTCTAGATCAATGATATCATGTTCAACTTTGTTGCGGTATGGAACACTATTGAAATCAATATCTATTCTATTCTTCCAAAACCCGCAATTAGACAAAATTATGGGGAGAATAAAGATGTACGGCTCGCATACATCACTAATATTTGTGCGCATAACATTCCTATCCTGTTGAAGAGAGTTATAAACCACTAATACTCTGCGATGCACGCCAAACACAAGCAAAAACCAATGAATGAGCAGTGGATATAGGAATGGGGAACATAACAAAATCGACGTTAACCTGTGGTGTGTTGAATTCCATAAGATACCCATGAATGTACTCAAATTATATCACCAGAGTCCAACAATGATTCTTATCACAATTTCTATTACCATATTTTCTATATAAATTGGTCAACTTGATATGGAACCAACAATCGATTGTTGTAACCCATATTTGAATTTGGTTGAAAAGTGCTTAGCCACTTCTATTTAATGTAATACAAGTATATATGTTGATGTTCGAACAAAAATTAAAAACTAAATAACAATCAGATTTAAACAAAGAAAATAAAAATAATAATGTAACATACTAGTTTCCAATAAATATTCAAATAGTTACCAATATAATTCAATAAGGTTACCTAAACTAACAAACATGTATTCAAAGATAATAAAAACTCACATCATCATCAAGCCACGGCACCTGGGTCTTGAAAGCTTGTAAAACCACATTTTGAAGCTATCAAGCATTGCACTCCAAATCGAATGAAGGCTCAATTTTGTCATTGTTACTTGGAAACTTTTCAATCCTTCAAAAATAGTAAAACAACCAAAAAAAAATTATTTTATATCCTACTAAAAATATAATGAAAATATATTAAACTCCAATATACATACTTTTTTCGGTTATTCAATCCAATCTTAAACCACCGATCAAAAGAACATCTTCATCTTTTGAAGGAATACACATCTGAGATATCCGGAAATGCCGACAGAGGGGGTAATCGACGAACATCCACATCAGAGAAGAGGTAGAACCAAATTGAACCAAACTTTGAAGTTAAAGGATTCTTCAAAATAAAGACTCTTCATAGCAAAGGTAATAAAGTTCGCTTAATTGGTCTTATGAAGAGCATTTTTCAATTTCAAAATATTGAATTAAATCTCGAGTTGTAAACACTAGCTCATCAAGTATAGAAATGTTTGATCCTTCAATTTATTTACCGTAATGTTTTACAATACATGACAAAAAGACCGGGGTTAATATCAAGTTGAAAATACAAAACTATTGATCAATACAAACATAAACACTATAGCAAACTAACTAATACAACAAAATAATTAAATTGCTAATAAAAAATAATAACAAACCTCAATAGGTGTAAAAATAACAATTTCTTTCCACTAGATTGACTTAAAATATCAAAGCTAGGAACATCATCCATCTTCAAAGACATGTTAAAAAAAAAAAAGCATTTATAAATATAACACATTAAAAAAAATTAAAAATTTAAAAATGACTAACCTTTTCATCCTCAATATGAATTTTAACCCCTAGAGTATAAACAATTATCTCTTCCCGTAAGAATTTAAACCAACATTTTTAATCGAATCTGTTAATAAAAACAAAAAGAAGTAAGCATTTACTTAATAAGCATAGAAAATAAAATGAAAAACTAAAAAAAATGTAAACCTGTGCATCCTCTTCCTCAGACTGATTTCCAACAACACCACCAACAGGAGGATCAACACTCCCCTTAATATTACCAACATCAACGTTATCACCCAACTCATTATCATCATCATCATGCCAGTTAGAACCACTAGCATCATCAACATCATCATTATCAGCAACACCATCATCATCATCATCATCACCACCATTGCCATCACCATCACCAACATCATCATCAGCATCAGCAACATCATCACCATCATCATCATCATCATCATCATCAACAAAAGAAACATTTTTATGTTTTCTATTATTATACTGACCATATACAAACTTTCTAATCATTTTTTTTACATCCCTGCAAATCTGCATTTGAAACACTTGCAGTAGGTCTTTTAACTTAACACCCAAATTCTCAATATCTTTTTTCATCTCCATTATCTTACCTTCTAAAGGTTTTACCCGTTTATCAATAACTTCTTCCAAATCAGAAATAGAAAAACCAATATCATTAAATTTCCTTGATGAGTCAACTTTAACATCAGAAATTTTGCCTGCAACATCATTTCCATTAAAAAAATGAAAACCCCCCAACCCCAACCGAACCTTTTCATCAACCATAGGAACAATATTCTGAACGATCAACTGAAAAATAATAATAACAACAAATATACCATGTCAAAAAGATTAAATATAAAACATAAGCAAAACAATACAAAAAATATAATAACAGAAACCAATATAAAATATAAATGGAAACCAATTATAAGTGCAATCTGAAACCAACAACATACCGACTGGATCCAAAAACAAGATCATTCAATTTCTCATTTTTAGAGGCTTTCCTAACTCCCTCCATCTAAATAATTTCAACTCAAAGATGGTCATCAACACAAAATTCTCTGACTTTCAAAGTAGGTATTGTTTCAAACAAAAAAACTTGAAACACATAAGGAAATCCATTAAGTTTGGAAGATTTACAATGACCATCCCTATAAAAATTATAAATCACCCCACCGTGCTTATCCTTCCTTACATAACCCTTGACTGCAATAAATAAAGAATTCTTTGTCTCATTGAAATGCAAATTTACCCCATGGATAACTTTCAATATCCCCATAAGACAAAAAGTTGAACAAAGTTTCATCAATATAATTGTCGTAAACGAAAGCTAGAATGAAATTAAAACCAATAAAATAATAGACATTCTGGCTCGCTTCATCATCATCATCAAAAAAAAATACTGCTATATATCTTGCCAATATTAGAGCGGTGACAACCTCATCACCAAAAAACTTCTCCACCAACATGATTTCGAATCCCCTTAAAACTATCAATATTTTCATTACCTTGCCAATTCAAACCGTAAATCAAACAAAATTAAGCAATCCAAACCTATCCTTCTCTCACCAAACAAAACCACAATTCCCCATCACCCCTTTGATAAACTTCCCTAATCAAGGCCTGATGAATAATCTGGGAAAACATTTGTGGTTGTCCAAACTCTAAAAATTTACCAAAACATGTCAACTTAAACTAAGTCAATTGTACCTCAGACAATTTCTTCTTGATAATATTTGGTACATCCATATCACGCCAATATATAATTTTTGCTGAAAAATTCCGATTACGCTCCTCGTAGAATAAATCCCAAATCTGAAAATGCAGAAACTTACATTAAAAACACATTAACCAAATTAAAAAACTACATTAAAACTTTAAATCAAAAAGCTGTTAAATGAGCAATATCAATGATAAACAAAATAATTTCAAAGAATTGATCATAATAAAAATAATTATAATTTTTAAATAAAAAATCAGAACAATCATCAATCTCCAATACTATTGGAGTAAAAGACATGTTAATATAACAGTTACCGCGATAATATAAATCTAAATAATAACAATAATGTAATGTATTAACCAAAACTAAATCTAAAAGTATCTAATACTCAATATAATTAAAACAGTTGATTTCAAAAAAGAACAATTTCAACAATGCTTAAAACAACACAAACTCTAATGAAATATTACACATTTTAACAACTATTACAAAAATCGGGTTTCAAACATATAAAAGAAGGTAACCAAATAACAATTAAGAAAGTTACTTATATTGAAAAAAATACATGTTAACAACTATAACAAAGATAAGTCTCCAATCATTTCAATATTGGTAACAAAAAACAAAATAAAGAAGTTACCAAAGATATTATAAATCTACAGAATAACAATAATGTAATGTAGAAACCAAAATTTTAAACAATAACAATTTTAACAATCCTTAAAACAACACAAACTCCAATGAAATATTATACATTTTAACAACTACTACAAAATCGGTTTCAAACATATGAATGAATGGAACCAAATAACATTTAAAGAAAGTCTACTACAACAAAAATAACAAAGATAAGTTTAATCATTTCAATATTGGTAACAAAAAAAATAAAATAAAGACGTTACCAACATATTATAAATCTACGTAATAACAATAATGTAATGTAGAAACCAAAAATTTAAACAAGCACAATTTTAACAATCCTTAAAACAACACAAACTAGAATGAAATATTATACATTTTAACAACTATTACAACACTCGGTTTCAAAACATATAAAAGAAGGTAACCACATAACAAGATTAAGAAAAGTTACTACAACAAAAAATAACAAAGATAAGTTTCCAATCATTTCAATATTGATAACAAAAAATAAAATAGTAAGTTACCAACATATTATAAATCTACGTAATAACAATAATGTAATGTAGAAACCAAAAATTTAAACAAGCACAATTTTAACAATCCTTAAAACAACACAAACTCTAATGAAATATTATACATTTTAACAACTATTACAACACTTTCGGTTTCAAACATATAAAAGAAGGTAACCACATAATGCTTGAGAAGCGAGTTACTACAACAAATAACAACTCAGATGATCATAGAAAAGAAATTTAGGGACCAACCAAAAATATATACAGTATCGAGACACTAAAATATGAATGAAAACCAAAATTTTAACAACAACAAATTGAACAAAACTTAAAACATAATAAAATGTGTTTTGAAAATACACGAGAATGGAAACAATGATTTTATCAAACAACAACTTCAAACATCCATGATACTACTTGAACAAAAAAAAAAATACAAACCAAAAACACAACCATGCATAAAATAAAAACACAAAAATCAAAAACAACTAAAAAATATAATTCTTAAAAAATTAACAAACCTTCAAATGTTTCTCGCATAGTGGAACCATTTTTTTGACTATGAGCTGAACTTTATCTTCTTTGACAACTTTTTTAAGATAACCTTCAAAATCCGAATCAATATTCACCATAGATTTCGACTTCTTCTTCGATTTCAACAACAACCTCTTACCCTGTTTAGAAGACTTTGAACTACTATCCTTCACCACTAAAGATAACTTCGAATCTTCCATATTAAAACCATCTGGAACTCTTTTCCTCTTCCTATCAGGATTCTTATCCCTCATTCCCTCCATGCTCTTCCTCGTAGAAACCATACCGAAAAAATAGATAAAAAAAATCAGAAAATGTAGTACCGATAACTAGGAACAAACCAAAAAACTTGAGAATAACACGATCTGAAACAATATAGGACAAACACGAAGTAAAAATCAAATGCCGACAACGAAAAATCTATCCTAAAAATCGACAGAAACACAGAGAAGAAGATGAATAAGGGTTTGCTTACAAAGTGAACAAAACACCAAATAAGGGTTTCCAAAAGAAAATAGACGACATACAAAACAAAAAAATTTAAAATGAACACAATCCCCAAAAAAACGCGATATCAGTTTTTTAAAAAATAAATAACTGAATTTCCATGTCATCAGGAAATTAAAACACATCCCTTAATTAAAGGAAGCATAAATATGCACTAGTAATGAAAATAAAATTTTAAAAAAATTAATTTTGTAAATATTTAATGAGTGCACTTTTGTTGTAATTATGTTTTAAAAAGTACTATAAAATGTAATTGTTCCTTTGGCTTTTGAGTATATTGACAATTATGATGCCCAGGCAGCCCAGCTACAATTAATCAATTATATAAATAATTTCTTAGTTTTAAAAAAATTATTAATATATAAAATAAATTATTTAATTATTATTAATAATTATATATATTACCATTTGGTATAACAGAAAACCGAACCAAAAAAATTGGTATCGATTTTGTAATAAAACCAGTGATTCGGTACCAGTTCTTGCTTTTTCGATGTTTTCAGATCGGTATTGGTTCGATATTTTTGATATTGGTTCAATTTTTTTACTGATGACACCCCTACTTGTTGCACCATTAGCTTCCATAGGTAAAGCTTCCAAGGAAGTGTCCTAGTAAATATTGTTTCAACACCAACATATTGTGGAAATTCAACTTGTGGAACATCTATAGCCTCAGTACGTAGCTGGACTTC
Source organism: Panax ginseng (assembly GCA_020205605.1). NCBI lineage: Eukaryota > Viridiplantae > Streptophyta > Magnoliopsida > Apiales > Araliaceae > Panax > Panax ginseng. The sequence goes on along the minus strand of CM035144.1, from coordinate 115,538,567 downwards.
CTGATATATATATATATATATATATATATATATATATATATATATATATATATATATATATATATATATATATATATATATATATATATATATATATATATATATATAAGGGAATGATAGCATCTATTTACTATGGATCAAAAAGTGGCATATAGTATCTATACCGTTCGTGTAATTAATAAATGGTTGAGATCTGTTATGGGAACACGTCGTCCGCTAGTATTACTAGCGGATGTGGTTATACTAAAATAAGACGCTTATGCCCCCATTTATACGCCACACGACCTCGGAGGGAACACTGCTTTAAGGAAAATAATATTTAGTCTGAAATTTTAATCTGACTTCTCCATCCGGATCACTTACTGCAAAAGCCATGGTCACATCAAAGATAAATGAGTGACATGGGTCCCGTATAAGCCACATTGTAATTTATTAATGATAAAACATAAAACACTATATTCTCTTTCTTCTATCGTGCTTCTCTCTCATTGTCCAATTCAAATATAGTTATGCTAGTTCACCATCATTACGATTACGTATGAAGAAGAGTTCAGATCTATTCTTACGGAGGCTTTGGATTACGTATGCCTGTGAGAAAGATCTGATAATAGATAGATGGGGTTTTCTCCAATTTGAAAAATAAATTTCTTCGGTTCTAACTCTAGTTTCTCTCTCTCTCTTTCACACACACACACACACTTACTCTCTCTCTTATAGTTTAATATTTGTTTCTTTGCAATATATGAATCTGCAGGTGGTGGTTCAAAGGTGTAGAATCAGAATGTTAAGTTTGTGACTTTGTCAATCCTCTCTTTAACTTCTTTACAAATGCGCAAGTGGGTTTGGATGATGATAACAGATTTGGGTTGGTTGTTGGTTAAAGGAGTGCGATTATATTTACTGGTTTGCAACAACACGTCCGCTAGTCTTACTAGCGGACATATTATTTTCATATTTCAATTGGCTGCTGGTTTGTCATAAATGGGGACATAAGCGTCTTAATTTTAGTATAACCACGTCCACTAGTAATACTAGCGGACGGCGTGTTCCCATAACAGATCTCAACCATTCATTAATTACAGACTAAGTATAGATGTTATATGCTACTTTTTGATCTACAATGAAATAGATGTTATGGATCATTTCCCATATATATATATATATATATATATATATATATATATATATATATATATATATGTGGTTCTTCCATAAATAAATCCTATTCTTTGTGAAGATTATGCAACACCCCTTTTTGTACTGATTGATAAAATGAATTGATGGGTGAGATGAAACATAAATATCCTAAAGCCAAGCACAACTTTAATCGCAAGCTTTTATTTTAATATGAGGACCCCACCATAGTCAACATGTTGTCGGTTTATTGAAATAAAATGAATTTTTAATATTAAATAATGCCCGACCTAAGACAAATTAGTCTTGGTATTGTGCCTTTTTATAAAATACTCCCAAAATGGCTACAAGCTCTTACGGTAGTAAAAAAAAAAAAAAAAAAAAATTCCAACGGGACAAGCTCTTACTATTTGTAAAAATAAAAAAAAATAAAAAAAAACAAATCCAAACCCAAGACAACTTCTTACGAGCATTGCACAAGCTCTCAAGTTCTTTATTTGCTTATTCCAAATAAAATATTTGTTATTTTTATAACTCTTTCATTTAATAACAAATAAAGAATTATAATTCAAATAAAAATAATATCCTATTTTATAAAAAATATATTTTATAATTTTTATTTGCTATTTTATAAAAATATTTTATATTCTTTATTTGTTATAAAATATTTAATAACAAATAGCAAATAAAAATAGCAAATATTTTATATTCTTTATTTGTTATAAAATATTTTATATTCTTTATTTTTATAAAAATAGCAAATAAAAAATTATAAAAATACAATGCTCTTCCTACAAAAAAAAAAAATACCAATAGGACAAGCTCCTACTACTGTTTGTAAAAAAAAAAAAAAAATTATACCAACCGGGACAAGCTCTTATTTGTTAAAAAAAAAATGTACACAGTAGGACAAACTCTTCTTGTAAACAAAAAAAAAAAAGCCACCGTTAAAAAAAATTATTTTACTTAATGGGACAAGCTCTTACTATTTGTTAAAAAAAATGTACCAACAGGACAAGTTCTCACCTAAATTTGTTAAAAAAAAAAATGTACCCGGTAGGGACAAGCTCTTCAATTTGTAAAAAAAAAAAAAGCCTAATTGTGTTAAAAAAATTATTTTACTAAGGGACAAGCTTCATTTAAAAAAAAAATGTACCAGTAGGGACAAGCTCTTACTACCAAAAAAAAAAAGTGTACTTAATAGTACCGTTAAAAAAAATTATTTTATTCAAGCAACTTCATTGCTTAAATGACTCGAACTCGCATGACCTCAAACTCCAAACACACGTCTATATGACCACCCAGGAGCACCACGGGCCTAACATTAATTTCAAACCAAGGATATGTCTTTATATTAAAACTTCACCATCCCCAAAATCTATATTCTTGCATTATTATTATATTCTGAAACAAATATTATTAATAAGTCTATATAATACATATGGGGTTTGATATTTAGAAATAAGTTAATATCTATATTTATTAAGCAATGATTATTAGTAATGATTTTATATATTAAGCAATGATTTTATTATTAAGAAATGATTTTATTATTAATAAAACTAGTTCAATTAGTCTAATAAGTAATGATGATAATTTTTCAAGTCATTTCGAGGAAATTAATTTACTTATCGAATTTATAAAAGTAATGAAGTATTATTATAATAATAATAATGTGATTATCAATATTAAGTACAGTAATATACCAATACTAAGATTTGCATAACATTAAGAGAATAGTACATATTACATGTTCATTTTCATAAAATAAAAAAAAACATAGAATGATTAATACAACCGACGCCTTTATATCTCGGAGAGTAGGAAGTAATCTTCATGGATTTCTTGTAGAGCTCCTATGCGACGCAGAACGAAAGATCTGTGACATCTTCCAAGGACCACTTCTCTTCGTAAATATTACCATTGGCCCTAACGAAGCAAATCAACATACTTGCAGACAAAAATGCCACGATCTGCGTGGTTGTGTTGTTTGATCCGAATCTTTAAGGTCTGCACAAGATGGGATTACCATTTGGGCCACTTCACATGATCGGATTACCATTTCGCAAACAAAATGGTATCAAATGTACCTGCGTGTACAAAGTAGTTGGTTAATAATTTTTAATATTAAAGGACATTATAAAATTAAAATATTTTAAAACTAAACATACCGCAACTTTAACGAATTAAAGTACATTTCATGTAACTTAATATACTTAGTGTCATTGTAGTGCTGTGGTCAATTATGGTAACCATCCAATCTTCAAATTTGCGAATAGGAACAAGACAAAATGGCGTTGATTGGTACTACACGGCTAAGATGAATATGTATTTGCATTCGTGTAAAGGTGGACCAACATCTTGGTTAACATCTGGATCGTAAAAAACTCCATGCAAAGTATTCACGTTAGTGTATGGCACATAGCCACTCGCCCAAGATGCATGAAGAATGAATTCATGAAACCAAATTGGGACCACCTTTGTATTCCCCGACGACTGTAGTATTCCTCTCTGTCTCGTAGCAACAACATATAAGCGTTGATGACATGCTCGAATATCCAACTCCAGTGCCCTAAGGATTGCACGCGCATTGTGTTCTAATTCATATAAGCTGGCGCGGATGTGATAAAGGATATAAATCCCTTACGGTGCCACCACGTTTCCAAACATATGTTTATTTACAAATGTCTCCTTCCAATCTTTAAGTCTTTTGGATAAGGACCCTTTTGATCCATAAGAGATGTGGTCTCCGCATCTTGTACACGATTGAGACCAAATGTACATTATTATTATATAGCAATAATAATTAAAACCATCACTATTAACATAACTATATATACCTTTTGTGAACTAGATCCCTTGGCGCCGGAAAGTCCATAAATGAAGACTTGGTTGGAATGTAACACTCCTCATAGGTTTGGAAGGTTGGAATGTAACACTCCTCGTGAAGGCTTGGGTGGTGGGAATGGAGCTCTCTCGATTACTTGTGGGGTGGGTATGTAGCTCTCTTGTCTGACAACATAATCAGTTTGTTTCCCCAAGCCCTTCATTGAGTTGTGTGTATTGGATCTGTGTTCTAAAATTTGTGGGACCCCCCCATCGAGGTATTTGTTTACCTCTTGCTTCAAGTCGTATAGGCGTATTGAAAATCCCAATTATTTTTTGCAGAACCAACTCTGGAGGCGGTGAGTAAAATCTTGAAAATTTATCAAATAACGACTTTGCACTCTCAACACGTCATGTAAGATAAACACAAATAAATATTATTAACAATAAATATGAATAAATGTAATATTAAGTATTTACTTCAATACATGATTTATTAAAGAAGAATATAATTTTATACCATTTGAATAAGGTGTTGTTGGTTGTAAATGGCCCGAGGCTCATAACAACTATCGTGGTCGTCTTCGGCCGAGGGTTGGGTGAATTTTCCAACGTGTAATTTTCCTATACCGCACCATGTAATCATCTATTGGGACATAATCAAACAATTTCAGGTTTTGTTGTCCTTCGAGATGATCCATGTATGCCTACCACATCGAAATATATTCCCTCTCAAGGCCATGCAATCCTCGACATCAATAAATTTAAACTTTTCTCCTTCCTAAGGTCACCGTGTGGTTTTGGTGGTGATGGTATGCCTTGCATGAACCCGAGCTGTCTCATCACACGATCCCGCATCCGAAATTCCACAATATCAAAGTGGATCGAGGGACCCCACCAGATCCCAACAATCTGCCTTCAAAATTAAATCCACTGATATCATCATCCCACATTATGTAAGGCCGCCAAACCACATCCCACATAGACTTAATATCTAACTCCCCTCGGTAAAATGACAAATGGTGATGGGGATTCTCACGTCTACCTGTGGTAATGGGCTCCAAAATAGGACCATGCTAAAGTCCTAGGTAACCATAAGGATGATTGTGGCCAAGGGTTTGGCTTTCCAATACTTACACGCTCATAAGCCCAAATTTGTAACAATGTAACACAACCATTAATGTATTTAACTCCTTTCTAGTAGCAGTATATAAAGATCTGTACAAATATGCTAACATTGCCGCACCCCAAGAGTAAGTTACACAATCTTCAACGTTGGCAATAAAAGACATATATCGTGGGTGCACACTATTTCTATTCCTATTAGGGAATAATATTTCCCCACACAACCACAATATGTATGCCTTTGTGTGTCGCCCTACAACATCTTTACTTGCATTCTCGGGACAATTATTAAAATGTTGATGTAACCACACTAATGAAATTACTGACTGCGCTTTTTTTGAACTAAAATATTCATCACCTAATTTATCTCCAAAACAATCCCTAAAATAATTCAAATTGGTGATGCTGAGGGACAATTAAGGGCTTTCCCACCCAGTAACTCCAAAAATAAAGTGAACATCCTCTAACGTGATTGTTATTTCTCCACAGTTTAAATGAAAAGTATTGGTCTCCGGACGCCATCTCTCGACTAAAGCAGATATCAGACCAAGATCAGTTTGGTGTACAACACCTTGATAACTAAATACTCCAAATCCACATTTATCTAAAAGGATTTTTGTTGTTTTTGTCAAAAAGCCCACCGATTATATTTCGATCGGTATATCGAATTTGAGCTTAGTTTTTCCTATCTCTCCCATGATATATGTCATCTGATACATGATCTTGTTGATCATGCAGAACACTTGGATCAATTGGCCCATATTCCCAACTATCCATCTTTTACCTAAAAAAATACATCAATTCCATATTAGTATTAAGATGCATGACAAAATCAAGTTAAAAGTAACATGCTGCAAAAATATTAGTATTAAGATACATATTAGTATCAAATGTATCAAAAATATATCAAAAATGTATCAAATGTATCAAATATATCAAAAATATATCAAATGTATCAAATGTATAAAATATGTATCAAATATATCAAAAATTTATCAATTATCACAAATGTATCAAAAATATATTAAAATGTATCAAATGTATCAAATATATAAAAAATGTATCAAATGTATAAAATCATTTCTTAATAATAAAATCATTGCTTAATATATAAAATCATTACTAATAATCATTGCTTAATAAATATAGATATTAACTTATTTCTAAATATCAAAACCCCATATGTATTATATAGACTTATTAATAATATTTGTTTCAGTAATATAATAATAATGCAAGAATATAGATTTTGGGGATGGTGAAGTTTTAATATAAAGACATATCCTCATTTGAAATTAATGTACTAGGCAGTGGTGCTTTCGGGTGGTCATATGACGTGTGTTTGGAGTTTGAGGTCATGAGTTCGAGTCTGTTTAGATGACAAGTTGCTTGAATAAAATAATTTATTTTTAACGATTCTTTAGTACACATTTAATTTTTTTTTTTAACAGTATAACAAAGCTTATATTTAGATGCGTAAGAAGACAGAGCTCATACTATCTGGTCCTAAATGGGTACATTTTTTTTTAACAGTAGTAAAAGAGCTTGTCAGTTGGTTTTTTTTTTTTTTTTTTTTTTTTCTGGTAGTAAGAGCTTGTCCGGTTGATATTTTTTTTTTTTACAGTAGGAAGAGCTTGTATTTTATAATTTTTATTTGCTATTTTATAAAAAAATAAAGAATATAAAATATTTTATAACAAATAAAGAATATAAAATATTCTTTATTTTTATTTGTTATTTGTTATTAAAATATTTTATAACAAATAAAGAATATAAAATATTTGCAATTGCTATTTGTTATTAAAATATTTTATAACAAATAAAGAATATAAAATAATTCTTTATTTGTTATTAAATGAAAGAGTTAATATCTATATTTATTATTATCCCCTAATATTTTTTTTTTATTTTTGTAAAAATATGTCCAATTAGTCTAATTAATATATTAAAAATAAATATCATTCTTTAATAAAATATAAAGTGATCATTATAAATCTTGCATTATTTTGTTGTTATTATACGAAAATAATAACAACAAAGAATAATCTTTGCATACATAATATGCACGTGATAACATGCATTAATGACAACAAAAACAAATACATGCATGGTATTATATCCCTTTAATTCAAATAATAAATGCGTTGATAAAAATAACACCAATGAAACTATTAAAAATCGAACAAATAACAATAAATAAAACTTACTTGTTGAAGTTTTTTGCTCCTCTCTTCCAAATACTTCTCTCTCTCTGTTATTTTTATTTTATCTAGCTTGGCAAGTGAACTTTAGTTTGAACAACATATGTTCTCAATAGAGCGTTTAAATAAGGTGAGTAAGTCCAGATACATGAATTATTTTAGGACCAAATTCAAACATTAATATCTTGTTATGGGTCACAAACTTTTTATATTACCGAACTTGCGGTGTTCTTTCTAGAGGTGTTCTTTCCGAGGCAATGTGGCAAAAAAGAAGTCAAACATGGCGGAAAAAGTTTTGTTGCTTGCTTCCGGTGGTATAAAGCTTCATAGGTTTACCCTTTGTTGTTTTGTTTCTTTTATTATATTATTAATAAAAACTCCGCCCGTAGGTAGAGGCTATCTTAAGCTTTATATGAAAAAAAAATTATATTATTAATAAAACCGTTACTTAGATTACAGTTATATAACTGACTTATAAATGAAATTTTTTTTAACGCTAAAGAGACTCGAACCCGTGACCTCAAGCACCAATCCTCGTCAAATGACCACCTGAGCACCACTTTGCCTAAATTGTTTTATTTTACCTTGAATTTGTATATATCTTAAAGCAGTTCATTTCCCCAAATTAAATTTCTCAATATTTTATTATTATTATTATTATATTATTATTACGAATTGAGTATAAAGTCGTTCCATATTATTGTAAAACTTATACTTTTTTTTATTATTTTATTACCATTATTATTATTATTATTATTATAAAGTTGTATCTATTTGGTCTTTTTACCTTTAAATATTATCGGAGAAAAGCGCTTATTTTCTCAAGTTATCTCCTTATCCTTTCATAAAATTTGTTCTACGATATTATTTTCTCTTTTCACCTCTACTCATAATTTGTTTCATCTTGTTGCCCACTTTCACTTCGGAAAATCAAGTTGAAGTTACGATCGAGCAAAATTCATCACTATTATTCACAAGTAAGTTTTTCAAAATGTCATATAATACATCCGAATTTGTCGATTGAAGTTGAAAGTAATAAATCGATATTGTTTAAAATCGTTGGTGATTATTTTGTACGTTGGAAGAGGTTGAATATTTTATAGATCATATGCTTTCCTTAAAAATGGATTTGAGATTAGAATTGCAACTAGTCATAAACATGCTAATCTGAATGATATCGATCTGAAAGCAGTATGTATGTAAGAAAGTCGGTACACCAATTGTTGGCAAGAGTTTACCTGATGATGAAGATAGTAGTAATAAAATAACTAGACAGAGAGACTCGATAGGACGAACAATGTGCAAAGCTAGAATATATGTTGTCCACAATAAGAAAGAAGACAATTGGCGTATTTCTACTGTTGAATTAGAGCACAATCATCACTTAGTGACCCCCACCAAAGTAGATTTGATCGAGACTCACAGAAATATTAGTCCTGTTGCAAGAAATTTAATTGACACTTTAAATAAGTCCGGTATTGGTCCTAGTAAGATGATGAATGTTTTGAGCACAATGGGAGGTGGTTTGCAAAATGTTCCTTTCTCTACTGCCAATGTTGAAAATGTGGTGCGAGATTTAAGGCGTGATTCTGCAGATGAAAATGATGCACAAGCTGCTGTCAATCATTTGAACAAACTTGCATCCAGAAGTGCCAGCAAATTTTTTTTTCGAGTGAAACCCGGTGAAAACAACCGCATAGCTTGTATTTTGTGGGTTGACGCCCGATCAAGGTTTATGTATCAACTTTTCGGAGACGTTGTGACATTTGATAGTACATACCGGACAAATAAGTATGGCATGCCGTTTGTTCCATTTGCCGGGGTCAACCACCATTATCAGTCTATATTGTTTGGATTTGCACCGTTATTACGAGGAGAGAGACAGAGGACACTTTCGTTTGGGTTTTGAGACATGGCTTGAAGCCATGGATCGCAAGGCACCTACAACCATCATCATCGATCAAGACAGAGCCATGAGTAATGCTATTGCTACTGGTACTTCCAACTAGTCATCATTTATTGTGTTCTTCGCATATTAGCAATAAATTTCTGAAAAAAATTGCATCATGTTTATTATGAGCACCCATCGTTCAAAAAATGATTTTAACAATTTGTGTGTATAACTCATTGTCCATCGAGGAATTTGAAAAGCGTTGACATATTCTCGATAAGTTCCTATGAATTGTATACTAATGAATGGCTTGGAAGTTTGTATGATGTACTGATGAAATGGATTCAAAGATATACAAAGAGATATTTGCCGCGGGAATGACTACCCTTTGGAAGAAGCGAGAGAGCATGAATGCCTTTTTGATGAGTATGTTAATGCATCAACAGTATGCTATGTTTTGTCTCGCAGAGTCAAAAGGTCAGTAGAAAGCGGTTTATCGAGGAGAGGAAGGCCGACTACATAACAAAACATCGTAAAAGGATTATGGTACTTTCGGTTCATCTTTAGAAGTTCATCGCATGCAAGTGTACACAAAGAGATGTTTAGACGTTTCCAACGTCAATTGTCGATTCCATGAAATACAATGTTCATAAACTTAGTGAGATGTGTGTCACCGATTCTAAGGTTTATGCGATTGTATAATCTGATCTGTTGAAAGTGGTGGAAGATATAAAGAAGTTGTCAACAATCGACAACCTGGGATCGATAATATGTAATCGCCAAATGTTTTCTCACTCGGTGAATTATGCAGCACATCTTGAGATATTTCACAAAGAAAGAGTATTTCACAAATACCGACCGATATGATCCTTCATCGGTGGACAAAGAGCGAACAAAAGCAATGGTGAAGACTTACTCTTTAACTCCACATCTGGCGATTTCGAACAAAATCAAGCAATGCGCTTATAATCATTTGATGGGTGATTACCGGGAGTTAGCGAAGAAAGCGGCTTGCTCGATCGAGGTTACAAAACCGTTTAAACCGAATGCACGAGGAAAAGAGTTGGTTGACCAAGATGATCCGGATGAGAGAATATTATCGAATCGGGCGGATGGCGACATTGATTGCGACATTGGAGATCCAAATCATGATATGGGATACGATAATGACGATGAAGATGCAGAGGTGGAAGAAGAAGAAGAGTTTTGCCGCCTAATATTTCTCAAACAAAGGGCCGAAAAAAACAATCTAGATTCAAGAGTGCACTCGAGAAAATCATTCCTTCTAAGACTCATCGAAAATGTGCAATTTGTGGCTTTGAACCGAAACCACGATAAGCGAAATCACTATCGAAAGTGCTAGGGATTTTCTGAGCCAAAAAAAAAAGGCGTCGGTTGTATTAATCATTCTATGTTTTTTTTATTTTATGAAAATGAACATGTAATATGTCTTATTCCTCTTAATGTTATAAGATCTTAGTATTGATATAATCTGTACTTTAATATTGATAATCGCATTATTATAATTATAATAATACTTCAACGCTTTTATAAATTCGATAATCACATTATTATTATACTTCACTAGTTTTATTAATAATAAAATCATTGCTTAATATATAAAATCATTACTAATAATCATTGCTTAATAAATATAGATATTAACTTATTTCTAAATATCAAACCCCCATATGTATTATATAGACTTATTAATAATATTTGTTACGTAATATAATAATAATGCAAGAATATAGATTTTTGGGGATGGTGAAGTTTTAATATAAAGATATATCCTTAGCTAAAATTAATGACTAGGCAAGTGGTGCTCGGGTGGTCATATGACGTGTGTTTGGAGTTTGAGGTCATGAGTTCGAGTGCATTTAGCAGTGAAGTTGCTTGAATAAAATAATTTTTTTAACAAACTTGTAGGGCTAGTACACATTTAACAAATATTTTTATATTCTTTTTTGTTATAAAATATTTTGTATTCTTTATTTTTTATAAAATATTTTTATAAAAATAGCAAATAAAAAATTATAAAAATATATTTTTATAAAATAGGATATTATTTTTTATTTGAATTATAATTCTTTATTTGTTAATAAATGAAAGAGTTATAAAAAATAACAAATATTTTATTTAGAATAGCAAGTAAAGAACTTTTTGTGCTGTTAGTAAAGAAGTTGTCTTAGGTTTGGATTCTTTTTTTTTTTTTTTATGTGTAGTAAGAGGTTGTGCCGGTTTGGATTTTTTTTTTTTTTTTTTTTGTACAAGCCGTAAGAGGTTGTGCCGGTTTGGATTTTTTTATTTTATTTTTTTTAACAGCCGTAAGAGGTTGTGCCGGTTTTTTTTTTTTTTTTTTTTTTTAATAGTAAGAGGTCATGCGGGTTTGAATTTTTTTTTTTTAACGGTAGTAAAAGCACGATGAATATATATATATAGGAGTTCTTGTTATGCGTTAAAAAAAAAAACACAATTCGATAGATAAGTCATGCTTATTTGGTGTTTTTTTAATAATAAAAATTCGTTTCTTTTAAATGTACTGACAAGATGTTGACCATGTAGGGTGTTTATATTAAAATAAAAGCCGGTACAAGTCATGTCTTAAATTTATCAAATATTAAGACTCATCTCATCATGCGATCAATTTATCAACGGTCCAAAAGGGGTTGTTACGATTCTCACGAAAGAGGGTTTGCTATGGAAGGCTCATATATATATATATATATATATATATATATATATATATAGGATTTAATCCGTGGCAAGCGATTCTTTGTGAAAACTGCTCAAAGCAATCAAGTTTACATCCGATGATCCATACATTTAAAGGCTGAGATTGGTTAATTTTCCCCCCTACCGCTACAGCTTGTAGCGGCAGTCCACTGTTCTTTTTGTCCGTTAGCTTATTACATTACTGCCCCTAACAATTTAATACACACATACCGCTACAAGCTCATGCGGTAGGGGCTGACAAAATTATTCCTATATTGGATTAAGTCCTCATAATCTTCTCTCCCCTGCAATGTAGTCCTTAAATCTCTTCTTCCCAGAAGAAGATGGCTGCCCACCAACAAAACACTCTATTTCTTTTAGATGTTTTGTACTGCCAAAAGGACCATTGGGATGATCATGAAACAAAGGACCACTATTTTGATGAGGATGAAGACGAAGCTAAACATGAACTCCACTTAATAGACCAAGATTTTCTTTGGGAAGAAGAAGAGCTTTCCTTTTTGTTCTCAAAAAAGAAGAGCTTAATTTCTCATGCAATAATCTTGAAAATAACCCATCTTTAATTTGAATCTCACCGAGAAGCGGTGGATTGGGTACTCAAAGTTGTTTCCCATTACTTTTTTTCGCTTTCTTTCAGCTTTGTTCTTGCGGTGAACTATCTTGATAGATTCTGTTCAACTTCCGGTTCAGGAGATAAGACATGGATGATTGACTTATTCTTTGTTTCTTGTTTCTCTCTTCTTTGCATGAAAGTAGAGAGACCCAAGTTCCCCGCTTATAGACCTCCAAGTAAGTCTTTTTTGAACAAAATCTTGATGAATTTTTTTATGCATATGTTATGCTTGTTAAAATGCGTAAATGAATCTGGGTAATCTTGATTTGTGAAGGTGGAGGAGACCCGAGATGTGTTTGAGGTAAAACGATTCGGAGAATGGAGATTTTGGTGTTGTCAACTCTTAAATGGGAGATGAATCTTGTGGCCCCTAATATAGGAATAATTTTGTAAACTTTCTACTTGTGGCGCCCCCAAAATAGGTATACATCACCTATTCGAAGTCGCCAAATACATGCATACAGAATACAAATACAATCTTAAATATACAACAAGAGAGTCATGTGAGTTTTAATACAAACATTGTCTTCAGACAATATCACTCTCGAGAATAAGTCCTCATTACATTTATTAACACACTATTTAATGAGAATAGTGAGGACTACTAATACTATCATCCGGACCCATCACTCCATTCCCCATTAGTCCCGCCACGTTCTCATTTTTCTCAGAGAAAATAAAGGAAAAGAAAGGGTGAGCTCAACTAGCCCAAGAAGAAATATTATAACTAAGATAATGCGAATAAATTATCATTAGTCTTCAATGATGTTAAACCGATAAAATACAATAGATATCAAGTTTAATCTGATGGAATGAACATGCAATTCATTAAAAGAGTCAGTAGAGAATAAAATCTACTATCTTTTATGATTTAAAAAGGTTTTTATCACTTTTATCATTTGGGACTCAAATTTTAATAAATAATTCACATCATCCCCGCAGACTACTGACCAAAGATATTCATTAGTATCACAACCACAAATTATCCATGTACTAAGGGCCAAAGATATTTGTGTATTCATCAATGGTCATGATCATGCCAACAATTGTCCATCAATGCACTACGGGCCAATGAGGACTTTTATCACATCATTTATAATATTACGGTCATGATTACACCGAATAATCCTTGGTCATAATCATACCAAGTCCATCTATGCACTACAGGTCACAGATGACTTTCAAAAAAAATATAAACATGAGGATGATGACAATGATATAAGAATTCAATAAAACAAGTTCAAGAATTAATTTATTCAGGAACTAATAACGTCCAAATTGTCAACATAATACTTCTTTGTAGAGTAAAATTCAAGAATGCTCAGAAAAATATTTCCATGAAAAGATACTGGATGAAGCGTAAATATCAAGGATATTCCACTAATTTCATGGAGTATAGAAGTCAAAACTTTAACCAACTGAGTATAATAAAGAATAGAATAACAAAAGAAATCAACATGCATGCGGTACTTCGCATAGACATGTTATTCCAACAGAATAATAAATAACGGAACGGTCGGCGTAATACGCACCAAGCGATGGATATTCCAACAGAATAATAAAGAATGGAATAACAATGAAATCACCATGCACGCGGTACTTGCCGATAGATATGTTATTCCAGCGAATAATAAATAATGAGAACCGGTCCGGCGTAAAATGTATGTACATGATATTCCAAATGTAATAATAAAGATGAAGCAGCCCCGGCAGAAAAGCGCATGCATGAGAATATTCCAACAGAATAATAAAGAATGGAATAACAATGAATTTCACCATGTATGCGGTGATTGCCAGATGACAAAAGTTATTCCAAAGAATAATAAATATTAGAATAATGTAAGAATTTCACCAAGTATAGGGTGAATGGCGATATCTGAGTTATTCCAACAGAATAATAAAGAATGAAAAATGAAGTTCTCTTCATGAATATGAAAAAAATAATACCCCTTACCTTATAAAGAAGAGTACTACTCGAGCGGTAGAAGGCGGAGACATACTTGAAGAAACTTGCACCACGCTTCAAAGCTTTCTTAAACGCTAAAAAAAAATACGCTTTCAAGATAGAAGAATAATTCTCTACGTTTCTCTCTACAGAGTTTTAGTGAATTCGTAAGAAATAATGAAGGAATGAGCTTCTATTTATAGAAGAATGGACCTGAATAAGTAACAATCCATGAGCGGTCCATATCGATTTACTTTAAACTAAGCAGTACATATTAGTCTGCAATAAAATATAATATATTCTATTTATAATCTAATAAAATGAATAACTTTTAAAAAGATTTTACTATGCAAACAATATGCAAATACTATGCATAATAAAATATAATATATTCTAATTATTGTCTAATAAACCAGATAACTTTATAAAAGTATTACATTTTATATAAAAGATTTTACTATTAGCCTAATAAAACGAATAACTTTATAAAAGTATTACATTTTATATAAAAAACTTTTCTGTTTTATTACATTAATAATACTAATAAAACAAAACTTCATCATCATTATTAGTATTCACACTATTAATCGACTGTGTCGTTCCGGGAAAGAGGGACTTTCCAATAAGGATTTCTCCATATTGCGTATGCCGCAATTAGGTGACCAAACCTCTCCTTGGCAAAACTTTAGACATCGTTAATATTGCAAATAATAATATTAATAACTCGCTATCTCAATTATTGATTTAATAATATAAAATATAAACAATAATTGAATAAAACTGAATGACTTCTCATTTAAGCATCAATAATCAATACCGTATGCTACTATGCAACCACGCGTATTACTATACTTTACTACCTAGTAGTTCAACAATATTAACGATTCTGTTGTGGGATCCACCAATGATTGTGCCGTCGTACGAATATTCCCTGTTAAAATAAATATTTCCCGACCAATCGAATATTATATAATAACTTGCTTACTTTGCAAAATTTATAAATATTACCCACAACTATAACATTATATCAAATTTATTCCATAATATTCAAAAATGATATTTATAGAAAATTCATTTTTATTCATAAAAGTTGGGGTCTTACACCTACCGCATGAGCTTGTAGCGGTAGGTGTGTATTAAATTATTAGGGGCAGTAATGTAATAAGCTAACGGACAAAAAGGACATTGGACTGCTACAAGCTGTAGCGACAGGGAAAAAAATTGACCAATCTCAGCCTTTAAATGTATGGATCAACGGATGTAAACTTGGTTGCTGAACAGTGCCCATAGCAACCGTTTGCCACAGATTAAATTCCATATATATATATATATATATATATATAGTTTTGATCTAGTCAGGACTTCCTGACTTTACTTAAAATTCAAACTCTTTATCTCAGCCATAGGATCCCATCCAACGGTGCAAAAAGAATTTGCTTGAAAAAAAAACTCGCGGATCATAATTGGGTTAAAACAGAACTGGTCGGGTCAAAAAATAAATCAGGTCTCCTCCCCCAAAAATCGATCACGCCTCTCTCTTCTATCCAGAGCAACTCTCCCTTCTACCATCGTCGCCGGACGAAGTATCAGGTCTGCAAAATCTGCAAAATCTCTGCGGCTCTCTCTCCGGCCAGAGCCTCCGTTGTCTCTGTCTCTGTTGAACATCTATTAAAAAAGAACGGGTAAGGATTTAGGTTTTTGTACTTTCTTCCTTGAATCTTGGAGTCATTGGCTTCTAATTTTCTGTTATAATTTTCTGTTCTGTTCCATCCCCCTTGCGATTAGGTCTTGATTCCATTCATTCATGTAATACAATTTCTTCTTCATTTAATACTTATTGTTCTATTGCAGCAAATATTTAAACAGTTAGGTCTTGATTCCATTCATTCATGTATGTATATAATGGAATAAGTTGTGAATTCCTTCAAGTAGTTATGGACAAAATTATTGAGAAAAATAACGGAGGCCACAATTAGGCTTGCTATTATCTTCACTGAAAGTGGTCTGCACAATCAAAATGGTTGCACCTCCTATGAATGCAACTACATAGTAACTAGTTTTATTTGTGTAAGATTTTTAAAATTAAATCCTGAGAATACAAAACATTACTGGGAAGCTACTTTTTATTAAAGATAGTTATAAATACAAAACAGAGTATATTATATATATATTAACATTTTTGTTCATGTGTAATGATCTGTGGATTACCAATTGTGAAATGTCTCTAAAACATTGCAATCTTATGGTGGTTTTGGCAGATAAGATTCAACCTCCGCATGTCTACTTCAAGCAACATGAGCATTCAAACTCATGATACCCGATATCGAAACAAGATGTGTTATTGTCGCCTGAGAGCTGCTGTGAGAATATCTGAGTCAGAGAAGAATCCTGGAAAGCTCTATTATGACTGTCCACGGGAGAAGGACAAAGGAAAATGTAAGTTTTGGGACTAGTGTAATCCAATTGGGTATGACAAACCCAACTCCGCTGATGAAGCACACGTGCAACTGCGCAGCAATGATGATGCTCGACTTGGAGTCATTGAAATCAATGTGGCAAATCTTAAACACATCATCAATATCATTGTGTTCTTTTATGGGCTAGCCTTGGTAGTGTCGGTCATGGCACTTGTCAAATGATTGTAAAAATTATATACTCTGCTACCCTAATTATAATGTCTTGTTTAGTTTTATCAGAAATGAATTTGCTTGCTAGATGAGGTAGAAACGCCAAAAAAGCATGTGACAAAATTTCTATCTACTTCAACTATGAAATATAACTAAATGTATGGATATTTATAAGCTTAGTCTGAGTTGTAATTGTGTATGAATCTGCCTTGTGCATATGGTTTTGTTGGAAGCTTTAATACATATATACTGCTCCATATAATTGATAAAGATCAGTTAGTTGTTGTTTGGTGGTGGTTTCTGTGACGCCCCCAAAAATAGGTATACATCACCCATCTTGAGTCGCCAGATACATGGTACAGAAAAAAAATACAATCTTTAATATACAACAAGAGAGCTGTGAGTTTTAATACAAATATTGTCTTCTA
This sequence comes from Panax ginseng, assembly GCA_020205605.1. Taxonomy (NCBI): domain Eukaryota; kingdom Viridiplantae; phylum Streptophyta; class Magnoliopsida; order Apiales; family Araliaceae; genus Panax; species Panax ginseng. The sequence continues at coordinate 115,521,041 of CM035144.1, read as the reverse complement.
GACAATATCCACTCTCAGAATAAGTCCTCATTACATTTATTGTCACACTATTTAACAAAATAGTGAGGACTATTAATACTATCATCTGGACAGTCACTCCGTTCCCCGACTAGTCCCGGCTACGTTCTCATTTCCTGAAGAGAACAGTGAAGGAAAGGGTGAGCTCAACTAGCCCAGTAAGAAATATTATGACTAAGATAATGCGAGAATAAATTATCATTAGTCTTCAACAATGTTAAACCGATAAAATACAATAGACATCAAGTTTAAGCTCGGTAAATGAACAAACAATCCATTAAAAGAGTCAAGTAGAGAATAAAATCTACTATCTTTTATGATTTAAAAGTTTTTATCACTTTTATCATTTGAGACTCGACTTAATAAATAATCCACATCATCAAATCATCCCCGCACTTGGCTTCTGTGCCAAGGATATTATTTAGTATCACGACCACGAATTATTCATGCACTACGGGCCAAAGATAATCGTGTTTTCATCAATGGTCCTGATCATAATATAAAACAATTCATCTTTGCTCCCTTGGCCGAAGAGAATCCATACCCATAATCATACCAAAAACTGTCCATCAATGCACTACGGGCCAATGAGGAATTTTTTCACATCATTTGTAACATTACGGTCATGATTATACCGAATAATCCCTGGTCATAATCATACCAAGTTCATCTATGCTACAGGCCACAGATGACTTTCAACAAAATATAAACATGATGATGATGACAATGATATAAGAATTCAATAAAACAAGTTTAAGAATTAAATTATCCAGGAACTAATAACGTCCAAATTGTCAACATGATACTTCTTTGTAGAGTAAAATTCAAGAATGCTTAGAAGAATATTTCCATGAGAAGATCTTTGGATGAAGCGCAAATATCAAGGATATTCCACTAATTTCATGGAGTATAGAAGTCAAAACTTTAATCAACTCTAGAGTATAATAAAGAATGGAATAACAAAAGAAATCACCATGCAAAGGTGATGCCAGATGATGAGTTATTCCAGCGTAATAATAAATAACGGAACCGGTCAGCGTAATACACTTACAAGCGAGGATATTCCAATGAATAATAAAGAATGGAATAACAACAGAAATCACCATGCATGCAGTTGCTTGGCGTAGCATGTGTTATTCCAACCGAATAATAAATAATCTAAATTGAAGTCCCGGTAAAGGCGTAAAGCGCATGCGGGCGGGATATTCAAACAGAATAATAAAGAATGTAATAACAACAGAAATCACCATGTATGCGGTACTTCGCATAGACAAGTTATTCCAACAGAATAATAAATAAGGGAACCAGGTCCGGCGTAGAACACACAGACATGATATCCCAACAGAATAATAAAGAATGGAATAACAGAAGAATTTCACCAAGTATAGGGTCAGCAGATATCAAAGTTATTCTAATGAGAATAATAAAAATGGAATAATGAAGTTCTCTTCATGAATATAAAAAAATAATACCCCTTACCTTATAAAGAAGAGTACTCCGACGGTAGGGCGGGGATATACTCGAAGAAAACTTGCACTACGCTCAAAGTTTTCTTAAACTCCAAAGAAATACGCTCAAGATTATAGAAGAATAATTCTCTTTATAATTTCTCTCTCTAGAGTTTCAGTGAATTCGTAAGAAATAATGAAGGAATGAGCTTCTATTTATAGAAGAATAGACTGAATAGTAATCGATCCATGAACGGTCCAGATCGATTTACTTTTAAAGCAGACGGTCAGATTGGTTTACAATAAAATATAATATATTCTATTTATAATCTAATAAAAGCGAATCATTTTAAAAAAGATTTTACTATCGCAAACACTATCGCAGCCTTTATGTAAAAACTATGCATAATAAAATATAATATATTCTAATTATTGTCTAATAAAACAGATAACTTTATAAAAGTATTTTGTTTTATACAAAAAGATTTCACTATTAGCCTAATAAAATGAATAACTTTATAAAAGTATTCCATTTTATATAAAAAGTTTTTCTATTTTATTACATTAATAATACTAATAAAACAAAACTTATATATATATATATATATATAACAATCAATAATAATTGAATCAAATAACTTGAGATACTGTCAAAGAACTCATGTGTAAGCAATAATTGAACAAAACCGGTGACTTCTCACATAAGCATCAATAATCAATACTGGTGTGCTTACTTATGCAACCACGCGTAGACATCGTATTTTTTACTACTACCGAGTAGTAGTTCAAGCGATATTAACAGTAAAACTTCCGCCGTTATTTTCATAAAAATATTTTTGTCATTTTCTCAATCCAAATGATAATTCCATTGTGGGGTCCACTAATGATGATTGTCTTGCGTCATCACGAATATTCCCAAACCTGAAAGAATATTCTCCAGACCAATCGAATATAATATAACAACTTGCATACTTTGCAAAATTTATAAATATTACCTTAACTATAACATTATATCAAATCCACATCATAATATTCAAAAAAAAATTCAAGAAATTTAAATCTTTATTCGTAAAATTTGGGATTTTACAGTTTCACTGTTAGTAAATGAGATACATTAGGGGAGTGCAGTGACTGAACGCCTTAGTATCCGAACAATATGGCAAAAATTTGTCACAGTGATCTTTTATTCCAAAGTTGAGTTAGCAAACTGTAAAGGAACAGTTTATTTGAAGTGGGAAGTTTAGTATTGTTCTAACATATACTCTTCTATTTTAGCATGAAAACTTTTTAGCATTAATTGTGTAATTTAGTATTTTAGGATTTCTTTTCACAAACTATTGGAATGAAAAGAAACCCATCGCATCATCGCTAATAGGGATGCCAACAAACCCATATGCATTTTTTATTTTTGAACCTTGCTTATAGTTCTTTGCCGGAGATCTAGTTCATTATTATCATGAAAGCTAAGGTGGATAACATTTGAGCAAATAAATAAGTAAATAGAGACTAAGCAGAGAAAAAGCTTTAATAACACCATTAGTGTCAAGTTAGCAGCATCAATTTATCTCATTCCTATGTTTTACAGAGATAACAAGCATAATTTTTTACCTCTGTAGAAAATATTTCACCATTTTCTTTCAAGTAGTAAGAAAACTTAAGAGGAAGAGAGTGAATTCTTTGTCTTAAACTAAGAGAAGAAGAGACTATATAAATTAGGATTCGTGAAGTCATCATTTATGTCAGTAAGACATGAAAATAGACATGAACATAAGACATAAGCAGAATAAACTGTAGGATTTCTTTACTCAAATTCTAAAAATAGAGAAGTAAGAACATCTCCATTTTATATTTCACATTTAAGTTTGACATCATCACACAACATAAGACATGAAACTAATTAAAATACAGAAAAAATGCAAATTCCTAAACAAGCATCAAAGAAACTAATGAAAGCATCCCTTGCCACAAAGACTCCCATCCTGAAACACGAAAATGTCATCAATGTAAACTACAAGATAGAGACAAAATTGCAATAAGGAAAACGATCAAACAAAGACTTACAATCATCGTTAATGTCAACGTCCTCCTCATCGTACACTCCAACAAGTTTTGGACAATTTTTTTTGTCATGCGACACTCCAACAATCCCACAACCATTGCATTTCCTAGCCTTCTTGATAGCCTTCTCTTTTCCTCCCTTAAGTCGTTTACCACAACCCTTTGTCCTTACCAAAGATGGTTCTTTGAGACTTAGTTGTTGGCTATCAAGAGAAATGGGCATGTTGATACTCCCTTCCACATCCATGTTACCATGATTCATGGCGGCAAACCTCCTTTGAGTTGAGAACAACAATTCTTTCAACTCTTTTGTGTTATCTTCATTTAATGCAGCTTAATCAATAACATTAGACGCAATTTGGAAGAGACTACTACGCCTCAGTAACACAGAAGTATCACATATTTCACTCACACTCCCACCCAAGTCATCCATAACTTTGTCATATTTTGCAGATTTTGTCCACCTCCGCAAGATGTACTGATTAGGTAATTCCATAACCTACTTTTTTGTGAAATATGCTAACATATGCCTACATGGAATTCCATCACTCTCAAATATCTGACAACTACATTTAACAACGTTTGATGACTTGTCAAACGAAAGCTTACGGGATTTAGAATCACCCTCCTTTACACTCTGAACAATGTACATACAGTTGTTGTCATCTTTAAATGTACGTGTTACCACATACTTGCCACTTTCAAGCAGTTGCTCTTGAAACTTATAAAAAATAGTTCGTGTGTACAACTCACTCATCTGGTATTCCATGACCCTCCCAGTTACTGTTTGTAGCTTTTCATTGACATCCTTATGATCGAAATCTAGTTCATTATGTCACATTTTTGCAAGGACCCTATTAAACCGCGTCACAAAATTCAACATTGAGTTTTGAGGAGACACATACTTCTTGAAAAAGGCATGAGCCCCTTCAACTCTTTGGCTACTAGTCATGTGGGAAGAAAAAATATGTCTCAAAAATGCCGGAACCCATCGTTCCCGGATTTCGTACATCTCCTGTAACCAATCATTCGTGTCAAATGTAGCTTTCCCTACAACCTCCGCCCATCTACTTTCAAACTCGTCCGGGCTCTCAGATTTTCATATACAACAACTCAACTCCCCATAATGTTCTTTGTAGGGAATTGGACCTAATTTTTCAAAAAAAAATTTCAAAATGTGCCAAATGCAATACCTATGAAAAGTATTTGGAAGCATAGCATGAATTGAATTTCGCATGGCCGAATCTTGATCAGTTATGATCATTTTGGGCGGGCTACCCGACATAGCTTTCAACCATTCCTTGAAAAACCAATCACAAGCATCAATCTTTTCACTACTTAATAATGCACACCCTAAAAGTGTAGTCTGTCCATGGTGATTAACCCCTACTATAGGTGCGAAAATCAAATTGTAGCGGTTCGTATTGTAAGTTGTATCAAACACAACAACATCCCCAAAACTTTTGTATGACTTTCTACATGTTGCATCCGCCCAAAAATAATGAATCATGACACCCTCCTCTTGCTCGAATGTAAAAGTAAAATCGGGATTCTTTTTTTTCTCATCCTTAAAATACTCAAACAACAGATTAGCATCATGTCCCTTTAAAGCACTCCTCCTATCTCTTTCAGCATTATAAAGATCTCGTTGTGTACATCCAACGTTTTCAAGACCTCCAGCTTCTATCTCTAAAATACTCATTTGTTGCCATGTTGGGACATTTGCTTTTGATAGTTGTTCTATTAAATTTCTTTTGGTAAGTGTCGCTACACGATGAGAGTGCAACAAATGTACTTTTCTTGGGGTCGTAAGAGGATGGTTATGACCCTCAACAAATTGTCTAATACCCCCCCGCATCGGTTCGGTCTTTCACAACTACTACTTTCGCACCACAATCAGCTCTAGTTAGGCCCCGTTTTCGTACAATCTGTTGAGTTTTGTTGGGCACAATTCTCCTCAACCCTTCTTTATAGCAAACAAATTCCTTTCTAATTATTTCACCGTTAGGACTCTTCTTACTAGAATTTATCCGCGTACCAAATCCACCTTCTCTACCATAGTTGTTATAAAAGTCGCGAACATCGCCTAAGTTTTGAAAATGTTGTCCAATTTTCGGAATCAACTCGTTTTTAACTTGCGGAATGTAAAGTTGTTGAGAAGAATTACCAGATAATACCATTTCTGTCTCTTCTACACAATGTTGTATTCTGCAAACCCAACAAGTATACAACTCAGAATCAAAATCAAGCATATATCATAAATACATACATACATACATATATATATATATATATGATTTTAAAAAAAACACACAATTGAACACTAACCTCTGCCAAAGCAATTTGTACAAAAAGTAAATGAAATGTAACCATATTAATTAGTGAAGACCACCCCGAATTACAAATCTCAAATCACAAATCAAATACATTTCATTTCCATTCCTGCAAACTGACAAACAATATATACTGACAAACCTACTACTCACACTTGAACACCTGCATTTATATTTACATTACAATCAAGAGCATGGAAAAACCTTTACTTTTAGCAGCTGAAGATGAAAAAAAGAAGCAAGCATCTATTTACATTTGAATGAGAGCATATCTCCTCGCCATCAAAATGGCTACAAGATTCAAGGAAGAAAGTACAAAAAGCTAAACCCTTACCCGTTCGAGAAACTTAGGCGACGATGGTAAAAGAGAGAGTCGAGCTTTATTTTGCAGACCAGAGCTTTGAGAAACTCAGGCGACGATGGTAGAAGAGAGAGTCCAAAAGAGAGAGGCGCGATCAATTTTTGGGAGAGGAGACCTGATTTATTTTTGAATTGACCGATTCTGCTTTTAACCCAATTATGATCCATGAGTTTTTTTTTTCAAGCAAATTCTTCTCGCAGATTGGATGGGATCTATATTTGAGATAAAGAGTTCGGATTTTAAGTAAAGTCGAGAGTCTGACTAGATCAAAATGTATATATATATATATATATATATATATATATATATATATATTTGATCAATCAGGACTCCGGACTTGATCAAATCCGGACCCCTTCTTTTTTTTGCTTTTTTAAACAACTAAAAAAAAATTATGGAACTTGATTTTTTACATAATACAGTGTTTTTGGTTATATCTGTATAGACATGTTTTGTTATATGTATCCAAATCACACCAAAAACATTGTATTATGTAAAAAATTAAGTTCCATAATTTTTTTTTTAGTTGTTTTTTTTTTTTTAAAAAAAGGTCCGAATTTTAAACCTGTTCGGGAGTCTGGACAGGATCCGGACTGTATATATATATATATAACATTATATCTTAAAATTTAAATGAATTTTATCAATTTGAGTTTTGAAATTAATTTTCAAAAATGAGGGAGCATAACTTTACTTCAACACGTTGAGTGGCTCTTGCTAATTAATGAATTCAAATTTGTTGTTTCATTTCATATCTTCACTACCATCTTATCATATCTATTAATTTCACGTAATCTTTATTTATGTATTATAAATATTGTGCGAATAACATGCATGCAAGTAAATTAAACAACAATAATAATAATACTGACGGATGGATAGTCATAGAAAATTTTTATATAATCAAATAACTAGTTTTGGTTGGTTGCTTTTGATTTATAATAGTTATTGCATAGACTTTGTATATGATATTCTAAATTATATGGCACATGATTATTCAAATTTCGAGGCTGAAAGATGTGGCATATGCATTGATATTGTCATTGACAGAGGAGTTCCGGATTGCTATCAACATTGGTAGTACCTTCTTTCCTATATTGTTATTGCTATCCTCTTCTTCCTCATATGTAATGTGCGTAGGTCATTTTGTAAAAGACAGAACTCAAGTTCTTTCTAGTAATTTCTTTCAGCACCTAGGTATCGATATTGATGCTTTAGGAAATCTTGTTTAAAGACCTGCTTATTGTAGATTGTATACTTTAAAAACTTTGAAAAGGTAGTATCTTTTTTGAAATTATATTTTTGTTGCGACCTTATAGCCCTCCCTACACAGTTCATGAAGTAGAAATTCTTTCACTTTGAAACATATCTCTTTGTAATGAGTAAATCTCTTCCATAGAAGATGCATCTGTTAATTAATTAGATATCATGTCTGCATTATATTATATGCTTAGCATAAGATTGGCCACCCTGTCACAAGTTTTAGTGACCAATTTACTGATTTAATATCAAATTCTTTAATTGTCACTAGGCTAAGTCTAAGAAGTTTTCTTATTTGGAAGTTGGAATTACTTACGAATTAAATAAATGCTACGTACATTTGGTGAGCAGATGATATTCTATTACCCATTGGTTGCCATTCGTTGTGTATAGAAATATTAGTATATATTTATATAGCGAGGAGAGGACCATGAGCGTATCATGGGTGGCTTACACTCCACTGAGTTGGTACTATGCTACCAATGTGATCCCTTTGTAAGCATCTCTAAATTTCAGTAACATGTTATTTATCATGTTCAACAAGAGCTAAATTGTGTAAGATGTTGGTTTTTTCTATTATTTTCCACTTTTTTGTTTCAAATTTTAAATTGAATCATCTTTGAATTGAGTAGTCCACTATTTCACTTGCTATGTCAAAGCCCCTATCTATCCTTTTTTTGTTCATTTTACTTGATAGGTGATATTTGCTCATAACTCATGATTCATTGTGATGTATATTTCAAGTGTTTATGATTTTGATTTATTTTTGTGAATTGGTTATGGTTATTAACTGCGCTTTTTCTGCGCAATTACTTGATGTATCTGTTAAACAGTTCTGTAATGAAGCTGAACATTCTTATCTTAGCTCTTATATCAATGCTTGGGGGTCTTTTGTTGTGTCTGTCTTAATTTTATGTTGTATCTTTTTAACTTTTTCTCGATTTGATTGATAAATTAGCTTATCCAACTGCATTTCTCTAGTGCACAGGTGATGAACAACCAAGAGACAGTTGATATGGTGAAGTCCATTAAAGATCCTCAAGTAGCAGCAAAGTGTGATTCATTTTTTTTTGTTTTACCTAGTATCTCTTAGCTATACTTGAGCCATCCACTTTGAATGTTAGTATTACAAATTCTTTTTTTGTTTGTTTATATTTTAGAAATCCCGTGAGAGGGTAATAATGATATGTTTCACTTATGTGACTGGATTTATGGAGAGATTTTAATGCTCATTGCACATATGGCAAGTTGTCGGCATGGATAACAAGAGTTGCAAGATAATGCACAATAAATGAAGTATATGAAGTTTATGTTTGTATTTTCCATTTTATTTATTTTTAAATTTAGAGTAGATTGGTTTAATTTATTCATATAAGAAAAATACCAAGCAAAATGAAAGGAAGGTCTAGCCTTTTCTGTTATGAAGTTGAACAAAAGTGAATGCAATTTTAGAAAACAAATGAAGATCAAATATGTTACTGGTTTGAATGGAATTGTGCATAAAACACTTGTATAATAAATTAAGGATGATAGGGTAGCATAATTGTACTACTAGTGGTAGCAAACAAAAAGCACAACTGTTTATATAAAACATCCTTGTGCAAGTAAAACCAAAAGCACCCTGTTCAACTAAAATCAAAAAGAACCCTGTGAAACTAAAACAAAAACATCCATGTGCAAGTAAACAAAAAGCACTATTGTTGCATACTTAAAACCAAAAGTTGGTCAAATAATTAAGACCAAAAGCATTCTTGTTTCAACCAAACCAAGAGCATTCATGGAAACACCCTCCTTTTTGCCTTTTCATTCACTTTGTCAGTAGATTATTTTTTTTCTTCACCAGTCTTGGGGATTTTCTCAACTGTGGAATGCTTTCAGATGCAATAGGTTTCCTTAAGTGGCTTGAGATGCAACAGGTGCTTGACTTCCTTGAGTTTGTTGAGTAAGTTGGTCATCTCTTTGGGTACTTACTGAAGTCTTCATCATTGCTGCCTTCAAAGAGAAATTGTCATGATCAGATCAAACATAAAATTGGGTAATAATCTTTATATTCTAACAAATCTTAGTTAGTTGAAGGATTGACACAATGTAATGAAGGACGACACAAGAGCAAACTTTTTTTCAAAACTAAGCAAAATCTTCTTTGAACCAGTGGAGCATTCTCATTCACCAAATAAGAAGATGCGTCTACCAGGTCGACCAAACACCATCCCATTTGTGCTTATTAGACCAAAGATAGAAATTGGGTAAACATGAATTAGATGAAACAATGAAAATATCTTTGAAAATTGATTTGGTCCAGGCATCATGCAACACCTACCATACTTTTTTTTTAAAAAAAAATTTATGTACTAGTACACTCCAATATTGATGTTCACTAACTATTACACATATAAGAAGTCAGTTCTGAAACAATCAACCACTAAACAAAAACACATAACTACAGTTAATTCAAAGGGACAACAACATCAAGATAAAAACTCCATTCTTCAAGGAATTTTAACTTCAAAGCCTCCTCCTACTTAAAATTTTACATAATTGAACAACTACTTGTATTCTCATCACTCAACACCATAGTTTTTGTGGAATAACTACTGCAAATAAAATGAAATAAAATTTTACATACTTGAAAGTTACTGCAAATAAAATAAAATAGATGAAACGACAAGGATAACTTAAGTTTTTGTGGGACAATAAACAGTTTTGTACCTGGACACACCATAGTTCAACAATACAGTCGTGATTTGTCCAGAAAAACTGACTTCATCCTTTAGTCTATAACACGTATTTGCTATGCATTTTTATAGGGCATACACTAATAGTAGCAAACACTAATGAGAATAAGGGTTTATAATTATTAATCAAGATGTAGGGTTTATTAACCATATTAACCTCTAGTTAATAAATTATAAACCCTAGTTAATAAATTTTAAACATTGAACGCTAATTAATAAATCCTAGTTAATAAACATAAATATTTATTAGTCAAGTCAAATCCTTATTCTAATTAGCGTCAACTACTAATAGTAACGAATGATTTGTGTTTTGTCTATTTTTGATCGTTCTTTCTTGTTTTTGTTCATTATTATTTTCAATAGTATAGATAGTGCATGTCCTTGTAAGGATATATAACAAATATATGCTATGAATCATTACTATTATTATTACTAGTATTATATATATATATATATATATATATATATATATATATATATATATATATATATATATTGGTAAAAATAGTATAGTACTGTAGTGTAACTTTTAAAGTTTACGGTTTACGATCATAGAGTGATTTCACTTTCTACGATCGTAGAGTAATCACTCCACGATTTGTGAATTCACTCTACGATCGTAGATTGTGTAATTTTAAAAGTTACACTATTTGTACCTTCATATTCCCCTATATCCCATATATATATATATATATATATATATATATATATATATATATATATATATATATATATATATATATTGTTCATAAGTCATCTGGTGGTGTTGGGGCCTAAGGCTTCAAACTTTGCATGCATTATTGGGTTGGATTATGGGTATTAACCACAATAATTTGAATGTTTTATTACCAACATTATCATAGATTATATTTTTTTTAGTGTTCTTTACATAAATATACAACAAATAGAAAGTAATTACAAGAAAAGTGCCTCAACCAAATAATTATAAAAAGAATGTAATTATTACAAAAATAGTACAATTCACATTAATAAAGAAACCTAAAATCAAGGACAAATAACTGCCATAGTTAATAATTCAAATTCAAATATTTGGATCTAATAACAAAAATAAATTCAAATTCAAAATAATAATTCAAATTCAAATCTTCATCTTCCTCACATACACATTGAAATAATAGTCCGCCGCTACACCGCTACACCTCACATACTCCGCCGCTACACCGCTGCGAATCTCCGTTGCCAATGAGAATAAGAAGAAGATTCGCCCTATAAAAAGTTTAAAAATAAATAGATGTAACTTTTAATGTTCAGAATTTTTTTTTTATAACTATTTTGTTACTCATAAATAATAAAATGGTTACCCTTGTATGAATGGTGGCTACCAACTGCATCACATGCAACGAAATTAGTAACTTAATAAAATTGAATTGGTTATCTTGGTCTGAAGGTTTGGCTACCAACTGCACTGCAGGTGTGGATGCGAATTAGTTACTTTGGTATGAAGGTTTTGTTACCTTGGTACAAAGGTTTGCTTACCTTGATCTGAAGGTTTGGTAACCAACTGTACTAAGAAAAAATTTAAAGTGTGGAGATTAATTGGTTACTTTGATATGACAGTTTGGTTACATTGGTATGAAGGTTTGGTTACCATCATCCGAATATGGTGGACTTTGGAGGATAGTTGCCTGGACTGAGAGATGGGATGAGTTCTTTTCATGCTAATGGCTCTTTTTCGCCACCTCATGTATAAAGACAAGCCCCCGAGGAGCACCAACGGTCTCACCGACCGCCACACCTACACCTTCTTCTCCATGGTTGCTTACCCACACCCACACCCTCTTCTAGTGCCTCCAAAGAACTTCGTCCCCATCTCCATCTCCATCAAGACTATTGCCTCCCCATCTCTCCTTCACCCAAGTAGCAGATTCTCCAGTTAGACACCTTCTCCGGTGGTCTTGTTCCTTCCAATGGGCCAACCGATAATGTTCCGAACGGTAGCTTCGCCGAAGGCACCATTTTTCTGAAAAGATTTAATAAGACATTCCTTATCCGCGCTTGCTACTCTATCGACGACGTAGTCGTGGTCGAAAACCAACTCATTTGTTGTGTGCCTCCACCGCCTCCTCCTCTTCCGCTTCAATCACCATAGCCGCTATCACCGTTGGCAACAGTAGCACGAGGAATATAGGACTTGGGTGTGTTGAATTTATTAATTGGAAGATGAGAGATAGAATTCTAATTGCATACTAATTCCTTAAATTAAGGAATCCTAATTGCACTACTATTGTAAATAAATATGGAAGTGTATTAGTTGTGTATTAGTTGTATTGTACTACTATTGTTGTAATTATTTTTAAAAATGTAATAGAATATGTAATTCATCCTTTTTTATATTACTAATATGTAATCTTTATGACAAATTTATTTATTTGATTTCTTGTGGTCAATCTGTTTTATTAGTTTTTGATATACAATTAAAATTCAAAATTTGTGGGAAACAATATGTATAAGCAAGAGTTTTTAACTTAGATAGGAGATTAGATGTTAACATGATATTCAATGTTGAGTTCTCTATCTAACAAATTAAATTTTTGGATGAATTAATTACTTAATATTGTATTGAAAGTCTACGTGTGATGATTTTGAGTTCAAATAAATTTTTAGATGAGTTAATTACTTATATATCATTAAATATATTAAATTAATATTTTAAAACTATCAACTTTATTTCATCGACCTGTATAAATATACTACTCCATGAATACCTCTTCTAATTAAGCTTCTTCCACATGACTATATATATGCCATGCCATGCAAATCCAAACAAATCTCATTGGAGATGAACCCCATAACAATATCGATCATTTGTTGTCAATAAAATCTATAATTTTTTTTTTACTATTTAAGAGTACATGAGATAATAGTGTTTGTGTACAATTATATGTACAGTTTGTTACATAGAATTACTCGAAAAATAAACAGAAGGAGTTAATTTTTATTTTTCTCGTTTCACAATATATTTTTTTTAATTTTAATTTTAATTAATAGTAGTACATATAATAATGTTCCCAAGTTTGCAATCATAATTTACTAATCATGTAATTATTACTAAACTAATAACTTATTATTTTTAGGGATAAATATAAAACAAAAGAACATTCTTAATATTTTCCAAGTTTTAATACTGATATTTTTTAATTGGAATGGAGGGAGGGGAGTAATAAAATGAAAATCCATGGGACCATATATAAATGGACAATAATTCTGCTTTATCAAGATTAATTGTGTTTCACATATACATAGTTATTCAGTTGTAAAAAAAGGGATCAAAAATGACTTTTTTTGAAAATAATTTAGAATATTTTAAAATTTAAATTTACATTGATATGAATTTGTGTACTATACGATACAATTTGTATATTGTGAATTAATTATAAAACATGTGCTACTAATTAGCATTGGCATGTAATTTACTTATTTTGTACGCAACAGACCTTAAATTAAATTAGAATTAAGTAAATGCAAAATATTAAGCAGAGAAGATAAAGCCATGAAGGAGATTTGAGAAAATACTGTAGCTAATAGCTACCCCATTTATTTAATTCACATGCATATCGTGTGTGTGTGTAAGTAAACCTCGTAAGGCCGAATACATGAGTAACCCATTAAGTAAAATTAATTAATATTCAAAAACCAAAATTACTAAACGTGTTAATTATTATGGTACGTACGTACGTATAAAGAAAAAAAAAGTGGCCGGCTCAAACTTTGTATTAATATGCTAATTACATAGGGATCCTTAATTAATTAGATGGATCATTGAAGTCATCTCGTTAGACACTCGACTCATTTAACATAGGGTCCGGTTCTAGTCCGGACTCACGCATTTTAGTATCATTTGGATTTTTTTTTTCTTTTTTTTTAAACAACTAAAAAAAAAATTAATATTTTATGGAATTAGAATTTTTTCATAATACAGTGATTTGAGTGTGATTTGAATACATATAACAAAACATGTCTGTACAGACTGTACAAACTGTACATACATATTTTGTTATATATAAAATTATTTGTTTTATTAGAATATTTTATTTGAATAGTAAATGTGACGCCCCCAAAATAAGTATACATCACCTATTATGAGTCGCCAAATACATGGTACAGAATACAAATACAATCTTTAATATACAACAAGAGAGTTGTGAGTTTTAATACAACTATTGTCTTCTAGACAATATCCACTCTCAGAATAAGTCCTCATTACATTTATTGTCACACTATTTAACAGAATAGTGAGGACTACTAATACTATCATCTTGACCGTCACTCCGTTCCTCGACTAGTCCCGGTTACGTTCTCATTTCCTGAAGAGAATAGTGAAAGAAAGGGTGAGCTCAACTAGCCCAGTAAGAAATATTATGACTAAGATAATGTAGAATAAATTATCATTAGTCTTCAATGATGTTAAACCGATAAAATACAATAGACATCAAGTTTAAGCTGCAGTGAGTAATATGTAATCCATTAAAAGAGTCAAGTAGAGAATAAAATCTACTATCTTTTATGATTTAAAAATTTTTCATCACTTTTATCATTTGGGACTCAAATTTTAATAAATAATCCACATCATCCCCTGACTACTACCGAGGATATTCATTAGTATCACAACCACAATTTATCCATTTACACTACGGGCCAAGGATATTTTTGTGTATTCATTAATGGTCATGATCATGCAAACAACAATTGTCCATCAATGCACTACGTGCCAATGAGGACTTTTACCATATCATTTATAACATTACGGTCATAATTACATAGAATAATCCTCGGTCATAAGCATACCAAGTCCATCTATGCTCTACAGTGCCATGAGATGACTTTCAATAAAATATAAATCTGAGGATGATGACAATGATATAAGAATTCAATAAAACAAGTTCAAGAATTAATTTATTCAGAACTAATAACGCCCAAATTGTCGATATGATACTTCTTTCAGAGAGTAAAATTCAAGAATGCTCAAAAAATATTTTCATGAAAGATCTTTGGATAAAAGCGCAAATATCAAGGATATTCCACTAATTTCATGGGTATATAAGTCAAAACTTTAACCAACCGAGTATAATAAAGAATGGAATAACAAAAGAAATCACCATGCATGCGATACTTGACGTAGGTAAAGTTATTCCAACGTAATAATAAATAACGGAACCGGTCGGGCGTAATACATGCAAGCGAGGATATTTCAAGAATAGTAAAGAATGGAATAACAATGAAATCATCATGCATGCGGTACTTGGCATGACGGAGTTATTCCAATGAATAATAAATAACGGAACCAGTCCCGGCATAAAACGCATGCACAAGATATTCCAATGTAATAATAAAAGGCGGAACCCGGTCCGGCGTAAAATGCATGCAACAAGATATTCCAATAGTAATAAAGAATGGAATAACAATGAAATTTCACCATGTATGCAGATTGCTTGGCGATAGACGAGTTATTCAAAATGAGAATAATAAATAATGGAATAATGAAGAATTTCACCAAGTATAGGGTAGCTCACAGCGTATCTGAGTTATTCAACGAGAGAATAACAAAGGCTGGAATAACAGAAGTTCTCTTCATGAATATGAACACAAATAATACCCCTTACCTTTGAAAGAAGAGTACTGGATATCGGAGTAGTGAAGTAGCAGAATACTTTTCTTCTTTCTCTCTATAGTTTCTCTCTCTAGAGTTTTAGTGAATTCATAAGAAATAATGAAGGAATGAGCTTTTATTTATAGAAGAATGGGTGAATAGTAACTAATTCATGAGCAGTCTAGATTGATTTACATTTTTAATCGGACGGTCCATATTGATTTAATAAAATATTCTAATAAAACAAAATCTTTTAAATATAATATATATTATATATTATATAAAATATATATATAAATAAAAATTCACAGGTTATCACCCCATGACTTTGCTTAAATTATTATTGCAAGTTTTTCAACTTATATATATATATATATATATAACACATATAGTACACCCAAAAATATATATATATATATATATATATATATATATATATATATATAATATACACCCATCACTCCACCTCCACCACATTTATGGATGAAAAGGGCCCCAAAATCATTCATGGAGGATTTTCATCCCAAAATGATTTTGGTGGAGGAGGTTTCATCCATGTAGTGATGATGTATTATATATATATATATATATATATATATATATATATATCAAAAAAATTTTATCGATTGCTTTGAAAAATGGGTAAATGGGGTCCATAAAATAAGCAAAATTTCATTAAAAAAATCACCTTAATAATTTTAACAACATTTATCACCTTTATTATAATTCACAATATTAATCGACTGTGTCGTTCCCGTGAAAGAGGAGCTTTCAATAAGGATTTCTCCCTATTGGCGCATGCAATTAGGTGACCAAATCTCTCCTCGATAGAACTTCTAGACATCGTTAATATTGCAAATAATAATATTAATAACTTTGTCATCTCAATTATTGATTTAATAATATATAAAATATTGACAATGATTGAATCAAATAACGTGAGATACTATGCAGTAATTCTTTGTAGCAATAATTGAACAAAACTCGGTGACTTCTCACGTAAGCATTAATAATCAATACAGGTAGTGTGCTACTATGCAACCACGCGATTCTTTCTTGTACTTTTTAACCTTTGGGTGTTTCAACAGAGTTAATGGTAAAACTTCCGTAGTTATTTTCATAAAAATATTTTTTGTCGTTTTCTCAATCCGACAATAATTCCGTTAATAGGGTCCACCAATGATTACTTGTTGTACTAATATTCCTCGCTAAAAGCGAATATTCCCCGAACAATCGAATATAATACAACAACTTGCATACTTTACAGAATTTCTAAATACTACCCACAACTATAACATTATAACAAATTCATTCCATAATATTCAAAAATGATATTTATAGAAAAATTATTTTTATTCATAAAAGCTGTGGTCTTACAACCTCCCCTTCTTAAGAAATTTCTCCCTCGAAATTAGGGTACATACCTGGTATGTCGAAGAGGTAAGGATACCTTGATTTCATTTCAGATTCTAACTCCCAGGTCATTTCCTCAACATCGTGGTTTTTCCACAAAACTTTGAATTGAGGTATAACCTTGGAGCGTAGAATATGTTCCTTCTTATCCAAGATTTGAACATGAACCTCTTCATACGTTAAATATTCCGCTATTTCGTCTGGTTCTAACTCAATAATGTGGTTCGGGTCTTCCACGTATTTATGTAACATGGATATGTGAAAAACTTTATGAACACGAGACATACTTGGCGGTAAAGCGAGTCTATAGGCCACAGTTCTGGATCGTTTGAATCTTTTCGTAGTCATATCGCACTCAACTCCCGGTCCCAACAACGTTGTTTCACACCCCCTCATCCCAAAGATACTGAGAACGACACTTTCTTCCATACAACGCTTGAATGGAGCCATGCCAATACTTGCTTGATAATCTGTTGTTGTATGAAAACTCCACCAACCAGAAGAACTTGTCCCAACTTTCCTTGAAGTCGAGGACATCGAGTCTTAATAAATCTTCAAGAGTTTGAATAGTCCTCTCACGATTGTCCGTCCGTCTCGAGGATGATCTGGCGAACTAAATCGTAAATCTGTGCCCATAGATTTTTGCAAACTAACCCAAAATCGTGAAGTGAATCGTGGGTCTCGATCAGAAATATGGATTATGGCATACCATGCAGTCTTACAATCTCGTTTATGTACATACGAACAAGACGTTCAAGTGTATAAGTTTCTCGTATAGGTAAGAAATGAGCAGACTTGGTCAATCTATCAACAATGACCCAAATTGCATCTATACCCTGAGAAACCGTGGGAAGACCAGTAACAAAATCCATGGTAATGTGCTCCCACTTCTATTTTGGAATTTCAAGTGGTTGCAATGGACCTTTTGGTACTTGATGCTCCGCCTTGACTCGTTGACACGTTAGACACCTTGAGATAAACAACTCTATCTCTCTCTTCATATTGCCCCACCAAAATGTATGTCTAAGATCATGATACATTTTAGTACTCCCAGGATGGATTGCAAACGGTGTATTGTGCGCCTCCATCATGATTTTATACTTTAAATCAGGGTCGTTAGGAACACATAGTCTGGAATTTAACTCGAAGTATTCCTTCTTCATCGATTATTGCTTCCAGCATAGCACCTTCTTACACTTTCTTCTTTATACGCATCAGCTCAAGGTCTATAGCTTGAGCAGCTTTAACTTTATCGATTAAAGTCGGTTCTACTCGTATATTCGCCATCATCACATGGGTCCCTGGAGTCTTTAATTCTATCTCCATCCTTTGCAAGTCATACAAGATGGGCCTTTGCGTTGACAATATCGACTTGTACCAAGATATGATCTTCCACTCAATCCTTGACTACCACGTTTGCTTTTCGAGGATGGTATTGGATGGTATGATCATAATCTTTCAACAGTTCAAGCCAACGTCGCTGTCGCATGTTGAGTTCCTTTTGAGTGAAGAAATATTTGAGGCTTTTATGATCTGTAAAGATCTCCACTTTCTCCCCATGCAAGTAATGCCTCCAAATTTTAAGTGCGAAGACAACAACTGCCAACTCTAGATTATGAGTAGGATAATTCTTCTCATATTCTTTGAGTTGTTGAGAGGCATAGGCTATGACTTTCCCATGTTGCAAGAGAATACATCCTAACCCTTTGCCCGAAGCATCATTGTAGATGACAAATCCCTCCGAGCCAGATGGTATTGTCGTAGCAGTCTTTGAAATGAGTCTCCTCTTGAGTTCTTGAAAACTCTTCTCGCATTCCTCACTCCAACCGAATTTTGTATCTTTCTGAGTCAGCTGAGTTAATGGAGTAGCGATTCGAGAAAACCCTTCTACGAATCTCCGATAATAACCAATTTAAAGCCGAGAAAGCTACGTCTTGCATCGATTTAAGTTGTTCCCGACTTTGAATGGCTTCAATCTTTGTCGGGTCAATAGATATTTCATGACTTGATACCACGTGCCCAAGGAATGCTACTTCCTCAAGCCAGAACTCGTATTTCTTCAACTTGGTATAAAGTTTATATTCACGAAGCTTTTGGAGTATCAGCCTCAAGTGTTGCTCATTATCTTCACGGCTTTTGGAATAAATAAGGATGTCATCAATAAAGACGACCACAAAGTGATCTAAATATTCCTTGAATACTCGGTTCATCATATCCATAAAGGCAGCAGGAGCATTAGTCAATCCAAAGGACATGACTATGAATTCATAATGTCCGAACCGAGTTCTGAAAGTCGTCTTTGGAATGTCATCGGTTCTAATCTTCAATTGGTGATATCCAGAATGAAGATCAATTTTTGAAAAGAATTTGGCGCCTTGCAACTGGTCAAACAGGTCATCAATACGTGGCAATGGGTACCTATTTTTGATGGTGACATGATTCAACTCCCGATAATCAATACAAAGTCGCATACTCCCATCTTTTTTTTTCACGAATAGAATAGGAGCACCCCAAGGAGAAGTACTAGGACGAATGAAACCGATGTCTAACAATTCCTACAGTTGGGTCTTTAACTCCTAAAGTTCAATAGGAGACATTCGATATGGGGCTTTGGAAATAGGTTTTGTACCGGGTTCAAGGTCGATACAAAATTTAATTTCACGCTCTGGGGGTAGGCCAGGAAGTTCTTCAGGGAATACGTCAGGAAATTCATTAACAATAGAAATATCATTCAAAACTGACGTATTTTTGTTTAGATCCGTGACATGAGCTAAGAAAGTTTGACATCCGTTTTTTAATAAACGAATAGCTTTATGGCTTGAGATGACAATGATTGATTTTAATATTTTGGTTGTTTTAATTCGCATAATAGGTTGGTTAGGAATATGAAAGCTAACAACCTTACGAAAATAATCAATTTTTGCATGATAAGTAGTTAACCAATCAATCCTTAGAATTACGTCAAATACAAGTATTTTCAATGAAATAAGATCGACAGGTAATGTGAGGGTATCGATTTGAACCAAACAAGACTTATAAACAGTGGATGTAATGAAGGTTTCTCCCAATGTAGTTTCAACAGATAAGTTAAAGTCTAATTTCTCCGGAGTCAAATTTAAACATTGAGCGCAAGTACGAGAAATAAAAGAATGCATAGAACCGGTATCAAATAAGGTATAGACTTCGCTAGAGTTTATGATAAGCTTACCCGTGATGACCTCGTTCGGGTTCCTTGCTTTCTGGGAGGTCACGACAAACGCTCTCCCTTGAACAACCGGTTTTGTCTTGTCTGGGATGGCCTTTGATGCCTCCATCCCAGCTGGACTTGTCTTCGGTGCACGACAAAATCGGGCCAGATGACCTTCTCTTCCACAATTGTAACATGCTTTAGATGGCATCGCATAATTTGGACTGATGTGTCCCTCTCCTCCACATTTGAAGCATATGATAGGTGGTCGTTCTTCTTCCTTAACGACAGTCTTGATCTTGGCGTCTTTCCTCATTGTTGAATCTCTCTTCTTGAAATGTTCATTCTTATTGTTTTGGTCATGATTACCATCAAGTGGTTACCATTTCGGCATGTTGATTCCTCCACGCTTATTGTCACCGCTCACGATCAATTATCACCGGTATTATCATTTTTTTACCGCTTTCTTTTGGTTGAGTTGACTCATTATCGCACTCCAATAACTGAGCCCTATTAACAACATCTGAATACAAACACAGTTTATGAGAGATAAGATATTGACATATCTCGGGTTTTAAACCTCTTAGAAACATTCGCGTCATTCTCTCCTCCTTATCAACCAAATGGGATGCAAATCGGGACAACTCGGCAAACTTGGCTTCGTACTGTAACACGGTCATGTTGTTTTGCTCTAGCTTGATGAACTCTACCTCTTTCATATGACGAATACTTTCAGGAAAGTACTTGTCGTTGAACAGTTCTTGAAACTTCTCCCAAGACATCTTGGTCTGGCGCAAAGTTGAAGACGCTTCTGATTCCCACCATGAATCGCCCTCTCATCGCAATACGAAGGTGGCAAAGGGAACCTTTTGCTCCTTGGAGCATCCTAAGACATCAAATATCTTATTGATCTGCTTTATCAACGTCTCCGCCTTAAGTGGTTTTGGCTCTCCAAAAAACTCCGGTGGTCCCAGCTCCTTGAACTGTTTGGCAGTGACCGTCCGAGAGTTGCTAGTGTTTCCACCTACATTTTGGACAGGAGCCGCTCTCGCCTGATGTTGCATGAATTGCATGAAGCCTCAGAACATTACATCGTTCATCATTTGGTCAGTGTTGTTGTTTGCATTAGGATTGTCACCTTCCTGATGCACATTATCCTGATTATTGATCTGTGGAGACTCAACGGTCTCCTGTGCTCCATTGTTGTTCTCAACATTCTCGGATGCCATTTTCAAATACTGCCACAAAACATGGGTTAATTAACATATCACATATAATCCCTATACTCTAACAAACCAATTAAATATCAAATAAACTAAGGTAGGTCATACTAGCGAAGGAATTCCCCGTCTCTCCCCTCCTAGTTCTTGTCTCACATATCAGCCAGGGATCGTATCCTAAGCTTTGATACTAATTGTGACGCCCCAAAATAGGTATACATCACCTATTACGAGTCGCCAAATACATGGTATGTAATACCAAATACAATCTTTAATATACAACAAGAGAGAGTTTGTGAGTTTTAATACAACTATTGTCTTCTGAGACAATATCCACTCTCGAATAAGTCCTCATTACATTTATTGTCACACTATTTAATAGAATAGTGAGGACTACTAATACTATCATCCGGACCATCACTCTGTTCCCCGACTAGTCCTGGCTACGTTCTCATTTTCTGAAGAGAACAATGAAAGAAAGGGTGAGCTCAACTAGCCCAGTAAGAAATATTATGACTAAGATAATGCAGAATAAATTATCATTAGTCTTCAACAGTGTTAAACCGATAAAATACAATAGACATCAAGTTTAAGCTGCAATGAACATGCAATCCATTAAAAGAGTCAAGTAGAGAATAAAATCTACTATCTTTTATGATTTAAAAGGTTTTTCATCACTTTTATCGCTGGGACTCAGCTTAATAAATAATCCACATCATCCCTGCACTACGGCCAAGGATATTCATTAGTATCACAACCACAATTTATCCATGCACTACGGGCCAAGGATATTTGTGTATTCATTAATGGTCATGATCATGCAAACAACTGTCCATCAATGCACTACAGGCCAATGAGGACTTTTACCACATCATTTGTAACATTACGGTCATAATTACACCGAATAATCCCTGGTCATAAGCATACCAAGTCCATCTATGCTCTACAGGCCACAAATGACTTTCAACAAAATATAAATACGAGGATGATGACAATGATATAAGAATTCAATAAAACAAGTTCAAGAATTAATTTATTCAGGAACTAATAACGTCCAAATTGTCAATATGATACTTCTTTGTAGAGTAAAATTCAAGAATGCTCAAAAGAATATTTTCATGAAAGA
This sequence comes from Panax ginseng, assembly GCA_020205605.1. NCBI lineage: Eukaryota > Viridiplantae > Streptophyta > Magnoliopsida > Apiales > Araliaceae > Panax > Panax ginseng. The sequence continues at coordinate 115,498,274 of CM035144.1, read as the reverse complement.
TACTGGATAAAGCGCAAATATCAAGGATATTCCACTACTTTCATGGAGTATAGAAGTCAAAACTTTAACCAACTAAGTATAATAAAGAATGGAATAACAAAAGAAATCACCATGCATGCGATACTTCGCATAGACAGGTTATTCCAACAGAACAATAAATAACGGAACCGGTCAAAGCGTATCACATGACCAAGCGTGATATTTCAATGAATAATAATGGAATAACAACGAAATCACCATGCATGCGATTGCTTGGCATAGGCGAGTTATTCCAACAAAGATATAATAAATAAACGGAACCGGTCCCAGATAAAACGCATGCATGACGGGATATTCCAACGTAATAATAAAGAATGGAATAACATGAGAATTTCACCGTGTATGCGGACTTTTGATGATAAAAGTTATTCCAATGAGAATAATAAATAATGGAATAATGTAAGAATTTCACCAAGTATATGGTAGGCAGCGTATCAAAAGTTATTCCAACAGAATAACAAAGACCGGAATAATGTAAGTTCTCTTCATGAATATGAAAAAAAATAATACCCCTTACCTTTTGAAAGAAAATCTTGGATATCGAGTAGTGAAGTAGCGAGAATACTTTTCTTCTTTCTCTCTATAGTTTCTCTCTCTAGAGTTTGATGAAATTCGTAAGAAATAATGAAGGAATGAGCTTATTTATAGAAGAATGGGTGAATAGTAATTAATTCATGAACGGTCTAGATTGATTTACTTTTAATCGGACGATCCATATTGATTTAATAAAATATTCTAATAAAACAAAATCTTTTAAATATAATATATATTATATATTATATAAAATATATATATAAATAAAAGTTCACGGGTTATCACCCCCGGGATTTGCTTAAATTATTACTGCAAGTTTTTTCAACTTATATATATAATACATATAGTACACCCATATATATATATATATATATATATACATACATATATATATATATATATATCGAAAAACTTTTTACCGATTGTTTTGAAAAATAGGTAAATGGAGGTCCATAAAATAAGTTAAATTTCATTAAAAAAAAATCACCTTAATAATTTTAACAACATTTATCACCTTTATTATAATTCACAATATTAATCGACCAGGTCGTTCCTAGGAAAGAGGGGGCTTTCCAATAAGGATTTCTTCTTATTGACGCGTAATTAGGTGATCAAACCTCTCCTTGACAGAACTTCTAGACATCGTTAATATTGCAAATAATAATATTAATAACTTTGTCATCTCAATTATTAATTTAATAATATATAAAATATTGACAATAATTGAATCAAATAACGTAAAATACTATGCAGCAATTACTGTAGCAATAATTGAACAAAACTGAGTGACTTCTCACGTAAGCATTAATAATCAATACTGTGTGCTACTATGCAACCACGCGTATTCTTGTACTTTTAACACTGGGTGTTTCAACAATTAACGGTAAAACTTCCACCGTTATTTTCATAAAAATATTTTTGTCGTTTTCTCAATCCGACAATAATTCCGTTATGGGGTCCACCAATGATTGCGTCGTTGTACGAATATTTTCTGCTAAAACGAATATTCTCCGACCAATCGAATATAATACAACAACTTGCATACTTTACAGAATTTATAAATATTACACACAACTATAACATTATAACAAATTCATTTCATAATATTCAAAAATGATATTTATAGAAAAATCATTTTTATTCATAAAAGCTGGGGTCTTACAGTAAAAATCCGACGAGAATTAATCCATAACAAATACTGACTATAATCTTTTTATATTTTTATTTTTTTTAAAACTTGTATTATTAAAAAATTTCAATTTTGAAGATACATTTCATATTAGGGGTACGTACGTAGCAGCGCCTACTGAATTTAAACACAATTTTTGTATGTTACTAATAACATTAATTTCAACTTTATTTTAGGATTAAAAATATTTAAACCATGTTTTGAATCTATTGAGGAGTTGTTGCACTAATTTATATGGCCTTGGCTTTTCTATTCTTTTTAATTTAAAATATTAACATAGTATTTAACTTTTTCGGAAAAAAGAAGAAGAAGATAAAAGTAACACTGTAATACACTAGCTGAAAGAAATTACATAAAGAGATCTAACAAATCTTTAGACACGACCTTTTATTTTGGCTTTAGTTTTACTGATGGTAGTGGTGTTTATTAAGCCGTATAAAGAAGAAATTACAATAGTCCCAGTGGGGTTATGAATAGTTACAAATTAGAAACACACGGGCATTATTGAAAGATGACGAAATAGAGATGGCTGCAGTTACTTTTTGGGCGGTGCCAACTGCCATGTCATCCATTAATTGTAAATCAACCGCGTTAATTAATTAATTACTACTCTTTCCATTCCTAAATAAGTATCGTTTAAAGTTTTTACACATAGACTAAAAAAATTATTTAATAATTAAAATATGTATGAAATTCCATAACTACCCCTTTATGGAAAGTTGAAAACTATTAATATTAAGGGTGAGAATTTCTTGAGACAATAAGAGAAGGTAGAGGTGATATAGGAAAGTAAATAATTTATTCTTCTAGAAAGTTGTAAATGACAAATAAATTGAAACACATTTTTTCTTCTAAAACGTCACTTATTTAAGAATGGAGGGGGAGTACTATTGTTTAAGCGTATATTAGAGCATCTTCATAGTTACACCTGACAATATAGTTAGTTAACTGTTTGGTCAAATTATATTAATTGGAACCAAATAGATTGATTAACCATTTTTATTTATTCAGGTTGGTTAAAGTTTGGACCCATATTTTTTTTAAAAAAAATATAGTTCTGAATCGGTTAACTATTTTTCAACTCATATTCCATTCCGATCCAAATCGAAAAAGTTCCTTTTTCATCTTTTCTTCGCTGTCGACCCTTTCTTATCTTGTTCTCCGCTGTAGAGCAAAGTATACTGATTTTGTATCCATTATAAAATACTATTCATTATAAAATTTATTTTTTATGATATTTGATATTCATCTTGAAAATATATTTAATTAATTTTTAAAATTAATAATGATCTTATAATTTGAAGCGAAAGTAGTATAATTTCTTAGAAGGAATAGATCTTATTATTTAATTTCAATTTTTTTATTATTATTAAAATATAAATTTCAGCACTTATTTCTATTAGTAATATTACGTGATACGGAATTATAATTATATTTAAAATAATTTAATGAATTATTATTGCAGAACTTTTGAGATTATCTATAATATTATTATTATTAAATTATATATAAAAACTAATTTTCCATCTTATCTATCAATAATATAATATTTTTATAATAAAACTCGTTATTTTGCACATGCTAGTATTATTATTGAAAGTAATGGTATATAACTTTTGTATCTATTAAAATATCAAGCGTCTATATCCACACCTCAATCAATAATTCAATTAAAAACAAGAGAAAGAAGAAATGAAAAATTATCTTTATTGAACCAAATTAGTTAAAAATATTAAAGAGTTACAGATTTATGTTTAATATTTTAAAATAATTTAAATATAATAATAATATATATTTTAGAAAATGTAAAGTCGATAGATAAAAAATATTTTTTTTCTGAGAATCAAAAACTTAACACCGGAGACAGTCTAGGGTCTATCATTCAGATGATACTACTAGTAGTAATTAGGAAACCAATCATGACTTGGTGCGTTTTAATAATAATTTTGAAAAATTATTTAAATATGAAAGAGTATTAATAATTTTAATTTAAAATTTTATTAGTATAGTTTTTTAGCATTTTATTATTTATATTAATAATTTTTATATCATATTATTACTTAATTAATTTAATTATGACGGTCACAATTTCATTTTTTAAAAGTTCTGTTTAAAAGTCAAAACATCTTAAAATGGTTAATATGGTTTTGAACCATAACCATATAGTTCCAATTCATATTAAAAATGGTTAATATAGTTTTGGTTCTTAAATAGAACCATAACCATATTTTAAAAACCAAAACCAACTCATAACCATATCTTGCTAGGCCTATTCATAGTAGTAGTAATTTTTTTTTAAAATTAATATTTGTTGACCTACGTGATAATTTAAAGATTATTATTTGTTATTTTTATATTTTGTACCTCATCAGTTTCTTCAATTTAATGAACTATGCATCAAATTCATTAAGTGTAATAAATATTTTTAGCATTTAATTATAGATTTGAATAGTGAGAAGGATGTTGCAGATTTAAAGAGTGGGAAAAATACTTGTTGACCTACGTGACAATTTGAATATGCTGTTGTAGAGGATTTTTTTTTTATATAACTCACCTATTTGAGTATCTCAAAGTGGTTGAACAGACTGTTAAAGATACTCTTAACAGATCAGGTATCATAACAAATTAAATGGTAATGATTCACAAAAAAATCTTAATTTATTACAAAGCCTTATTTTTAGTTATTTATTAAAATTACATAAAGTGTCATCATTGTTAAACTAACAATTTATTATTTTAGGGATAGATATATAACAACAATACATTCTAGAATATTCACATTAGTTTTTTTATTTCTATCCCTACTTTGCAGTGTCATTATGTCATTCTGCAGGATAGAGATTCAATTGTTTCGCTATGTACTCAACATGTTCTTTATCAATATTCCTTAAATAATAAAATTTAAATTTTAAAAGTTAAAATTTAAAAGTTTCAATAGTCAAAATTATTTTGACTGTTATAACTATTTGACATTTGTATTGACTTCATGCGTTAGAGATTATGATAGATGTAATATACTACAATTTCTTGTTTTTAATTATAAAATCGCTATTAATTTTTTTTTGAAGTAAGTATATGATATTTTTAAATTTAAAATTAATATAAATTTAATCAATACATATTGTAACTTATTTAGAAAAAAATACTATTACTTATAAAATTTATTATTTTTACATTTCTTAGCAAAATTATTAAGTTTGAGAATGCATCAAATTGACTTATAAAAATTAATAAAAATGTTATAATTTATAAAAGAGAGTATAATTTATTAATTGTATTCCTTTGTAAGATAGCTTTTATTTATTTTAAATTTTAAGTAATTTATGGAGTGAGTATTGAATGGATTGTAGGCTGCAAATGTACATAAGATCAATATTAATTTTAAAATTTAATTTTTATATTTTTAAATTTAAATATGATTCATTTAAAATTTGAAAATAATAAATTTTATAATTAATAGTACTTTTATAATATTTATAATTATATGGACATAAATTAAATAAATTTATATCAATTTTAAATTTGAATACATTTGAAATTAATTTAAAAAAATAAGTCAATATTAATTTTATAATTTGAAAATGAAGTAGTAAAAAGTCATGTGACAATAATGTCAAGATGTGTATGATTGATGAGTTGTCCACTTAAATCAGGGTGTGAAATGTCATTTTGCATATATAGAGAACATTCTTTTGACTCCCTCATCATAGGGAGTAAAATTCTATATATATAGAGATTAAAATAGAGAGTTAAATAAAGAAAAAGAAACTGTTGGATAATAATTTGTTTATGTATTTTTCAAAATTGAGAATAAAGAGTTTATTAGAAAAATTATTGTGAATGCTCTTAGTGTTTGTAAATTTACAATGAGCCTTATTTTTATTTTGGAACAGATCGATGAAGTATGTTTTTTTCTTCATATTAGAGTATACTTTATGTTTCAAAATTAAAAATATGCTTTTATTTTTTAGTCCCTTTCAAAATTAACTACAGTTGCATTTATGTTTAAATTAAAAATTATAAAATGATATAAAATTCTTAATTTTTCATTATTTTTTGTTAGCATTATTTCAATCACAAACCATAACTTATACAAAAGATTTAACTAATATTAAGGGTATGTTTAAAAACATGAAAAATATCCTTAAAAAATATATTTTTAAAAATATATATCTAATTTTTAATTTTGGGAGGGAGACTGATAATACATTTGATTCTTAGCGTTAGATCTCATCACTTTTTCTTCTGGGTACTATTGAACTATTATTACGTACATCTTTCTTTCTTTCTTTCATCATTAAGGGGGAGGGGGAAGTAGGATGGAGGGAGTATACCAACTTGATCAGTTTGGTAAACACCAAAGATTAACTACTAATTTCTACTGTTGAGATTTCACAACATGTGTCAATAGTTTAAAATTAATAAAAAAAACAACAAATGTGAATCAAATGCTTAAAGTTGTCCAATTAATTGCTATATTTTTGTTATGGTAATGTAACCTTACTATCATAAATTTGTTAAAATATTTTATTTCTTTATCTGACCTCTACTATTTATGTAATTATTGGACTTACATATTGTATTAATTTAATCAATTTATTTATGAGTTTGGTAATTACTTATGTGGCCTATAAATAATATTCTTAATAGTATTTGGCATAATGGGCCCTAGGGTTTTATAATCTTGATGAACGATTTTGACCCTTATCTATTCTATAAATAAAATAGTTAAGGTTTGGTCCCAATTGTCGTCTCAAGAATTTTTTATACACACCTATACATCCATCATAAGATTGAGAGAGGCAAGGCAATTGAAGACATTCACCCTTAAGCGCAGCGGAAGCGTGATACATACAAGATGACTTCTCTCAATTCATGTAAGTACTTAATATTATGAGTTCCGATATATTTATTCAACAAAATTAAGTAGAAGTAATGCTTTTATTCATAATAATGTTTAATTTTAAGAATAAAACATTTAATTAAACTAAGAAAGAAATGTAGAAAAGTTTGAAGGAGATAAATTGATATTGTTATTATTAATATTTTTTTTTTATATAATTTCATTAATTGATTGCATTTATCACCCGCTTTTCTCTCTCTCTTTTCAGTTTTTTTTTTAATTATTGGACAAAACTTTGGGCTTTGGCTGATAGATTTTTTTGGTACAATTATATATTCTATTACATTTTTAATAATAATTACAATAATAGTGCACTCATAAAATATTTTCACAATTAATATATTTTTATATTTATTTACAATATTAGTGCAATTAGGATTCCTTAATTTAAGGAATTAGTATACAATTAGGATTTCTTAATTTAAAAATAGTTATCCTCATGACTTTTTCTCTCTCTCTCCTCATCCAGTACAACTGTATTACATAGTCCCTCGGCGTTCCCATATACATCATCGTCGCATAAGCATTCTTACAATTTTTAATCGCCGTTCTTGTAATTTATCCTTTAATGGGTTCTACTGTATGATATCTTATTTCTCCGTTAATATTTTCAAAATCTGGCAATACCTTTGAAATAGAGGAACGGAAGGTAGCAAGCAAAGGCAGAAAGGTAATGAGAGAGACATAGATAAAGATCGATCGAGAACTATTCAATAAAAGAAGAAGGAAAAGAGAGATAGATATATACAAAAAGGTGAGGAGGTTGGGGAGAATTACAAGATTGAGTAAAGGAGTTATGCATGATTAGATTTAGCAACATATTATATATATATAGTAAAGAGAGAGAGAGAGGAGGTTGTTTTTGAGCTCATGGAAAGATTAAAAGCAGTTGCAAAGAATGCATGGGAAGGGAGGAGGATTAAAAGCAGTTGCGATTATAGTTGGTAGCCAAACATTCATATCAAGGTAACCAATTCAGTGTTATTACGTTTCTAATTTATTTTAAAAAAATCTATTATAGATTTTTTTATTTAATAAAGGCAGATTAGTAGCTAACACTTTTATACAAATGTAACCAATTCAGATTTTATTGGGATACCAATTAATTAAAAAAAATGTATTGTAGATTTTTTTTTATATAATGCAGTTGGTAGCCAAATCTTAATACAAAGGTAACCAATTGAGTTTATTGGGTTACCAATTAATTATAAAAAATCTATTATAGATTTTTTTTTTATAGTGCAGTTGGTTGCCAAACCTTAATACAAATGTAATCAACAAAAACTCAAATTGTTATCTTTGAAAATTTTGGTTACCAACTGCACTGAAATTTCTCTTGGTTACCCACAAAAACTAAAATGGTTACCTTTGTATAAATATTTGGATACCAACTGCACTAAAATTTATCTTTTTCTCCTTTTAATTTTTGGACTAAATCAATCTTAAATCATAATGGTATATTTGTGTGTGGTGCGTCCATGGTGTTGAAGCGGTATGGGCGAAGGGAGGAGGAAGATGATGAAGCAAAGGGAGGAGGAAGATGACGTTGCCAAACTTTGAATATTTGAATTTTAATTATTATTTTTGAATTTGAATTTGTTTTGTTTGTTAGATCCAAGATATTTGAATTTGAATTATTAATTATGGTAGTTATTTCTCCTTGCTTTTAGGTTTCCTTATTATTATGAATTGAATCCTATATTAATTCCCTAAATTAAGGAATCCTAATTGCACTAATATTGTAAATAAATATAGAAAATGTATTAATTGTGTAAATATTTTATGAGTGCACTAATAATGTAATTACTTTCTAAATGTTGTATACTTATGTAAAGGACCCGATTTTTTTTAAGATATGATCTCATAAAGCAGGTTGTAGGTACGGTGATCAAATTAAGAAAGGTATATTTCACCTAATCTTGTGGTGACAATAATAATTTTCAGTATTTAATTAATTAAGAGGACTACGTAGCTTGAGAAACCGAAGGTAAGAAACAATATGGTTAATTTGGGGTATTTTTCATTTTTCTCAAATGAAGAATTAATGAACGTGAAGAAAAAATTTATTTTTTTCCATTTTTTTTTGGATGTGAAGAAACACGAAATTGCATAATATGTCAATTATCCCTAAACATTACATGAGTAATTGTTTATCTTACATTTTTCCAACAAAATTTAAAAATATAACATTGAGATTTGATGCCTAATTTATTTAATAAGACAAATCATTGATTACATGCATTTATTAATTTATGTAATTTTTCCTTAAACGCCAATTAAAAAAGGGATATAGATCATGAAGTATCAAATAAGGCAAATTAAAGTTGCAATGCAGCTCAAGCTATACAAATGCCAATTTTTTCTTATATTAAACTTCTCAACTTTCTAATTAATCTCAAATTCATTGAGTTAATCCAGACAGACCCTGTAGTGACTACATTTTTTCTAGTAAATAAAATAAGAATTTAATAAAAAATATTTTTATTTTATTTTTATAAATTGTATGATGTGACATACCTTATTTACTGATATGTAAAGTGTGTGCGTATGTGTGATAGGTGATGTGATGAATATATTAAAATAAATATTTATTGTATAAATAAATTATGGAAGCAAATTATTTTGTGGCAAATATATTTTGTGGATATTAAAGTGATTTGTGGGAAATAAATTATTTTAATATAGTAAAATATTTTATTTACTAAATAGTTTGATCTGTTTGGATGGAAATAATTTACGGATAATTTCTCCGAATTTTTATGATGCAGTTGGTATATTTAAAATGCAGTATTTTGTTATGTGATATGTACGGAGGGGGAGGGGAGGGGAGGGGGGAGGGGGGGATAATTGGTTATTTTAACCAAACATAGCCTTAAGTTTTGTGAGCCTAAGTACAAATTAGGGTTGACATGCGATCTAAAGAATAAAATGAACCGGAAGAAGCCTCCACGTGTTTCGAGACATAAGACTCGTGGAGTCGTGGAGGCGTGTAGGCGACTCATTTTGAGAATTGATTAAGGGATTAGATTGGTGGCTAGAAAGACATGATAATTTAGGCATTACTTAAGTAATTTCTGAAATCACATGCCAAGCACAAGACACATACATGTGCCAGACACGTGATCTTTTTTCAGAAAACTCTATAAATACCCCTTTTCATTTCAATAGAAGGGACTTTTGAATTCTCTTTGAACTGAAGATATTAAAGAAGGCTCTTGAATCCCAAAAGCTCTCTTCAATCAATCAGGACCCAATTTCTCTCCTCTTTAGCCAACACAAAACCTCAATTCTAATAAGGTGTGGTTTCCTTAACCACAGGAGCATCACAGATCCTTCACAAAAATATTTTCTAATTAGTAAACTTGCACAATTAATAGATAAAGGGGCAAAAATAAAAAAATTAAAAAGGGTGACTGTCTAATAACAATTGATCTAGACTAGGAAAATGTACTGTTGAACAGAAATGATAAGCTAGAAGCTCGTTGCAAAGTAATTTTCTGGTTTCAACTTAGATATTGTATTTATCTGTTGAATATGTTATCGTACTAAAACCTCTAAAATCTGAAAGCATATTAATTGTTCATAGTCAACTTCGTTTCATTTCAATAACTTGCATTCACTCGTACATTGGGATTAGTAAAAGACTTTATTTAATTAAATTGTCATCGTACTATAATACTCCACACTACCACAATTATTAAGGGCAACGAAAATAAAAACCCTAAAGACGGGTCTCTTTTACTACTTACGTGTTGCATGAAAAACCCTATAAATACCGGACTTCTCTAATGCAGAAAAGCAAGCTTAGCCAAAGGAAAAAATCATAATGAAAAATCCATCCTTTCCAATGCTTTTTCTAGCTATCTCCCTTCTTGTAGTGTCCTCTTTTGCGTGGCTGGATTCACCTGACCCTAATGGCTTCATAACATGCCTCCGAAGCACCTCTGTGCCAATATCTGAGGTTATTTTCACCCCAGCCAATTCTTCCTTCACACTTATCTATCGTTACTCCCTGCGAAACCCTCGGTTCTTGGCACCAGATCGTCGTACCCCTGCAGTCATTGTCACACCCGAAGTCGAGCCCCAAGTCCAATCGGTTGTGCATTGTGCCAAAAAATATAATATACATATTAGAATTCGAAGTGGTGGTCATGATTTTGAGGGACTTTCTTACAGTAGCACGTATGACCTTCCATTTGTGTTACTTGATATGATTAATCTTCGTAGCATCACTGTCAATCCAACTACTAAAATCGCAATTGTTCAAGCTGGTGCCACTCTCGGCGAAGTCTACTATTGGATCAACCGAGCAAGTGGCACACTTGCTTTTCCAGGTGGCGTTTGGTCAACCGTGGGTGTCACTGGACTAATACGTGGTGGAGGGTATGGCCCATTACGTCGAAAGTACGGCTTTGCTGCTGATAATGTTATTGATATCCGTCTGGTTGACGATCATGGAAATATTCTCGATAGAAAATCAATGGGCGAAGATCTATTTTGGGCCGTTAGAGGTGGTGGTTGTTCTAGCTTTGGAATCATTCTCTCAAGTTAAATCTAGTTGACGTTCCGGAAACAGTCACTTTCTTTACTATTTTTAGAACTAGAGAAGAGGGTGCAACCGACGTTTTGTATCCATTCCAGACTGTTGCTCCGGTTCTTCCCAATGAACTTGCCATCAGGGTCCGAATAAGTACTATAATAAGCAATACAAGTACTCGTTCAGACGGAAAAACTGTTCAGCTAGGGTTTACTGGTGCATACCTTGGTAGAGCAGAACAATTAAAAGCAGTTATGGACCAAAGATTTCCCCAACTAGGTTTGGCGAGTACAGACTGATAAACACGTAATTCATACATTTTGTTATCCCTAATTTTGTCCTTTTAATTATATTAGTTTATTAAATTAATATGTTTTATTTTATTTTGTAAGATTTAATAATTGTTGCAATAAAGTCAAAATCTTGGTGATCAAGGGATATTTAATGCTTTTATTCATATAAGGAATATCCAAGAAGAATTCTACCAGGAAAAGGAAAGAGGTGGAACAATATTGGTGTAAAAGTTAAATCCAACAAAAGAAAGAAAAGTCCATCTAGAAGATCTTTGTGAGAAGTTGATTGCTACTAGGAAGTTGAATCCTACATGGAAAGAGAATCAAAGTGTCCAAGTTCAATTAGGGTTCAAGGTTATTTTTCCCTATAAATATGTGAAAGAGAGAAAGGCACCACTTGTTATTTTCTTTTTCTCAGTTTTTCACTAGTGTAGGAAGGAGTAAGATATTTAGAGTTTGTCCTTTCTCTTATTCCAATCAGTTGTGGTACTACTGTCAGGAAGTATTTGTCACTTTCTTTTATTCATATAATAGAAATTCTCTTTTTAATTATTGTTCTTATTTCATGCGAATAGTAGTACTAATATTATTTGTTTTTGTTTTTAATTCCATGGCTAACTAAATTTCTAATACCTAGGATTATGATGAAACTAAGTATTTCATATAATATTTTCTTTTCGTTCCAAAATTAATGCCTAATTATTCTCACCTTCATATTTTCCTCCGCATAAATTGCATATGATTTTTATATTGATTGCGAGGTTTTGATAAGTTATAGTTAATCTGTGAATTTTTCATAACTTATGCTTGCCCATATTAATTATATGAATCATTATTTTTAAAGGGAAGGGGAAATAATTTGGGAATTGATTTAGAAAATAAGAAATTATTTATTATGTTAATATTTGGTGGATTCTAATTCCTAGGTATCTTTTCTCATTAATAGTTTCCGTCATTAATTAATAATTTGCATAATTTAGTTAAAAATCTTCTCCACCATTTTATTTCTAATTTGCCTAAAATATTAATTAAGGATATATTAAAGAATTAATCAATCTCTCCGTGGGTTCAATTGTCTTGTCGATTCTTCAATTCGACATTTTGTGACTTCATAGCTACATATTTTATCACATCACAGACCTTCAAGAAGTCGGTTGGATCGACGCGGTTATGCGGTCGTCGTTTTTCTACCTTTTCTCGGAGAATTACACTGCCGAGGATTTGCTTGACAGAGCCTTTTTGTTTGATATTCCTACGAAAGCGAAATCCGACTTTGTCAGAACGCCAATACCTGCATCAGGTCTAGATGGTTTATGGGAGAAGCTTCTAGAAGTCGGACCGGAAGAAACAACCTTGATCTTTACTCCCTACGGGGGAGTGTTGGATGATTATCCCGAATCAGCGATTCCGTTTCCAAATAGGGCTGGAACATTGTACATGGTCTACGCGAGGGTGCGTTGGGTTGGGAACACCACACAGAAGTTGGAATGGATTAGAAGCTTATACGATTACTTGACTCCTTATGTTTCCAGCAATCCACGAAGATCATATTGGAATTATGATGATCTTGACTTGGGAATAAACAGTGCCACGGGCATTATTAGCAATATAGCGGCAAGAGGATGGGGTAGGTCATACTTCAACAATAATTTTGAGAAGTTGATTCGAATTAAAACCAAAGTGGATCCGCTTAACTTTTTCAGACACGAACAAAGTATCCCTACATTTTCACTCTTTTCAGACATGTGATCGAGGTGGTGCGTGCAACCTTGTTTCCTCAATAAATTTTAAGATAGTAGTACGTAATTACTAATAGTCTCCATCTATGTTGAATTTTATGATCGATTGTATGTTAAGATCCTATTGTTAGTTTGTTTTTGGATCTTTTTGTTTGTTTTGCTAATAATGATCTCCTTTGTATCTCTCAAGGATTGATCCCTAGCTAATATATGGAAACATTTCAGAGTGTTACTTGACTTGGGAATAAATAATGCCACGGGCACTATTAGCATTATTGAGGGAAAAAATGGGGTAGACCATACTTCACGCCCCAACAATACTTATTCAACAATTATTCTCCATTTGACTAGAATTTTGGGAAGTTTCCAATCAGCGTACGTGGTTGATCTAAGTAATGTCTAATCTGGTATTAATTGGGTTGGGTTAACCATTGAAGCTAATTAGTTGATGCATGGGGCACATCATGAGTAGCTATTTTTTTGAACCTTAATCCAGTTCAAAATAGTGATAACAAAATTAATTATATTTGCAGTTACCATTATACTGAAAATTAATATTAGGATAATTATAAAGTCCGTTTTGCATTAGGTAAAAATATGTGATAAGAAATAAAAGTAGTTTTATGTGCATATGCATAAACATCTGTACACAAACAAAGAAAAAAATGCGCATAAATAAGAGTTTAATTCTTTGTGTTTCACGCGTTGTGAAAACTTAAGCCGCACCAAATTAACAGTGTTCTAGCACTTCACATTAAGCTCGTGATTTTTTAGGAACTTAGGACCCTAGCTAGAAAGGATTCGAGCTCCATTAACGACTCAAGTCCCTAAAGGAGTTCTGAGTCCCTAATGGAGCTCATGGTGTCACTCCTTAATAGTAGTGTTTGCATTTTTCTTTCTCACACTTGGTGCGCATGTGCTTGGAGGCTAGTATATGATAATGTTCCCAAGTTTGCAATCATAATTTACTTATCATGTCAATGATATTAAATTAATAACGTACTATTTTATGGATAAATATAAAGCAAAAGAACATTCTTAATATTTTCAAATTCAAATACTACTGATACATTTTTATTGGAATGGAGGGAGTATTAAAATGAAAATCCATGGGACCATAAATGCACAATAATTTTGCTCTATCAAGATTAATTGTATTTCATATATACATAGTTATTTTATTTTATATTCATTCAGTTACAAAAATAAGATTAAAATGACTTTTTGATATTAATTTAAAATATTTTAAAATTTGAACTGATATGAATTTGGCTAATTTTATACAGTACAATTTGAATATTGTAAATTATCTATATAACATGTACTACTAATTAGATGTTTATTATTTTCAAAAGTGAAATGAATTATATCAATTTTAAATTATATTATAAAATTATAATTAATCTTATATTTAAAAAAAATATTTTATAACCAAAATTATAATTATTCTTATTATATTTATTTTCATGACCACTTGTCCACCCGACCAGGTACAAAATGTCTTGCGTTAAAGTTGTTGCTTGTTTGCTTTAATTAGACAAAGTCTGATACAAGCCTTAAGCCCATTTCACCCACTTTGAAAAGTTAATTATTCGGGGAGAGGTTAATGTTTATATCAACTCACGTTAAGTTGTATTTACAATCAACGTGAGACTATTTCTTACGATCTAGTGTAGAGTTGGTATTAAAAACCACTCATAAAGTCCATGTTAATTAGCATTGGGATATAGTTCACTTATTCAGTATGTAACAAATCTTACATGAAATTAGAGGTAAATGCAACTAATTATGAGAAGATGAAGGAGAGGGTTGAGGCCGAGAAAATTAAAAATAATTGAATTTCGTCAATATGACGTGATTTTCCAATTGCCCAATTATAGTTAGCGTCTGCAGTTTAATACTGCGGGCGACACTTATTTAACAACTAAACGATGTCGTTTTCCAATTGACCATCCATATTTAGTGTCTGCAGTTTAATATTGCGGACGAGTGACTTTTATAAAAAAAAAAAAGTATTTTGGACATTTGTCCTACTCACAGTATTAAACTGCAGAATATTGAAAACTAAACTGCGGACGAGATGACTATTTAACCATTCGATTTTTGGATGAAGGGTCTGTAATATCCGAAAATTTTATAAATAATGTTAATAATTATATTAATAAAAGTTGAATATTTATTTAAATATAAATAAATATTGTTGTGGCATGGGATACAGTAATTCTATTAAATTAAGTTAAGTATGTAACAACTATGCGTTATAGTGGAATTGATGAAAAGCTTAACTTAATGCTTATGAGAATTGCCTAGAGTGGCAAGGTGATAAAATATATAAGTATACTATTAATTAAAATAATGAAGAGATTAATTAATTTAGGGTGTGAACTAAATTCTACAGTAGCCGAGTTTGAGTTTTTTCCAGAGTGGCGTAATCGCCGCTATAGATTGTAAATAAATCGGTAAATTTCTGTAGATAGTAAAACTTGGAAAATAATCTCTACTGTATGCATGAGTTACAAAGATGGATTATTAACATTAATAAAATAGAAAAAGAATAAGTGATATAGTGGGCTAAGTATCATGTTATTTCTATTATTATTAATGTGAACATTATTATTTAATTAAATGTTGTGATGTACCACCATGTGTGATAGAGGAACATATAAGTAGTAGTACCATATAAATTACTTCATGCATTGACATAACATAAGGTGTGACATTTAAATGTGAATAAATGTTATACAAAACTATATAGTAAAAGTAAGTGAACCATATTATTTTATTGAGATGAGTTTTTGTGACATCATCATGTGTGGTGCATGGGACAAGTAAATTTGTATTTTAAAATAGGGAAGAGAATCAATCTAGTAAATAAAATATTTACTATTAAATATTTATTTCAATATTTATGTATAATTAGAATAAGAAAGTTTTATGGAAATACTGGATTGTTAGTACCCAACTGAATTGTGTTCATACCTATTATAAATAATTAATTGGATTAGACCAATGTACATGAATTATATGATTATATGTATATACCCCTAACTTATCACATTGTAGTAACATTAGCTCATTAAATCTACACATGAAAACCCAAAAGGGAATAAACTTAGCAGACTAAAACTATGTTGCTGAGTATTAAAAGGATATCCTGTAAGACCTCTAATTTTATGAAATAAAAGTATTCAATTTTTTTATTTAGTAAATATAATTTGATAAAAGGTTAAAGTTAAGGGTGATATTTGAAAGTCTTACAAAGTAAGCAAGTTGATATAAAATATTCGTTGTGTCGGAGAATATTCGTTTTGTCGGGGAATATCTATACGACGGCACAATCATTGGGGGACCCCACAACGAAATGACTGTCGGATATAGAAAGCGATAGAGATAACTTTTTATAAAAATAACGACAAAACTTTTACCGTTAACTGTTGAAATACCAGTGATAAAAGAACAGTAATACGCAATGTTGCACAGTAGCACACGGTATTGCACATTATCTTTGATTATTGATGCTTACGTATGAAGTCACTCAGTTTCATTCAATAATTGTTACAGTAGTTGCTACATAGTATCGCATATTATTGATTCCATTATTATCATTATTATCTGCATAATATTTTATTTTATTAAATCAATAATTGAGACGACACAGTTATTCATATTATTATTTGCATTATTGACAATGTCTAGAAAGTTCTTTCGAGGAAAGGGGTTAGGTCATCTAATTACGCGCCATTAAGGAGAAATCTTTATCGAAAAACCCCTTCTTTCTGGAAACGATCTGGTTGTCAATATTGTAAATTATAATATTAAATGATGAATAATTATTGAAAGATTAAAAATGTGTTGATGATTTGTGGTAAATATTTATTCAATTTTTGATATAAATAGAGAGGTTTATTATAAGCTTGGCTTATTATTCAATGATGAGATGTGCTAATTTTTCAGACCGTTGGTTGAAGTTATAATAGTAAATCAATATGGATCGTTGGTTGAAGTTATAATAGTAAATCAATATGGATCGCTGGTTTAAAGTTTTAATAGTAAATCAGTATGGACCGTTACTTTAAGTTTTAATAGTAAATCAATATGGAATGTACATTTAAAAGTAAATCAATACGGATAGTTCATGAATTAGTTACTATTTAGTCCATTCTCCTATAAATAGAAGCTCATTCCTTCATTATTTCTTACGAATTCACTGAAACTCTAGAGAGAGAAACTATAGAAAGAAAGAAGAAGAGTATTCTGCTACTTCACTATTTCAGTATCCAATCTTCTACTAAGGTAAGGGGTATTATTCTTTCGTATTCGTAAAGAATGTTAATTTCTTTCAATACTCATAACGGTTGTTATTCTATTCTTTATTAATCTACGTGAGTAACATGTCTACGTGGATTATCGCATGCATGGTGAATGACCCTTCGTATTCTATTCTTTATTAATCTACGGGAGCAACCTGTCTACGCGGACTACCGCATGCATGGTGAATGACCCTTCGTATTCATTCTTTATTAAATTATGAAAATGATCTGTCTATGTGGATTATCGCATGACGGGTGAGAATCCATTTACAGTTTCGTATATTCTTTTATACTCATATGAGATGTCATTTCTTTTGTACCCATCAAGGGATATCGTCTTCTTTCGTATTTCTCTACTTATGGTACAAATTTATTTTTTATTTCCATAACCTTATTATTAAATAGTGAAAACCTTTGAAATTAGTGGAATATTCTTAATAATTTGTGCTTCATCTAGTATTTCCACTATTGGTTTGAACTTTCTTATTAAATGGCGGGATATTTTTTGTGTCGGGGTACTATTCACTTGGGAAACTATTCACAGGATACTATTCACTTGGGTACTATTCACGGGGTACTATTCACCCAGAAAATTGATTTCTTTTCTGTCCAAATTATTTTTGATACATGAATATTATTCTTGAATTTTACTCCACAAAGCAGTTATCATGTTGTCAATTTGGACATTTTTATGCTCTGGATAAATTTAAAGTCTTTAATATTTATCCTTGATTTCGTTTGATTGATGCTTATATCATTGTCATCATTATCATCATCATGTTTATATTGTGATGAAAGTCATCTTTGGCCCGTGATGCATACATATCATGGATTATTTGACTCTTCTAATGGATTATTTATTCCGCCGTAGTTAAACTTGTTGTCTATTGTATTCTATCATTTTAACACTATTGAAGACTAATGATAATTTATTCTGCATTATCTTAGTTATAATATTCTTTACTGGGCTAGTTGAGCTCACCATTTGCTTTCATTATTCTCTTCAGAAAATGAGAATATAGTTGGGACTAGTCGGAGAACGGAGTGATGGTCCGAGATGGTTGCTATAGTAGTCCTAACTATTTTATAAAATAGTGTGATAATAATTGTAATGAGGACTTCATTTGAGTTTGGATATTGTCTACGAGACAATATTCGTGTTTAAACTCTCAACTTATGTATTGTCGTATTTTACACACTACAAGAAAAAGGGTTATCTCCGACGGAATTAATTTTGACCGAATACATTTCGTCGAGGTTAATATAAGTTCGACGGAATATTACGTCGACATTAATTGCGTCGAGGTTAGACTAAAATCGACAGATATCCGTCGAAATTAAGCTCTTTTTCTTGGCGCGTAGATTTCCCGCCAGCGCGAGTTTAATGTCGATGAAATATTATTAAAGTCGACCGAATGGTCAGTCGATAATAGCAAAAGGGCGATGGAAATAACCTCGACCGAAGTCCGTCGACCTTATTCTTTTTTTTAAAATAAGCGTACCAGCAGCCCTAATCTCTTTTCATTCTTTTCCTTTCTTCCTAATTAGCAGCAGCGACGGTGACCATATTTCTTCTCCTCCTCATTTCCTCCATATTAATTTCATCCTTCTCCAAGCTCCCGCATTTGGTCCATAGCTCATTTAAGGAGGTGAACCGATTGGATCATATCTTCGTGGTGGTAATTGGGGAGGCGAATGACAATGCGACTTGGGTTCGTGAGTGGTGGTGTCATTTTGGGTCTTCTTCTTCCTCCATAGTTAAGTTCATTCAATTTCTGTGTTAGGGCTTAATTTTTTTGTTATCAGGTTTAAGAATTCCAAAATTATTTTTAGCCCTAAATAACGGAAATTAAATTATTGATTGATATGTTCCCTTAAATTATCTATATTGGTTCAGCATATCTATGTTGGTTTGAATTAAGAAATTAAATTATTGATTGATATGTTCCTAAATTGGTTTGAATATTCAGTGAAATGCATATGATTTACCTTATATTCAATGAAATGAATTATCTATATTGGTTCAAAGATATCCATTTTGGTTTGAATTAAGGATTCATGTTGGTTTGAATAATTTGATTTGCCTTTCGTTCAACATATCCATTTTCTGTCTTTTTTCTGTTATATGGATTTGGTTCAATTTGGTTCATATATATGAAATGGTTAAGCATATCCATTTTTTGCCTTAGAATCATGGATTCTACCATTGTGAATTGAAGACTTTGGGTGTTGAATTATTCCCGTCAGAATTTCCGATGAAATTTCCATGGAAGTTATAGATGGTATTAAATAAATCAATACTTAACTATAAAAGACAATTAGGACTTAGTTTGACACTAAAATAAAATAAAAAAAATACAATAAAGATATACAAAATAAATAATATAATACAAAATAAATTAATTAACTAAAATAATACAAAATAAATAAAATAAAATAAAATAAAGTAAAATAAAATAATTAATTAAGGTAAATTAAAATAAATAATATTATTCAAAATAAATAAAATTAAATAAATTAAATAATATAAATAATTAAAATCAATTAATTAATTAATTAATTTAAATTAAATAATATAATACAAAATAAATAAATAATAAAATAAAATAAAATAATTAAATAAGGTATATTAAGTTAAATAATATTATACAAAATAAATAAATTAAAATAACTAAAATAAATTAATTAATTACTTTAAATTATATTAATTAATATAATACAAGTTAAATAAAATTAAATAATATAAATAACTAAAATCGATAAATAAATTAATTTAAATTAAATTAAATAATATAATACATAATAAATAAATTAACTAAAATAAATTAATTAATTAAGGTAAATTAAATTAAATAATATTATACAAAATATTTAATTAAGGACTTCCTTTTATGCAGGGTTCGACATAGCGATTCTTATAATTTAATAAGTATTTCAACGGTTCCTCGACAGTAATTAAAAAAAAAGGGTCGTAGTTTCTATTTGTGTCTTATACTCGAATAATAAATTTAATTAAATTATTGAAGACATTCCTCACTGTTCCATCATAACAGATGCCAACATCTGAAAGGAGTGACATTAAGTTGTTGAACAAAGTTATAGGTTAATGACCCTCTAGATGAAATGACGGTCACTTCTTCTTGTTAAGAATGAATCGTTGCACGATATGGGTCCAATCCATGGCATAGGCGACCTCACCACTCCAAATTCCTTAGATGGGTATTTAGAGTGGTGAGAAGCTTTCTATGGCATGGATTGAACCCATATCAGGCAATGATTCATTCATAGTAGAGAAGTGATTGTTCGTTCATCTTGAGGATTGTTTAACTTGGAACTTTGTTCAATAGCTTAATGGAACTCTTTCGGGATGTTGTCATCTGTTATGGTGGAACAATGAGGAATGTCCGCGGTAATTCAATTAACTTTATTAATAGAGTATAGGACACAAACATGAACTACAACCCTTTCTTTTTATCCGATTACTGTCGAGGAATCGGTTGGAGTACTATTAGCTGCAACTGTAACTAATATGAAACTTAGATTGACTCTTCTCCTAGTACTATACAGCTGCAACTGCTATAAAACTTAGAAACCCGTTTGATAATTGTGTTTATAGGAGTGGATGTCAAACAATAATCTCTATAGATTCCAAATAACAATTCTCATAAGCTAATTAAGTACCACTTACTTAGTTTATCATTGGCAAAATAAACTAATTAGCATTTGTTTAGTTTGTCACAATTTCTAATAAACTCAATAATACTCTCCCTTTGCTCTTCAATACACTCATAAATATATATATATATATATATATATATATATATATATATATGTAATATACTTTGAAACTTAGAAACCCGTTTGACATTTACTCAGTAGGAGTGAATGCCGAATAGTCCCCAGTTTGGGACTGTTACTGGATGTTATGTCTCTCACTTAGGTCGGTGCTAATTCATAAGGTGCGATCATACACGCCATCTGCCTGGCGCATCTCTTTACTGGCTGCATGCGATTTAGTCACTACGCGCGCTACGATGTTGGCTTCATGGTGACAGTGTTGCGGGAGTTTCACGTAACTCGAATTACATATATTAAATCAAGGTCCTTGCATGTTATTTACATATTGTTCAAATAATAAATTATACCTATGTTATGTCTATTTGATAGAGATACTATAGATACGAGGCCGACATCATTGAGGCGGATGGTGACGCCGTTATCATTGCCCACATCTCGAAGAATTATGTCGGCTGGTTGTACGAGATGCGATAGAGGGCAGTCTGGGAGATAGAAGAATCGTCCGGGACTACTTTGCGAGATCATCAGCCGCCAGCAGTATCAGATGCAGCATGGGTTGCGATGTATGCGTACTGGGATGATGTTGCGTTCAAGACCAAGTCAGAGCATATGAAGAAGAATTGCGGTAAGCTGCGAGTTGTACATACTTCTAGCTTGCAGTCGTTTCAGGAGGTTAAGTCGGTATGTATTTCTCTTTAGTTTAGTTTAATATTATATTGCAACTATAGTAAATTAAGGTGATATTATTTAATGTATATGATTTAGGCCATGCGGAGTAGCTTTCAATGACCTCTCTACTATGGTCGAGTTCAGGAAAGAGTCCATACTGCTTAGAAAGGGCTCTACTTGAGGTCGACGATATCTCCGGCAAACACTAGCTATCTGGGTAATACATTTACTATAATAAATATTATTTAGGATAATATTATGTAATTTATATGATGATACCAAGATAACTCACTTGTATATCAAATTACGGAGAGGCGGTTTGAGAAGCTCTGCACCAAACAGATATAGTAGAGTTGCAGGTCGTTAGGGGCAATCTTTGAGACGTTAGATTCCAAATCCCTCCTCCAGAGATTAGTTTATCTCGGGGACGAGGAGGCGGCTCTTGGGTCGCGTCTCGTGGTACTTCCACTAATCTTCTTGGTAGGTGTCGAGTGCGGGGGTTACCGAGGATACCAACCTATACACTGCCAGGAGGTATAATATTTGTGTTTATTTCGTGTTTATGAATAAATTAAACTTGTAATATTATTCATGTTATATTTATTTTTGTAGGCTCAAATGCGTGTCTGCGTCTGAGAGCCCCGTGGGACCATCACATCAAGCGTTGGCTTAGATGATGCTTTGTTGTTCAGTGATGTTATGGTTGCGGTGTCGGAGAGGTTTGAGATCGATCCATTGTTCCATCGTGAGGACCCTTGACCATTCTCGCCTCCATCAGCTTGCGCATGATGTTGCAGCTGGTGCCACCGCCGAGAGTACGGGTATCCCTCTAGAGAAGTGGGCGTGATACACTACGAGATTGTTGGGATGGTGGTTACCTTAGTGAGAGGACAGCGTTTGGGCGATGTTGAGTCGGTATTTCATCGCTTTCGGTATATTTCATTTTAAATACAAATATATATTCTGCATGTTATTTAATTTTTATTTAGTTATCTTTAACTGAATCATATATATGGACTAATGAGTTATATTATATTGTATCAACAGGTGATTGTGGAATCGTGCAGCGGGATGACTTTGAGGCGATTTTCATACTCGGGAAGCGTCGGCGCCTTGCACCGATGATCCTCCTCATAATCGGGGCTCTCTACTAGCTTGATTTAGTTTACATTCTTTTGTAGTTTAAATTCTTTTGTAGTTTACATAACTTTTGACGTACATATTGTAGTTTAAACCTTATCATTACTTTGATTTTGTTGTGGTTTGACACTTAGCTTAATGGGATGTTTGTTATAGTTTAGTTTAGATTAATGGGATTTTTTGACCTTTTTACTTCTCATTTAATTAGTTAGTTTTTGATATATTGTTAGATGAGGTGATTATAATTATAATTTATGTTCTTGGCCATATTCTAAGCTTGTGTATGTGATGTTGGGAAAACAGGTACAGGTACAAGATGTGGGTTAAATCCCTGGATATTGCAAAAACAAATAAAATATTTAAAAAAAAACACTATCCTCGACGGAATGGTGTTATTGTTGATGGATATCCGTCGAGGTTAAGGTGTTTCCCATTTTTATCAGACTGCCACATGGCATGCTTAACATCGACCAAATATCCTCGACCGAATAACCTCGACGGAATAGTGGTATAATCGACGAATTTCCGTCGCGTTTAAGTTATTTTCCAATTTTATCAGACTACCACGTGGCATGCTTAGCATCGATCGAATATCCTCGACCGACACATTTCAGTCAGGGATATATTAACTCCGACTGAATATTCGGTCGCTATTATTTCCGTCGACGCTAAGTATTCCCGACCGAAAAATCGACGGACTTAATTTTGACGTGCTTATATACGACCGAATTTTCGACGGACTATTCCGTCGTAAATAAGATTGTCCTCGACGGAATACCCTTATTGTTGACGAAATATCGTCGGAAATATCCCTTTTTGTTGTAGTGACACGAAAGTTGTATAATTAAGTTTGTATTTGAATTTTTTACCATGTATCTGGCGACTCAGAATAGGTTGTGTATACCTATTTTGGGGGCGTTATTACATGTCCCATATTCAGTGTCTTTTCTCACTCACATGTATAGGCTAATGGCCTAAGCCTATTCCTTGTAATCCCAAACTCAATGATGAATAAGGAGTGGCTTTCACAGTGAATTACAACTGTGCTACCAAACCTTGAATGTCCATCATCTTCTTTCCTTCTTCTATTAGTTTTAATTTTTGGGCAAAGCCATTGTTCGGTTAATAACTTTTCTATAAATTAATGAGAGTCTTCACTTCTCAAAATTTGAATACCCAAATTTTCTATTAAGATCCAATAGAATATAAGTATATCAGCATTGGAGAAACATTTAGCAGCAAGCTAAGAATTTAATCTCACAAAGGTATAATCCTTAAAACTGTGTTCTTGATTTTAATTTCTAAGAATACTAGAATTCCTTGAATGCTTGTTAATTGATGTAGATTTGGAATGTCATTCTGTTATATAAGTTAACAGCATCCAGGGTAGTAATGTGATTGAAAATGAGCACATTTTGTAAATAATTTCTTATATGGGTTTTTATTTTTGCCGAAGCAGAGACCTTTCTGGACTATCCAGGGTAGGGCGCAGCTTCGCGCTCCCTGCAGTTCAAAACGGCGCAGCTGCGCTTGGAACCAGTCAGGAATTCTAACTTTTGTTACAATTTGATAAGTTCTAACATGTTGGTATGACTTAGACATGCATGAAAATAGATCTAACCTATAACCTTAAGTTCATTTGTTTATATCTAACTTGTTTTGGCTTTGGATAGATGACTTTTTAAAGAAAAACTTGACATACTTAAAACTAATACTCATAAATACTATTAGGAGTATGATCTAACTTTGTGAAATTGTAGACATGGCCTAAGAACATATATATAAGATGTGATGCTAAGATGTTTTGGTATGACTAGAATACATGGTTTAAGTTTAAAATGTTTTCGCAAAGCAAACTCGGACGTTTCTCAAACTAAGTTGTATAGTTATGTTCTGGACACTTAAGATGGCATGTTTATGTTCTTTTAGTCTCTAAACATGACTCATTTGTATACTCATTTCGTTTAACACAATGTAAAATAACCAAGTATGAGTTATATATGTTTTAAAGTAATAAATGATGTTAGCTATGCGTAAATAGTGAAAACCCTTGTGAACATGCATATTACAGATTATGTGACCACTTTATGTGGATACATGGTGAACATAGTAGTCTTTGTGATTTCATGACCTTATTTGGCTTTAACTCATTAGAAATCCCAAACTAAAACCATAACATACAAAGATGAACGTAGGATGATCGTAAAAGCATGGAAAAGCCTTTAACATGCGTATATGCTATGTGTTAATATCTGTCTATGCTTAGTATAAGACTAATCCAGGAAGAGTAAAGCTCAACTCTGGTCTGGTCAAGGGACAGCGCAGTTGCGCCGCCCCTAAGCCTAACTAAGGCGCAGCTGCGCCCTCCTATATTCTTATCCGACTTATTCTGCTTGTGATCTGAAACTTGATACATGTGTGTATGGATGTTTTAAGCTATAGTACATGACTCAAGTGATGTTTTAAGTATACAATATGTGTTGACTATATGTTTGATAATCGTTTCTAAAAACTTTCAAAAGCTAAGTTAACGGGATTACAAAACTAAGTAGTTGGTTATGTAATAACGTGTAACCTGATTATGTAACTAAGTTAGAACCTAATATATGTTCTTAACGTACATATTAAGTATATATATTCGACTTATGTAACTAATGAATATACATATATGCTTAACTATGATACAATAGGATTTCAAAGTGTTGATAAGCTATAAATTGGTAAACTAAGCTTGAGGCAAGTTCCCTAACTCTTTTCACTTTACATATTGTATAAATCCGAATTGTTGCCATATCAACCATGTTTATATCGAGCAAATATCTATTACTATCCGGAAATCGATTTTATATCTTAATGTTGTTGCAAGCATTGAACTTATCATTCCTAAATGTATTATAAAAGTTGTCTAAGCCATTGATCCGGCTAGACTAATATCTTGTATTAGAAAGCTATCCAAACCAATTGTCTTGGTGCGGACTCTTATAAATCTACTGAGATGAACAAACCTCATTGAAGGGGAAATTATATAACTGTCGGAGAATCGGTGTTCGCACATACTATCATGTTTAAGTGTTATGCATAACGTAGGGTACTTTAGGCTGATCACCAGTAGTACTTAATTTTTATTAAATTTTCAATATAATACTGTTAATTCTAGCAAGAGTTCTTAGTCCCCAGTGACTGCTCAGTGTTCATTATCTTTGAATTTTGAAATGATTAAACCTTTGAATCGTGTTGGTATCTTTCAGTCCATAATGGTACTTATTGAGAATTATTGATAATTCCTGAACTATTATTCACTGTTATACCCTTGAGATTTGAAATTTATAATTGTTCACCCTTATTGCTATATTACTTACTGGGCAAATTTGTTGCTCATCCTTGTTTTTCTTAAAACTTTCAGTTAAGGCAGAACGTGGTGAACCCTCAGGCAAGGACAAGGGTAAGGGCAAGGCTACGGAATAGCTTTGTTCCTTTGCGCTAGGAATTTAATATTATCATGTTGTATTAAGACTTATGTAATATGATGTACTAAGTTATGTTTAAATTTAAGTTATGTAATGTTGTAGTAACGGTTACGAGACTTTGGGACGAGAATATTTATGTTATATCAATGTAAATTATTCTATTATTCTGTTGTGTGAGATTTTTGGTATGTTATTAGAGTTAGTACACGTGATGTACCGAATTCGAGATATTAGTGTCTGAATTTGGGGGCGTCATAGGGTCACGATGTGTTGTAAGGATATTCTTAAATTGACAACATTGACTATAAATTGGTCCCTTATATATGTATATTTATATATATTAAACACATGTTTAACCATATATTAAGATTTAAGAACATACCTAACTATTATCAAACCTCGTGTGTGTGTGTGTGTATATATATATATATATATATAGTGTTATTTCCCAAAGGCACTTGTAGATCTTGAAAGAGGCCGGGGTTGAATAGATCTTAAAAACTTTTTATCTAATTATTAATAAACTTGTTTTAGTGAGTACAACGGAATATGATCTTTTTAAAGAACCCCTTAAAGATCTAAATCAAATGATGGTTTTAGATTTGAGTAGTGAAGAATAATGATCAAGCAAATTTAAACAACAAGAACAATACATAAAGACACATACAATTTTTA
Organism: Panax ginseng; assembly: GCA_020205605.1. Taxonomy (NCBI): domain Eukaryota; kingdom Viridiplantae; phylum Streptophyta; class Magnoliopsida; order Apiales; family Araliaceae; genus Panax; species Panax ginseng. The sequence continues at coordinate 115,470,981 of CM035144.1, read as the reverse complement.
AGTGGTTCAGAGACTAAATTGCTCCTAATCTACTTTTCTACTCCTTGAGTATATATGAATCCACTAGAATTTAATCACACATACAAGGAAACTTTGTCCTCTTCAAGCCCAGCAGACTTGGATATTTTAGATATTTAGTCACTATTGACTATGACACTATTAACCTCAGATGCTCAGAGGATTGATGCTTGTTGAGAGGTGTTTCTAAGTTGGCGTTAAGCTTTTCTTCTCAGGTACTTAGAAGCTCGAACTTTGAATATTGGATTGTTGAGTTCACTTTTTGACTTTTTGGCAGGCTATATGACTTTTTGAGCAAGATGTTCAGCATCTCCCAAGTTGGATCCTTGTAAGCCTTTTATACTTTGCGGAATAATCTTCCCATTGCAATATGTCTGTAGCTGTATTTAATGCTCTGATGTACTAAGAAGCTTGATGTTGACATTTCTGAACATTGAAGACAGTCCCTTTTCTATGCATGTCACATCAGTTTACTTTTTCATCTATAACACCCTTGACGTGTCACTTTCCAATAGGTAGCCGGTAGCACATGTTCTTATCTTCGATTTTCGCCAAGGATATTTTGATATTGCATTAGGATCTTCAACTTGCAATGCTCCGAAGTCAGTCTGTCAGTCCTGACTATTCTACGATCTATTATGTTTCAACGATCATTTAGCTGGCTGAGAGGATCATTTGTGCACTCATCGATCTAAAAAGACTTTGCGAGGTAGAGAGTTTTGGTTACTACCAGTAGTTCAGCGATCCACTTGATGTATGTGTGACTTTGTGCTTCTTTTGCGATCATGTTCCTCTAACAGCAGGGTAACCTTACGATCCTATCAACTATACATCAACTCAACTCTTTTGAGATCAACCCAACATTATTTGATCTTTCTATTCTAAGTCCTTGTATAATATATCAATTCTTTATAAGGACTTTACAAATCATACTGGTACAAATATACATTAAGCTCATTAATCATCAAATTTAAATATGCGGACATATAGAAAAAGTGAAAATAAGTAACTTGTTAACGCAAAAATTTGTCCGCTCATTGTATCACTAAACAATGAATTTAACCTGTACAGTGAACAAACTATCACATCAAAAAAGCTTGACAGTTAGAGTTGTCGGGGGATATATAGCTCTGTTGCGAGAATTAGTGCAGTCTAAAAACGTCAACAATGAAGTTATTTAATTGCTTTAGTGCGTAAAATAGATAAAGTGTACGTGTACCTAGAATTGAATTATGATCGACGTATTTATAGTTTGACCACACCGTCTCAATTTACTACGTCCATCCCCGAGTAGCAATAAGAGTCCTATGCAAAGTTTCTTTATAACTTTAAGTTCCATAACTGAATAAGATTTGACTTTTTCAAAAATATGAAATCAAATAGGATGTAAAAATTATAAGTTAATTTAGACTATAAACCCTCTAAAATGTCAAATTTTCTATTGAAATATTTTACCACGTGATCCAAGTCTCACCAAATCTCCCAGACTCATTAAACCATATCCCAACATGCCTCAAACTACGTATAAACATGCAAATTACGTAAAAATTCCGCATAAGTTTGGTGGACGGTGGACGGTAAACCGTGTCTCATTCAATGTTACATGGGGATCCTTATCCCCAATTTAGAAGGATCATTGAAGTGTCTAACACTAAAGATGGTCAATAAAGATTTTTAAATACTTTTTTTAAGTGACAATTTTTCATAGAATTTGTGAATTTTAATAATTTTTTAAAGATTTTATGAAATAAGTAACAAATTTTTATAGACTTTTTACCAATATTTTGATAGACTTTTGTATACTTCTAATATATATTACAACTTATATTAATTGTTAAAAGTCAACAAAAGATATTATATTTTAGATGAAATGAGTACGATATTAAATAATATTAAAAAATATATTGACCATGTCACAACCTAATTTGAAATAAAAGACATTGTTGAAATTGAATTATTATATCATACCTTGTCTATCACAAGAAAATGCCATATTTCATAATTTTTATATTTCATAAAAAAAATCATTTTCTACCATTAATAATATAAAATAATAATTTTGATTTTGAAATTTTCATTGTCATTTTCCTATCAAGTCATTATTACTAAACTAACAAGTTATAATTTTAACAAATAACAAAATTAACAAATTTATTACTTTTAATTTACAAATATAATAAATGAGTTTTTTTATGGGAGATAAGAAATATAAAATGATATTAAAATATTTGTTATCTCAATTTATACCATTGATTATATTTAGAACCCTTAACGCTCCATCTTTTTAACCCTTCTTCCTTTTTCTCTTCTTTTGGGATTTTTATTTTGAGAGAAATAAGGTAGAGAGAGAGAAAGTGAGAAAATATATATATATATATATATATATATATATATATATATATATATATTTTTTTTTCTTTTTCTTCTTTGTTTGATCTCCTATCTCTCTCTCCCGTGTTCATTTTCTTCCTTTCTCAAATATTTGGAAGTCTTTGAAAGTCTTTAGAGATGAGGTCAGACTTTGGATATGAGTATCTCTTCTTCTAAAGTCTGTCAAACTCTACCATTTGATAGAAATATGAAAAATTTATGACTTTTTGAATACCAAAATACTTTTATAGACTTTGTAAAAGTCTCAAATTAATATCACCTAACTTTTAAAGACATTACAAAAGTTGTAATTGAATACCACTAAATTTTTATAAACTTTTTAAATATCTTGATTAAATACAACCAAATTTTTAAAGTCTTTAAAAATTTTAATTGAATATACCCTCCTAAACTCACTTATTTTGTTTCTAACTATGTCCCTAAATATATTGCTTTAGATCTGAGCCCCGACTGTAGTGCTATTTTGGCTTGGAGGAATAAAATAAAGAAGAGAATCAAATAAAAATAAAATGATTCATTTAATTTTAATTGAAATGAGTCATTTTATACCATCTACAAAAAATAAAATTTAAAAATTTAAGAGAAATGTGAATATTTCATTTTATTCTAATATAACAACCAAACACAATTATTTTATTTCATTTACATATTTATTACTAGAACCCAAACATAACATAAATAAAGTTCATATTCAACAAACTGAGTATTGTTCAAATTAAATTTGCACCAATCCTTCCGACCAAAAAAGAAAGTCGAATTTGATATGTTAAATTTTTCGTACTTATTCAAGTTATAATTGAATATTTTAAAAAATACCCTTAGATAAGAATTTAATAAGGTTAGTCATGTGACGCTAAAAATGATAATAAAAATATAATGTCGAATTAGTAATATCACACTACTTTCTAGTTTTAAAATAAAAATATTTTTTTAAACGGATTAAAAAATAAATCACTGTATTTCTAATTTTGAAAGAAGATGATGGATTTAATTAGTCATAATTGATAAAATAATAAAAGAGAGTCGATCCATCGCGAATATTGGCCATGGAGTCTTTTTCATTAATTTTTTTTTTTTAAAACAAACTTATACTATTATAATTTAATTATAGATATACATTTTATGATAGGGTCAGGATGGGATCCTGAAGGGGGGGTCTCAGGAGTTGAAGTAGGGGAAACCTAGTGTAGCACCTTCTAGATCTTGACATATCTTGTTCAGGGGTAGGTACATTTTATATTTATCTTGTTGAGGGATATCGCCGGCTAAATTTTAACTTAGTATTTATTAAGTTACGAATAACATTAATTTCAACTTGATTTTTAGATCAAAAGTATTTTTAACCCACCACACAAGACCGGTAAACAGAGTAAATGTACACCCAGTTAAAAACCTTTGTTTTGAATCTTTTGATGAGTTGTTGCAATATTTTCAGATTCGAATCGGTTATCGATCTTAAAAAATTTCAATAATTCTAGGGCGACCGGTTTTTACAGACATTTTCAGCGACCGGGTGACGTGACTTTGTCCACATCAGCTATTGATGATAAAAAAAAAAAAAACTTCTTCAGCATATCACACCTCTTCTTTTCTCTTGCCAAACACTTTTCTCTTCTCTCTACTTACCAAATCCACCTTGTCGCTGCTCCAATCCGCCACTGCCGCTGCCACTGACGCCGCTCCATTCCTTCTCTCTTCTAGCAGCCTTAAGGTATGTATACTATTTGAGAGATTTCCCATGTCGCCCTAGATTTAGAATATCAAATTCCCAAATTCTTAAAAAAAATTAGATTTATACAAATCTGGATGTGATAGATTTAGATTCTTGTTTTGGGTGTAACTTTTGTTATGGAGTATTTTATATGGATTTTTCTCTTGGGTTTTCCGTTTATGGTTGAATTAATTTGCTCAACAATATCCTTCCTTTATGGTGTGCACTTTTGGTGTTTGATAAATTGTCTCAAAGATGTTCAAGTGCTTTAAAACTAATTTTCCTCAAATTTTCAAACATGAATTCCAAATTTTCACCTTTGTTTTTTTAACAATTTAGTGATCAGGAAGGTTATATTAGCTTCTTTTGATTTTGAGGCATATCGGGTGGTGTTGATATTTGCACACCCATTATGTTAAAAGAAACTATTATTCGTTTCAAATCATATGATCATGACCATCAATGTACAAGCGACGTGTAACTCCTACGGAGCTAAATTTGGATATACTGTAAACACTATGAACTTATGAATATACACCAAATAGAAACATCTGAATTTCTTATATATGGACACTTTTGGCACATTACAGAGCATCTTACCATTATATTCACTGTAATCTAGACAGACTGTAGAATGGCATAACAAAGTTGGCACATTATAGGTACATAACATTTATTTACCATTCAGTCTTCTATTGTTGTTTTGTGATGAAGAGAGTTGTTTTTCTGATTGTGCGCCTGTACTTCATCTTTCTTATTCCTTACAAGCCATAATACGAGTGCCTCTATGAATACTTTTTGTGTTTTTCTCCAACTTTTTATTTTAGAAGTAGCTGTGACAAGGTCTTGTTAACATATGACTTTGTTGTCCATACATGGTTGACTATCCTAAATGAAATTATATTCGTTTAAAACTTTAGTAGGGTGCTGAAAAGTGAATCGCTTATGGTCATTTGCTTATGTACCTTAACATTTGTTTATTTGTTATTTTTGTAGAAAGACAACATTTCAATTGTTGTTTGCATACACTTGATGTTTGAATTATAAGATCTAAAATTACTATAATGACAGGCAAAAACTACCGGTTTGGATACAAGACTGCTGGCGATGCATCAGAGCTTGTGAGTCTGTGCATGGAGTATGGTATGGGGGCTTACATAATAAACTCTGTCATGGACAAGAAACAAGACTCCATAGCCATAGGCTCTAATAATCCAAAGGAGCAAGGCCAAGTCTCGTCAACTCGTGTTCGTCATGCTCTTGGCAATGGAGATATAAAATATGTATCTGAGCTATTGGGTCGACCGCATCGTCTTATATTAGTGGTGAATGAGCAGGAAATGTTTACTAGTAACAAAAATAGGGTTCGGCTCCCAAATCATGTTTGTTAAATCTCCCACCTAAAGAGGGTCTGTATAAGAACTGTTCTGTTTTGATTAGTGATAAGAATGTTGTACCTTGTAGAGTAATCATTGATACAACACACATTCATTTAGAATTTGATGATGCAGTTACATGTATTCATATTAAATCTCAAGACTTTCAGTGCTTGAGTATTGAGTTTGGTCAATAAGGAAGCTGGTGATGTTTAAGTTTTTTCAGTGTTCAAATTTCATTTTTTTTTCAATAAATTGCTTCAAGATTATAAATTCGTACTTGTTTTTAGTAAAAATCAGGGTTCATCAGTTGCAGCTACTTTGTATATATCAATTGGGTCTTGATTCAAGCAGTTTTAGTTGTTTTAAAAGGCAACTGATAATGGGTCTTGATGCCTCATTTGAATTTTTTTCTGTAATATGAGCTTATTAAAAAGGAAGTCATCCCAAAATCGTATGAGAAAGCTATAATAAAACTAACTGTTCCTTAAAGTTCTACATTAAAAAGGGGGAAAAATAAAAAATAAGGCATGGAAATAACAGCAGTATTCCTTCTTAAGTTCTACATCAAAAAGTCCAACATCACATATTGTGCAACTCTAACTGCCCCAACACAGTTCATAATAGCAGCAGTATTAGATTCACTGGCCCAAAAAATTATCAATATAACTGCTTTCCCTTGCTAAAAAGATGCTTTCCCTTGAATATTCTTAACATACACATGTAACAATTTTTACAAACTACAAGTAAAATAAATGTATCACACATTTATAGAACTACAACAAATGCATCGTCCCCATGTTATTCATCAAGTAATCCCACCATATTATCCGCTCCTATTGTTCGGATCACATCCTTCACCACTTCTCCAATATGGATTATAATAATCCTGCAACAAGAAAAATAAAATGGTAGTTTTTAGAAACAAATAACATCCAATAAGACACCACAAATTGAAAGAGAAAGTAGTGAAATAAGATATTATACCTGAAAATGAATGAGGAAACCCCCTCTGTAATAGACATCATGATTTGTGGAAAATGAAAAGTCATTAACATGTGATCATTGCAGATTTGCGTTGGTGGAGAAGTCTCCCGCCTAAAATGTTTAAAATAATGATAATTATGGTATAAATTAAAACCTCTAAGAATTTGATTTATTCAAATAAATTAGTGACAAACCTGTAAATTGAGATCTATTGCACCATGTCTCGTGTAGTCTACTGGACCATGTCCAACTTGATGTTCGACTTGATATGGGTTATTGAGTTATTGAGTACGCTTATAAAATAGTCATCTTGAGAACTCTACACAAAAGAAAATGCAGTAAAATAAAACATACAATTAATCTAAATAAATAAGTTTCTCAAATGGATAGTCAGTAAGGCATGGATAGTCAAAAGAAGCTAATATAACCTTCCTGATCACTTAATTGTTAAAAAAACAAAGGTGAAAATTTGGAATTCATGTTTAAAAATTTGAGGAAAATTAATTTCAAAGCACTTGAACATCTTTGAGACAATTTATCAAACACCAAAAGTGCACACCATAAAGGCATGATATTGTTGAGCAAATTAATTCAACCATAAACGGAAAACCCAAGAGGAAAATCCATATAAAATACTCCATAACAAAAGTTACACCCAAAACAAGAATCTAAATCTATCACACCCAGATTTGTATAAATCTAATTTTTTTTAGGGTTTTGGAAATTTGATATTCTAAATCTAGGGCGACATGGGAAATCTCTCAAATAGTATACATACCTTAAGGCTGCTAGAAGAGAGAAGGAAGGGAGCGGCGGCAGTGGCAGCGGCAGCGGCAGCGGCAGTGGCGGATTGGAGCAGCGACAAGGTGGATTTGGTAAGCAGAGAGAAGAGGAAAGTGTTTGGCAAGAGAAAAGAAGAGGCGTGATATGTTGAAGAAGTTTTTTTTTTTTTATTTTTATCATCAATAGTTGATGTGGACAAAGTCACGTCACCCGGTCGCTGAAAATATCTGTAAAAACCGGTCGCCCCAGAATTATTTAAAAAATTTATAAGGTAGATGAATTATTTATGGAATCAGTAGTTGAATCGTTATTAAACTAATGATGTCATAATTATATTTTAAATATATATATTTATTAATATAAATTTTATATAATTCATATTAAAGATGCCAAAATATTTAATTATCCTTCAATTATTTACTGATGTATTATTTTTAAAAAAATTATATACCTAGAAAGAAACAATATTTGATTAAAATAAAATATAATAAAAAATTTAAAAAAAAACACGAAAAGATAAGGATAGGATAACTAAAAAGTCAAATTACATTAAGGTGATAATATTCTCACTTCCCTAAACACCACACCCCTTGGTCATCGCTTCACGTACGTTATTTCTCTTCGAAACTTTACACTCTATTTTTAAGTTTTGGGCGAAAAAAAAATTAAAAAATTAAATTAAAACAGAAAAAAAAATAAAAAATTTAAAGTTTTTTATGTTTTTTTTGAATTTTTAATATAAAAGAATAGAAAATTTAAAATTTTTCTGTTCTTGCAATTTTGAGTTCTAATAAAAAGAAAAGAAAAAAATTATCATTTTTATAAATTTACCCTTATATTAATTATAATCATTCAATCATGAATAAAAATATGCAAGATAAATTTAATCAAAGATAAAAAATTTCATAATCAAATACAAATATCCAAATAAATGTTAAACAAAATTATTTTTACAAAGTCATTGTCATACCATATTCAAAAGTCATCAAACATAATTTGTATTATTAATACTAACGGAGATTATTCAACAAATTATTCAAGAAAATCAATCTCCTCACTAATGGTAATTCAAACACTGTTATCTTGATTTTCTAGTAGTCATAAATAGGGCTCATCGAAATTCATTTCGGTTAGTTCTTTAAAGATATCATTTGCAAAATAGACTCGCACATATGAATTGATAAATGTTTCTACCTGTTTTTCAAATGTCTCCCTTTACTTTTCCAATATGGTAGCTAATCTATCAATCACATTAGTTAATTTATCTTTATCATCAAAATATTTTGCCTTTTTCTTTATTTTTTTTGAAGTACTTACACTTTCCATCGGTACTTGAGAAGGTTCTTAAAAAGAGGCTTGAGAAAGGATTGACATAAAGTCGCCAATTCATGAATCCAAAAGGCCTAAAAATTGTTCCACACCCATTCTATACACGTCTATAACCTATCCGCTCATTATCTTTTTCATTTTTCTTCACGTCATCATTCATCTCTGAAGAAATAAAAAGTAAATTAACTACCTCTGTATTTTTGTCATTGAATAATTTTTTGTCATTTGTTGGAACTTGTGACTCGTAACTGAGGAGTTACTGAAAAAGGCCAAGTGCGAAGCAAAATTGAGCGTAATGAAGCGAAACAGAGCATAGCGAAATAGAGCGGAGTGAGAGAACGTAGCGACTGAACAGATAATTATGCCCTAAAAAGACCATAAAAAAAACCTACATTAGACTATGCCCCAAAAAATATCACAAAAAAGACCTACATTAAAATTTCTAGTTAGTTTCTGCCAAGGGATTATTATTTTTATGTTTGTGTTTCTGATGGGTTTATATGTAATGTACAAAATTGGGATATGGGTTGTAATTTAAAAACAAATTGGGGATATAAGTTGTAATTTAAAATTTATTATATTGAAAGTTTAGGATAATATGAGAATTATAAAAATATTACTTATTTTAATTTCTTTTCCGTTCAAATCAGAACAATTTTGGACATAAAATTTTGGCAGGAAAAATAGTCAAGTTTTTTGTCCATTTCTTTTCTTTTTCGTTTATTAAAAAACTCAAAAACATAGGAATTGAAAAGAAAACTTAAATTTTCGGTCCACTTCTTTTCTTTTTTGTCTATTTTAAAACTCAAAAAGAGTGTTACTGTAATTTTTTTCCTTCTCATTTAGTCACTGTAAGACCTCAAATTTTATGAAATAAAAGTATTTAATTTTTTTTATAATTATTATTCAGTAAATGGTTAAATTGATAAAAAGTTAAAGTTAAGGGTGATATATGTAAAGTTTACAAAATACACAAGTGGTTATAAAATACTTATTGTTGTCGGAGAATATTCGTTTGGTCGTGAAATATTCGTACGACGACGCAGCAATTTGTGGGCCCCATAACGAATAACTGTCAGATGAACAAAACGACAAGTTTGGATTTTTATAAATAACGGCGTAATTTTTACTGTTAACACTCTTGGAATACTTGGTGATTAAAATACAAGATGTACGCGTGGTTGCATAAAGAAGACTTGCGGTATTGCATAAAGATTGTTGAATTATTGATTCTTACGTAAGAAGAAACTACTCAATAATTGTTATAGTAATTAATGTTCAATATTTTATTTTATTGATTCAATAATTGCTGCGTTGATATTTTATATTATTGTTAATTCAATAATTGTCACTACACAGTATTTCCCATTATCAGATCAACAATTCATATTATTTGAATAATATTATTAGATAGCATTATTGGCAATGTCTAGAAAATTCTGTCAAGGAGAGGTTTGGTCACCTAATTGCGCACCAATAAGGAGAAATCCTTATCGGAAAACCCCCTCTTTCCTGGGAACGTCCTGGTTGTCATTATTGTGATTCTGTAATATTATTTATGAATAGTTATTTATTGATTTATATAATAAGAAAATATTTATTTTATGTGAATATAAATGAAGGAATTAATGTTGAGGTGTTTTATCAGTATTTTTGTTGGAATGGAGGTATTAAAAATCAAATCAGTGTTCTTAAAGCTCTATTGCGTGAGTTATAATTTTAATCCAACCGTTGGATCGTTGTGATTTTTGGATATGTTATACATGTATAAGTTGAGTATATGTCTACAAATTTTGAACCGTTAAAAATTAACGTATGATTTGTTATGAATTTTATGAGGTATTGAAAATCGTCCATTTGTAGATTTCGGATATTTTCTGTTTGGAATTTGGAAAAACTTAAAGCTACAAAGTTGTAGAGAATTCGATTTCGTATGGAATAGACATAAAATTCGTATTTTTCTGATAAAATGGCTATTTATTAAGAATTATTGAAGTTTCGAAAGTTAAATATTTTTATTAAAATTATGGGTGGGACCCACTTTTATTTTATTTTGAAAACATGTGCTGAATTGGATTTTCAAAGGTGATGGGCTGCCATTTTGTCAAATGGCATGCGTATAAAATTTTAATTAATATTTTAGTATTTAGTCTTCTTTGGCGTTCTAACATTTTCCTATAAATAGGCGCTTAAGTTAGAATTGAAAATCACACCAGAAATAAGTTTTCTCTCTATATATATTTTGGTATATTTTTGTGAGTATTTAGATACTTGGAGAGTTCTTTATTCGGTCTGCAAGTTTTCTTCTTGATTACATCCGATATTCCAAATCGTAAATCTGCTCTTTTGAGGTAAGGGATTGTAAGGGATGTTATTTTCATTATAAATGATGTTATTTCTTCAACATCATTATACCGAAATATTGGTATAAATTTTATTACGAAATTTTTACCTTTTTATGTCGAGGTTACTATTCACGATATTTGAGATTATTTACATGATACTTGAAGATTTATGTCTGAATACTGAGTTACTATTCATGAGTTACTATTCATAAGTTACTATTCACGAGTTACTATTTACGAGTTACTATTCACGAGTACTATTCACGACAAAATTGGTTTTTTTTTCTAACCAAATTATCGTTGATTTACGAGTTACTATTCACGAGTACTATTAACGACAATATTGTTTTATTATCATATATAACATTTTTATAATCCTGGTGATGAAATTTCTCTTTGACTTAAGTGTAAAGATGGATAGATTATTGGTATGATCGTGACTATGGGTTCTCTTTGGCCAGTAGTGCAAAGATGAATTGTTGATTAGTATGATCATGACCATTGAATTTATAATTGAATATCTTTAGCTTAAGTGGAAAGGTGAATTGATCAACATGGTTATAATTATGGCTTATATAAATTTTGAAATGATTATGTATTTCTTTGAGATATTAATATCTTTGGCCTATAGTGCAAAGATGAATTATTGATGAATATCTTTGGCCCGTAGTGCAAAGATGACCTGTTGTTGAATATCTTTGGCCCGTAGTGCAAAGATGACCTGTTGTTGAATATCTTTGGCCTGTAGCTAGTGCAAAGATGACCTGTTGTTGAATATCTTTGGCATGTAGTGCAAAGATGAACTGTTAATGAATATCTTTGGCCCGTAGTGCAAAGATGAATTTATTAGTATGATTATGAACATGAACTGTAATTTGGTATAACCATGATCTTTGATGTTTCAGGTAAAGACAAGTGATGAAAATTATCTTTGTCCTGGATGAGAAGAGGAATTTAGAACCACAATTATGATTATGAGTTATTTACATGAATGTGGACAGGAACTGTTGATTGATGTTACAGGGATAAAACATTGTTGGTGGACTTTTAACATGGAGAAGATAATAAATCTTATGGTCTATTTGACTCTTCTAATGGATTGCTCGTTCCGCTGCAACTATGGTTGAAAAGTTTTATCATCTACCATATGTTCTAAATCTCTGATTTATTACTGATGAAGGCTATTGATAATTTAATTATCTTTAGTCATGATATTCTTTACTGGGCTAGTTGTGCTCACCCTTTTATTTCACAATTCCTTTCAGGTGATAAGAGTGTAATTTGGATCGAGAGCGGGGAGGTATGAGGAAATAGAGCGGTGGTCTATAGTCATTGAGGTTCTCCTAAGCAAGATGAAAATAATTTTATTAAAAATTTGAGATAAGTGTGTCGTATTTTATACATCATTTAACCGTTAATTTTGGTGAACCAAATAGGGTGAGGTGAAGCCAACTTTGGAAGGGTATTTTGCCACTATCATACAAGATGTCTAATGACCTACGACTTCGTGTTATCATAAGACAGAGTTGTGCAAATCCACTTGCCGATTATATTTACGAGCACTACCTATATAATCTTGGAGTTTGGTTGAAATATAATTTTTAATTGCAGACAGTGGAGATAGTTATATGTCAAGAAAAGACTCACCATTGGAAAGAACATGATAGTAATCTTCTCGTTTTTCTTTGGGGTCTATTGGGTCAACCAAGGATAATTCTGTGGACATATGATATCTATCATAACCTAGACGCGTGGCCTCCCATGTACGAAGGTTTCCTTGAGCACTTCCCAAAGATTTTAATTTTTAAAACAGTTATTGACTATACCTTTATGTAAGGTATCACTGTGAGGTGTTGTCCACGGTTGGGACATGAGTCACAGTTGGTATATATTTGTATCAAAACTCATAGCATATGTGTTGTTGTATTTTGCACGACAATTGTAGTAATAAAGTTGTAGTTATTTTACGTACCATGTATTTGGCGACTTCGAATGTGTGATGTATACCTATTTTGGGGCGCCACACCACCCACTTTTCTATTCAGAGGCTAAACTTAGGGGCTAAATGTATGTATGACCCCTGCTTTAGAATAATTACCTTGGTATATATATAAAGCAAAGCGGCGGGAGCAAGGGTGGAGCAATTGATGGTCTAAGCTAGAAATATTAAAGGAGATTTGAGCAAAAGAAATTATGGGAGGAATCCAATTCAACTACAATCAAAGTTGAGGTAAGTCTTCAACCAATTAATTTACCAAACAAAGGATGTTCTACCTTTTTTTAATAAGTTTATAGAAATTGGATGGAATATATTTGTTATTGATGTGAAATTGGTTGTGGGATTTTTGATTATGGAACCATGAAGGGTTCAGATGATATAAGAATGGAATTATGTGTTTATATGCTTGGATTTCATGAAACTATGATTTTTAAAGTTTGCATACCATGTGTTTATATAAATGCCATAATGTGGTTAATTTGGTTAAAACATGAAAATTAATGGGTTCTCTCTGTAAATTAATGTACATACATGAGTTATAAGTTAACTCAAGTTGTTTTAGTGCTTCATCAAGTTAAAAAAAATTCACAAATTTCATCAGTTGTAAGTCCGACACCAAGTTTCTTTTTTACATGCATAATCTTGAAATGTGTGGATACACAAGTAATTTTCTTGAGTTTATTTTCAGTTTCCTTCTGAGCTTTTATGGCCACTTTAGCGGCCTCTTTCTTTGCCAACTTTTTTTTCCTCTCCGACGTCTGTTTAGCTTTAGCCATCTCCTCATCTCGCTTCAATTCCGTCAAATTCACCTCGTCAATTTCATTTTTCTTCGGAAGAAGAATTTCTTCCAGCTTTTTCAACTCAAATATTGCCTCTCTATCTTTCACAAGACTTTCCTCTACATTACTTTTGCAAGAGGAATTTCTTCGGATCGAATTGTAGCTCGTATCGCCGCCGTCATGATTTTGCAAGTATATTTTGACCTTGCTCTCAAAAGTTTCTGGTTCCGCCTTAGATGAAGAGAAAACCTTCATTAATAACTATGCTCTCCTACTTTGGTCCATTACAAGAAAGAATAAGTTTCATACAAAGTTATTTATTTCTCTATAATCCCTAAAACTTTCTCATTTTGAATTGGTTATGTTGGGATATTTCACATGAATCTCACATTCGATAAATTCAAGAGTGTAGATGTGTTAATAAGTATGGTAAAATCTCAACCTAATAGGTTAACCTTTTAGGTAAGGAGGTGGTCCAACATGTTTATTGGGTCAGTCTACACAGGTGCGCGCTGCAGTGGTAATAAATTGATGTGGGATGGATCGTACAATTCCGCCACAAATGGTATCAAAACTCATAGTTCGATGGGCCCAAGTATCAACTCCAGGGTGCGAGGGTAAATTCGCAGGCCTCGTGGGTAAGGTGTAAACGAGTCGAACCGGAGCGAACAGAGAGCTACTCGAATTCAACTCGAAATGATAAATTCGTATTCGAATTCGGCTCGAATTCGAATTATATTTGAAAATTCCTACTCAGATTCGACTCGACTCGAATATTTATTCAAACTACTCGCGAGCTACAAATTCAAGCTCGAATTCGAGTCTCCACATAATAACTAGTTTTATAATAAATATAATTATAAATTGAATTTATTATTTTACTTAAAAATGAGAAAATATATTTATTATTACACTTTACAAATATAAAATCACAATTAAAATTAAAATTAAAAACAAAACAAAATAATAACTAATTATCTTAATTTAATTTAAATTTGTATATATTATAAGAGAATGTATCGAACATCTAATCGAATATGTATTAACCGCAAGTATGTATCGAATCACAATCAAAATTCGAGTAGTTTGAATATTAAAGCGAAGTTAAGTATAACCTTGCTTAGATTCTACTCATATTTTTATTCGAACTATTTTTAATGCCGATTTGGATTATATTATTAATGAATCCAAGCCTCGCCATTTCAGATATTTTTCGAATCGGTAACTACGCTGACTCGCTTCTGACCTTTACTCGTGGGTGGAGTAAATAGAGGGTCAATTGGTCATCGGTTTGACGGGTTTAACCACTGGTTATCGGTTTTCATCAGTTTTTTAGTAGCTCCGATCTGTTCGACTTAACCAGTACTTCGTTTTGTTGATCGGTTCTTGGTTCTATCGATCGGATCGGTCGGTCCAGGGTCTGAAAGGTAGTACTATTTACTAGGTAAAAGAAACATAAATACATAATCAGATCTAATTAAATCTTTTGACACGACCACTTAAGTTATAAATTTATAAGAGATCTCACTCAATGGACACTGCAATATTTGGCTTGTTAGCAGCATTTGGCCGGCTTCTCCACCCTTATATTCAATTCTTTTTGCTTTTGCTTGCAATATACAAGAAATCATTATTTGAAAATATATGAATTTAAATTTACGTACTTCCTCTATATACCTAGAATTGAGTGTCCTACTATTTTTTGTTTTTTTTTGCTAACTTTTATACAAACTTTTAAATATTAAGGTTTGCATAAAATATACTCCTATTAATCATAATTTTTTCAATAACTTTGTTCAATAATAAAATATATCTTTAAAAAAATTTTTTGTTGAAATAAAGATCATTCAAAAAATTATGTCCAAGTGTGTGTTTTACATACATACCTTAAATACAAGGAAAAAAATGCGTCTTTCTTTTCATTGTCAACGGATGGGGGAGTAGAATTTGAAGCCATGCATTTTGGCACATCGCTGGACAAATTCTTAATTTTTGAAGCAGGTTGTACGTACGGTGATTAAATTAAGAAAGGTATATTTCACCTAATCTTGTGCGTGACACTAATAATTTTCAGTATTTAATTAATTAAGAGGACTACGTACGTACGTAGCTTGAGAAACAGCTAGCTAGCTAGCATGGTTAGACAAATATTCAAAATGTACTTCCTGTCTTTTTCATTTTTCTCAAATGAAGAACTAATGATCCTTCACAGGGTTGGATTGCGTAACTGGTTCTTTTTTTTTTGAAATTGCATAATATGTCACTCCCACAAAATTCAAAAAAGAATTACTAAAAAAGTGTATAAATTAAATTAAATTGTTATGATCAAACTTTAGGTTGTACCAATTCCAACCACTTAACTTTATTTATCATCCCGGCCCTAAGGAGAGCTCAACCTGGGGAGTTCTTCACTTGGACGAAATTCCGTTAGTTTCTATATATGATCTCACTCGACACCTAACTCTTTTTCATTTATCACGTGATTAAAGAGTTAGGGGCTAACATTTGATTGCAATTTGAATGGGTGAACGATTGATCGTTACAATGCGCTTATTTTGGAAAAATATCGTTACGAATGGGTGAACCAGGTTAGCCTATTCAAACGATTTTGAACTGATTGGTTTAGTCCAATTTTTTTTGGCTGAATGAACGGTTGAATGAATTTATTTTTTTTTTACAATATTAACTATTATATTAAATAAATTTACAAAAAAAATTTGAATTTTTTTAGAGGGGGAAAATAATAAAAATATGTTATTCAGATGTTTCAAACATGTCAATTATCAAAAAAAATTTCATTCAGATTCAGATTAGATTCATTCAATTTTTATCAAACACCCCTTTCTTGTAGCATACAATTGCGGTAGTATTGAATAGAAATCAACATGCATATGTAGAACAAGACAAAAATTACGTACAGAATTAAGTTGTTATTAAAATATGTGTGTCGTAGCAAGAAATGTAAGCACCCCTATGTACGCACCCAATGGGTTTGGATTTGGTAAACTTGACATTTTTAGGAAGTTGGAAAATTTCAATATAGAAGTAAATTGCATATCTATTTAGGCATATAGTTGCATTCCCACTTTGATGATGCTCCCTCATTTTCTTTTTATCTGCCTTTTATGAAAGAAAAAATATTTCTTTAATTTATTTGTCCTTTGTAGATTAAGGAAGAACTATCTCTAAATATTATATATATACTAATTTGTTTAACTTATAACATCTTTCCGATGAATTTTAAAAATACAACATTGTCATTTTGATACCTAATTTATTTAATTAGATAAATCATTGATTACATTTTCTCCTTCACCAACATTTAAAAAGGAACATATGCAGTTATTTTTAATGAGGTATTAAATAACGCAAATTAAAGTTGCAATGCAGTTCAAGGTAAACAAATGCAATTTTTGTATTTTAATATATATATATATATATATATATATACACACACACACACACACACACACACATATATATATATATATATATATATATATTTAAATTTTCTCAACTTTCTAAAATCTAAAATTAATTCATTGAATTAATCCAGACCCTTCACAAATGTCTTTTCTTAGTAACCTGGCACAGTTAATATTAGATAAAGGGCCGGGAAACATCTTAGAATTTGTGACCAAGTTAGCAAAATAAAGTAAAATAAAAGACTGGAAATAAGGGTGTTTATCTTATAACAATATTTGAGATTAGGAAAATGTTCAATAGAAATGATAAGCTAGAAGCTCAATATTGCAACTCTTACTTTCAATTTGGTGATTTCAATTTCAAAGATATAGATCTGGTAAATACTCTGATGAATATGTTACTCTACAAAAACCTCCAAAATCTGAAAGCACATGGTTGATTTAATTAACGTATTCTGTTCATCCGTCAACTTCATTTCATTTGAATATCTCACGCATTCACTCGTATATTGGGATTAGGGAAAGACTGCATGTATTTAATTAATCGTCATCGCACTATATATATATAAATGCACTGCAACCAAAATAAAAACCCTAAGGACTGGTCTTTATTAGTACTATATACTTACGTGTTGCATGAAAAACCTTATAAATACCGGACATCTCTAATTCAGAAAAGCAAGCTTAGCCAAAGAAAAAAATTCATAATGAAAAATCCAATTTTTCCAATGCTTTTGCTAGCTATCTCTCTTCTTGTAGTGTCCTCTTTTGCATGGCCAGATTCTCCTGACCGCTTCATAAAATGCCTCCGAAGCACCTCTGTCCCAATATCTGAGGTTATTTTCACCCCAGCCAATTCTTCCTTCACACCTATCTATGTTTTCTCCGTTCGAAACCCACGGTTCTTGGTATCAGACCGTCGTACCCCTGCAGTCATTGTTACACCCGTAGTCGAGTCCCAAGTCCAATCAGTCGTGTATTGTGCCAAAAAATATGACATACAGATTAGAATTCGAAGCGGTGGTCATGATTTCGGAGTCTCTTTCTTACGATGAAGACGTATGACCTACCATTCGTAAGTTACTTGATATGATTAATCTTTGAGCCATCACTGTCAATCCAACTACTAAAACCAAGAATTGTTCAAGCTGGTGCCACTCTCGGTGAAGTCTACTACTGGATTTACCGAGCAAGTGGCACGCTTGCTTTTCCGGCTGGCGTTTGGTCTACCGTGGGTGCTACTGGACTAATCTGTGGGGGAGGGTATGGCCCACTACGACGAAAGTACGGCCTTGCTGCTGATAATGTTATTGATGTCCGTTTGGTTGACGTTCATGGAAACATTCTCGATAGAAAATCAATGGGCGAAGATCTATTTTGGGCCGTTAGAGGTGGTAGTTGTTCTAGCTTTGGAATCATTCTCTCTTGGAAGTTAAATCTAGTTGATGTTCCAGAAATAGTCACTGTCTTTACTATTTTTAGAACTAGAGAAGAGGGTGCAACCGACGTTTTGTATCCATTCCAGACAGTTGCTCCGGTTCTTCCCAATGAACTCGACATCAGGGTCCGAATAAGTACTATAATAAGCAATACAAGTACTCGTCCAGACGGAAAAACTGTTCAGCTAGGGTTTACTGGTGCATACCTTGGTAGAGCAGAACAATTAAAAGCAATTATGGACCAAAGATTTCCCCAACTAGGTTTGGCGAGTTCAGACCTTCTAGAAGTCCTTGGATCGGCGCGGTCATGCTGAACTCGTTTTTCAACCTTTTCTCGGACAATTACACTGCCGAGGATTTGCTTAACAGAACCTTTTTGGTTGATATTCCTACAAAAGCGAAATCCGACTTCGTGAGAACTCCAATTCCTGCAGCAGGGCTCGAAGGTTTATGGGAGAAGCTTCTAGAAGTCGGACCGGGAGAAACAACCGTGATCTTTACTCCCTACGGGGGAGTGTTGGATGATTATCCCGAGTCAGCGATTCCGTTCCCAAATAGAGCCGGAACATTGTTCATGGTGTATGCGAGGATTCTTTGGGTTGGGAACACCACACAGAAGTTGGAATGGATTAGAAGCTTATACGATTACTTGACTCCTTATGTTTCCAGCAATCCGCGAAGATCATATTGGAATTATGATGATCTTGACTTGGGAATAAACAGTGCCACGGGCATTATTAGCAATATAGCGGCACGAAGATGGGGTAGGTCATACTTCAACAAAAATTTCGAGAAGCTGATTCGAATTAAAACCATAGTGGATCCGCTTAACTTCTTCAGATTCGAGCAAAGTATTCCTACGTTTTCACTCTTTTCAGACATGTGATGGAGGTGGTGTGCGCAACTTTGTTTCCTCAATAAATTTTAAGATAGTACGTAATTACTACGAGTCTCCATCTATGTTGAACTATATGATCGATTGCATGGTGTTTGATTTAAGATCCCGTTGTTAGTTTGTTTTTGGACCTTTTTGTTTGTTTTGCTAATAATGATCTCCTTTGTATCTCTCAAGGATTGATCCCTAGCTAATACATGGAAACATTTCAAAGTATTATATATATATAACCCGGTTCTCTCCAAATAATCCAAGATCGAGCCAAAATTTCTGATAGCGAACTTTTTTAAATCATAAGCATAAAAATCAGTTTTCTATACTATAGCGACGGAAAAAATCGTTATTCTAGTTGATTCGTTCTTAGTACGCTCTTCTAATTCGTTGGAGAAGCGGACTGTATATATATATTTTAAATATTTGTAACCATTATTTATATTCAACTCCATGCTTGATATACATGAAAAGTAATTATAATTACTATAATAATAAAAGTCTTTCTTACTTTTCAATGTCCAACTTCTCCTCTTAATTCCCACTTAATTGGTTTCCCCTTCCTCCTTTATTCTTCATTTCCGTAATATTAGCGTCAACTCTATTACTTCATTATTTTCATGTCAACTTACGTGTCATAAGATGGTTACCTACTACCGCTGGCTTTTCATGTCAAAACTAGTTAAAAACCAGTTGGAGTGGGATTTTGTTTTTGTTTATTAAATTATAGTGCCCGGGTGGTTGGGACATTAATTTTAGGGCTACTTAATTTGGCACCTTATTACTTTCTCCTAGATCTTTCCTACCAATAACATATGATATTTGTTGGTCAATATGATCTAATTGAATTAAATGTACAAATTAAGATTTATATTATAATCTAAAATGAATTAAATAAATGACAAAAAAGACAAAAATAAATGAACAAAATCGCAGTTAATTAAGGAATGGGGCATTAAATGAACAAAAAGAGAAAAACCCTAGGGTTTAGGCTCTATGACAATTGAAGAGCTTCTTACGGGACCAAGAATCATGAAATAAGGGTGAAAACCGACCAAGAAATGCCGAAACGAACGAAAAGATCAAACCGAAGGAAGCTCAAACCTAGGGGGAACCTAGGGTTCGACCCCCCTAAGGCGCGGCCTCATGTGTCCTATGCTAAGTTCTTTCGAGGTTTTTCGACGACGAAATTCTTAGATATAAAAGAAAGAGCAGGAAAACATGATTTGAGCAACAAGAGCTTTGAAGAATGAGATCGAGAAGGAACATCCATGAGTTCCAAGGCAGAAGGCTTATAGAGGTAACTCATTTTGAGAATTAATTGAGTGATTGGATTGGTGGCTAGAATGACAGGATGATCTGGGCATTACTCTGGTGACTAAGGATATTTCTGTAATTTTCCTGAGGTCATGTGTCTGACACACGACCATTTTTCAAAATTTTTTATAAATACTCCTTCCATTCTATGAAAAAAGGAGTTTTATTAAATAACGTACCTAATCTTATACGTCCTCTCCTTTCCATCTCTCCCTTAAATTAATTATGTCTCCATCAGTCATTCGTTGATCACCACGTCGTCCCACTTGCTGCAATATTACAATATTCTTGATCAAGCGTATAATAAATTTTCACTTCTAAGCCATGTCCATTACTTCATCTCTGTCTATTATTACATTAGTGAGCTATGTGTGCTTCCTAGCTAAAACTTTCACAATGTTATATTTTGGGAAACATTTTCATGGCTTACCATAATTTTCTTCTTCTTTTCGGTCTCTTTTATAGGCGTTGTACATGTATGTGGCATATATATGATCAGGTGATCATATATATGCGTTGATTATTTTCGTGGTAGTTGATACTTGGTTGGTTTGGACTTTTGGGGGAGCCGGGGAGGAAGTGGAGGTAATAACTAAGGAGGAGAAAATCGGGATGAGAAATTATAATTATAATTGGTACTAATATTCTACAAAAATATTTTGATATAATGAGTCAATTTTATAATTTTACGTAATTTCATAATTATCATAATTAATTAATTCGATAGAAAATTTTCGGAATACATAACAAATTATTAAGTTTATGTTAGTGATAATAATAGTATTTCCTTAATTTAAAATATAAATATCTTATTTTTATAAAATACAAAGACAATAATCTTCTATTTTAAAACAAAGATAATAATATATCGACTCTTGATGGAAATTAAGTCTAAATGAAGAATTCTACCTAGAGGAACAAGCCTCTCTCTAAATTTTTTTCTTTTCTAAAATGAACCACTAGAGTTACTACGTAGTTAGTAGTTACCTTCCATAGAAAAAATAAATAAAATAATTGTCCCTTTCACTACAAAAATAATGGTCATTAGCGACGGGCTCATTGTCGACGGCGAAATCCGTCGGGAATGAGTATATATCGACAGGGTCATTAGCGAATGTATGCCGTCGATAATGTACTTATTATTTGTTGTCGGTAATGTACTTATTATTTGGCGCTAGACTTTCCCGGTGGAAGAAAATCTCATAGCTTATTTTTACACTAATGTTAGCATCGACGATGAGATCGCCATCGGGGAATGAGTATATATCGGCAGAGGTCATTAGCGGCATTTTTTAATGCCGTCGAGAATAAGTCTTTTATTTTAAACCCTTCTTCGACGACAACGAGTATATTTTCATTCCCTCTCTTATTTTCTATTTCCCTCGCGAATTGTAGGTTTCACCCCAATTGATTCTAAGCATATCAGAGCTTTTGATCCTCAGCTAGCTCAATCAATCGATTTGTCCAATTGAATTTGGTTCTTCGCTCATCATTTTCACCCACATTATCAGTCGCCTAGTTTCGCCAGCCTTGATTCATACTTTGTCATGATTTCAGCTTCTACAACTCGTTCATCATTTCGCCCCCATTTCGGCCCCTGTTGATTTTTCAGTTATTCTACTCTTCATTTTGGTAAAATTTTTCAATTCCATTTCAGTTGCATAGTGTTTATGTAGAAATTAATCTATTTAATCAATGATTTTTGAAACAGAAGTTCTTTAATTTGTTCTTTGTTCTAAATTTAGGAATATAATGGTGCATATGCAATTCATGTTGTATAATTGTATGCTACATAGGGTGTTTTGGATGTTTTTAACTTCTAGTTATAGACTCCAAGTATGGCAGTGATAAAATACACTGATATATAGCTTCATTTATCATTTTGGCTGCATTTAAATAGCACCTAGCAATTACAATTGATGAAGTCTGCATTCTATTAGGGTCTAATACTTTTCATCCAATTCTCAAAGGATTCCATGCTCTGAAAATTAAGCGACATTTCTCTATCATACATATATATATATATATAGTTTCTGTCTAACAACTTTCAATTCCATTCGAGTGGCCTATGCATCTGTACATTGTTTATTTTCCTTTGTTTGTTGACCGAATCCCATCTTTTTCAATTACATACCGATATTTGGCTTTTGTTTTGGCTTTTAAAGATGATATCTGTTTCCTAATGATATGTTACATTATTAGTTCTTAATTTGACACGAATAGTGACATTTGTAGCATTGGTGCAGGATGAGAGTCCAAATTTCAAAGTAATACATATATGAATGTTAACGACTTGAAGAAGTAGATGTATCCATGTAATGTGTTAATTAAAGGACAAGTTAAATATTTTGTTTCATGTTTGACTGACATCAAACAAATGCGTTCGTGAATGTTGCTTGATTGTATTTTGGATAAATGAATTTTAGGAAAATATGTGGCTATCAAGCATTCCTGTTATAGTCTGATTGATTGAATCTCTTTTTAGCTTATATAGATAAGTATGTTATGTCAATTCTCTTAGGAACTATTGGTTCCAATACATCTGCGCGTCCTACTATTTTTCTTTGACATAGATGTTTGATATTGATGTCTCGTTATGTACTTTGACACCGACTTATTAGATTAAGTGTTGAAATCTTGTATGATCATGAACATCTGCACTTGGTTGTGTTTGATTCTTACTAGTTTGAACTTTTCATATATTGGGAAGGTATTTTGGACCTCTCGATTTTCTCTGTCTCCACTTATGTTGAAGTATAAATGTTATATATTCGTTTGTTTCAGTTGTGTTTGATTCTCTCATAACCATGTTTGTTTTTAATCTATCTTCCGCTTCATGCCTTTTTGTCTTCCTAATAATCTGATTATCTTGAGCTTCTGCTTTATGCTGGCAATCAAAGCCATATTATAGAGGTTGCTTTACATATATCAAACCATTTGAGCCTCTTTTGTTGTTGGATGTGATTCGAGGGTCATATTAGTCCTTAGTGATTCGAGGATCATTTATTAAAATCCTTTGGTTTAAGTGGTCAACATATATATTAACATAGACAGTGCACAATGTAAATGTGGTTTCCCCTCTTTTTAACCTGGTTGTTTGTTTCGCTCATGCTTATATATGTTATATGATGTTTTATGGTTAGACATGGTCATTTTATGTGTTGATGAGCTTTTATGTCAAAGAAAATCAAAAATAGTTTTTATGAGTAAAAACCATAAAATTTCTGGGTTCATAATTCATTCTCAATAATATAGTATTCCTTTTGTTCTAGGAAATAGTTCAATTTCATACATGCATATTTTCATATAGTTTAGGAAGCTTAGAACCCGTTTGAGATTCACTTTAGTATGAGTGAATCTCAAATAATCCGCTTTGGGAATTTGTTCTTGTATGTTTCGATCTCACTTAGGTTTGTTAACGACTTGAGCACGTCTTTATATTTTTTAATTTTCAATTCAAGTATATATCTCTTGACGTTCTTCGGGTGCATATTTAGACTACGATGTGTTAGTCTATTTCGTGTACTTGAAGACCATGAGGAGGTGCTGCCCAAATTTCTAAAAAATTTAAAGATGTGTTCAAGTTGTTGGCATCAGTGAGGCGACACGCCGACACATACGGGAATGGGATAGAAGCCTAACCCGTTAGAGGTGGAGATGAAGTTAGGAAACTCATAAGTTTGCTTATACATTAACTTGGATACTTGATTGTGTTTGTCTGACTTTTCATATATGTAGCAGACAGTTGTCCGAGATGTTTGTTGATCAAAGTTGGATGGAACGTAGGGTAGCCAGTCACTACAAGAAAACCAATCATTACCGACGGGCTCTTCCGTCGCCTATGACCATAGTGCCGTCGGCATTGAGGTCATTGGCGACGACATATGCCGTCGATAAAACCGTCGCCCCACAGGTCGTCGCCCCTGGCTCCCGTCGCCAGCCGTTGGCATCATTGTCATTACCGACGGGACTCATTGACGACGACATATTACCAATACCGACGGCCATACCGACGGCAAAGACCCCATAAAATTTTTAAGGGAAAAACTCATTGCCGACGGTAGTGCCGTTGGCATTGACTTAATAGCCGTCGGTAATGAGTTTTAAACCATGTCTGTCGTTAGATGTCACTGGCGACGGCAAGGCCGTCACCATTACCCCCGTCAACAATGACTACATGTATTTTGAATTTTTTTTAAAATTTCAGAATTTCCCTGTTCATTTACAAATAGACACCTGTTATAAACTAATAACAACCATCAAATAACAACTATACCTGCTATAAACTAGTAATCCAAATCAAATATATAGATCAAAAATATAATGGTCGTCGGTACAACTCAAAAACTGTACAAATACATATATGAAACTCAGAATATAACATAAACTAAACTAACTACAACCCGTCGCCTGTCTCCATGTCATCGATTCGGAGGTCATCACCCTGTAATGGAGGAGGCTGTTCATTATCAACTCGACGGTCATCGCCCTGTACTGGAGGAGGCTGCTCGTCATCAGCTCGGCGGTCATCACTAGTGCCTCCACCTCCACGAGTCTCGTCAACAAGACCCTACAAAATCAAAATATTAATAACAAAATCAAAATAAAAACATATTTACATTATTTTAGTTTGTGTTTTTCAAGTTAGACGGACGGGACTCGGGCTCCGTATATCGGAATCGAATCCCGTCAGTTGTAACGCATGTCTACTGCCTATGCGGTGCTATTGCCTATGTTCGCGTGTCAACTGGACGACCGGGGCGGGTTTTGGGCTATTTTTTGGCTTTTTGCCTAACTATTGGCGGGTTTTACAAACTGGGACTTAACTCGGGCACCGTATATCGGAATCGAGTCCCGTAAGTTCTAACGAGTGTCTAATACCTACTCGGTGCTATGTGTGTATTTACGTGGCGTTCGGACGACCGAGGCAGGTTTTAACCTATTTTTTGGCTTTTTGCCTAAGTGTTGGCGAGTTTTGCAAACTAGGCGATAACTCGGATTCCGTATATCAGAATTAAGTCCTGTAAGTTCTAACGCATGTCTAATATCTACTCGGTGCTATGTGTGTGTTTGCGTGGCGTTCGGACAACCGAGGTCGGTTTTGACCTGTTTTTCGGCTTTTTGCCTAAGTGTTGACGAGTTTTGCAAACTGGGCGATAACTTGAATTTCGTATATCAGAATCGAGTCCCGTAAATTCTAACGCGTGTTTAATACCTAATCGGTGCTATGTGTGTGTTTACGTGGCGTTCGGACGACCGAAACGGGTTTTAACCTATTTTTTCGGCTTTTTGCCTAAGTGTTGGCGAGTTTTGCAAACTGGGCGATAACTCGGATTCTGTATATCAGAATCGAGTCCCATAAGTTTTAACGCGTGTCTAATACCTACTCGGTGCTATATGTGTATTTGTGTGGCGTTCGGACGACGATGCGGGTTTTGACCTGTTTTTCGGCTTTTTGCCTAAGTGTTGGCGAGTTTTGCAAACTGGGCGATAACTCGGATTCCGTATATCGGAATAGAGTCCCATAAGTTCTAACGCATGTCTAATACCTACTCGGTGCTATGTGTGTGTTTGCATGGCGTTCGGACAACCGAGGCGGGTTTTGACCTATTTTTTGACTTTTTGCCTAAGTGTTGACGAGTTTTGCAAACTGGGCGATAACTCAGATTCTGTATATCGGAATCGAGTCCCATAAATTCTAATGCGTGTCTAATACCTACTCGGTGTTATGTGTGTGTTTGTGTGGCGTTCGGACGACTGAGGCGGGTTTTGACCTATTTTTGGCTTTTTGCCTAAGTGTTGGCGAGTTTTGCAAACTAGGCGATAACTCGGATTCCGTATATCAGAATCGACTCCCGTAAGTTCTAACGCGTGTCTAATACCTACTCGGTGCTATGTGTGTGTTTGCGTGGCGTTTGGACAACCGAGGCAGGTTTTGACCTATTTTTTGACTTTTTGCCTAAGTGTTGCGAGTTTTGCAAACTGGGCGATAACTCGGATTCCGTACATCGGAATCGAGTCCCGTAAATTCTAACGCGTGTCTAATACCTACTCGGTGCTATGTGTGTGTTTGCGTGGCGTTCGGATGACCGAGGCAGGTTGTGACCTATTTTTTGGCTTTTGGCCTAAGTGTTGGCGAGTTTTGCAAACTGGGCGATAACTCGGATTCCATATATCAGAATCGAGTCCCGTAAGTTCTAACGTGTGTCTATTGCCTATGCCTAGGTGTGTTAACTAGTTATTTGATAGTTTATATAAGCAATATAATTACAAATAAGGAAATACATCAATAATAAGTTTTACCTGTCGAATATGTGGAGGAAAGATGTTGGCCAAGACAACTGCACATACACGGATGGCCTCCTCCCGGACTAAACCCATAAGGTCGTCAGCGGCAGCTGCAGGATCTATGGAGTCGTGGACAACCTCCTGAGCAAGCTGGTAGATCCGCTCACATGATGGTGCGCCGGCTTTTGCTGACCAGATCGCCGCCATGCACCCCTCTATGATCCGCCTGAAGAAGTCGTCAGATAATGAAGGGCCGGGGCCTGATCCACTCGCACCACTACCTCCGGTGGGTGGGTGACGTCGAGATCTCGCAGCAGGGACTATAGTGTAGGCTGGGACACGGGGGATGACCCTTCTTCGGCCCTGTAGCCTGCAGCCAATCCCAAATCTCCTCGTCCTCACGCTCAGTATCAGCCACTGGAGTGTCACCTCTCTGGGTACTCCGGACCACAGAAGGTCCTCAAACCGTGTATGAAAAAACACAGAAATAGGTGAAAAACAAGTATTACACAAAAAAATTCAAAAGAATTTCAAAGCCATCAAATACATACTAAATGAAATAATTAAATTACTTACCGCAATGTGCTCTACCTCAGGTACAATGAGCAGAAATTAACAATTTCTTCCATAACATAACTTTCAGCAATTGACCCCTCTACACGAGCTCTATTCTTCACCTTTTGCTTTAAACTTCGCATATACCTATGTGATATATAGATTAACAAACAAGAATTCTAAGTTTACCATATTAAAAACATTAATGTCATTACCTCTCAAATGGATACATCCATCTATATTGCACGGGACCGCCAAACTTAGCTTCGTATGGCAAGTGAATAGGCAAATGCTCCATTGAATTAAAAAACGATGGAGGGAAGATCATTTCTAACTTGCACATTATTTCCACTATTTGCCTCTCCATTTTATCTATGTCTTTGAGCTGGAGCTCCGTCAAGCATAGATCTCTGAAGAAATTAGATAGCTCTGTCAGTGGTTCAACCACACGTTTCAGTAACAAGTCGATAAATGCCACAGGGATGAACTTCTACATGAATAAATGACAATCATGACTTTTGAGACCCCGAAACTTCAGTTCTTCGACTTTACAACAACTTGCTATATTTGAAGAATATCCATCTGGGAGCTTCAGTCCACTGATCCAATTACATATCAATATCAATTGTTCCCTGGTCAAAGTATATTCAGCTTTAGGCGTGCTAAAGCCTTATCTGCATACGACCCACGATCTTCCCTAATGTTCATTTCTACCAAATCAAGTCTCGACTTATTGTTGTCCTTTGTTCTACCACTCAAAGCATCTAGGGATCAGTGATAAAAATGTTATCAACACGTTCTTCTCAAAGTATTCATCGGATCTAAACAATGACGGATGCAGAGTGTAGCCCAATAAGGCAGGTCAAAAAACATGGATATGTGTGTCCAGTTGTGAACCTTTCCATAACCATAAGCTCGCTCTAATCTATGATTCTTCCTTGGAGGTGGAAACTTCAAACGACTAATCCAACTCAACATCGGCTTGACCCGGAAAAGAGGCGCCGGTACTTGACGTTTCTCTTTTTTTCGATTGAATTGTCTACTCATCCATCGATAACGATGTTCAATCGGTAAAAATTATCTGGATGTTGCAAAGAAACTCATTTTCCCCCCATGTTTGAGCCGCATAGCTTTAACTGACCCCATGCACACGGGACATGACAAGCCCCCGTGAGTCAACCATCCACTAATCATTCCTAACGCCGGGAAGTCATTTATTGCCTGCAGGTAAGCACTCCTTCATTAAAACCTCTATCGCTACAGTCATGCTCATTCTTGAAGTGTAAAAACTTAGTCACGACAGATAAGATGGTGTGCTTTTCGTGCTTGTCATACAGTGGCGTCGCTGCTTCATGCAATAACTCATAGAAACCCTTAGCCCCATCATTCGGCTCTTGCCGACGCCATCGCCATCCCTTATCTCAGATTCCCTTTGGAAGTATGAACCAAAGCCTTTCACTATCATGTTCAGTCAAATCAATGGTTTCGTCACCTCCGAATTCCGGTTCTGATTCATGTTCATCCAACCAGGTTTCCCTATGATAGATCCATGTCGTATAACCCTGCTTGAACCCATACGCAAATAAGTCGCACATGACATCACTCTTTTCCTTCCACACTTCATTCACACACCTCTTACAAGGACATCTGATCTCATCGCCGCTGACTTGCTCAAACGCAAAGTTGAGAAACTGTTCAACCCCACTATGATACTCAGAGCTAAGCCCACTCCTATCGGTGGCTACCCTACGTTCCATCCAACTTCGATCAACAGACATCTCGGACAACTGTCTGTTATATATATGGAAAATTAGACAAACACAATCAAGTCTCCAAGTTAA
This sequence comes from Panax ginseng, assembly GCA_020205605.1. Lineage (NCBI taxonomy): Eukaryota > Viridiplantae > Streptophyta > Magnoliopsida > Apiales > Araliaceae > Panax > Panax ginseng. The sequence continues at coordinate 115,441,512 of CM035144.1, read as the reverse complement.
TGTATATGCAAGCTTATGAGTTTCCTAACTTCATCTCTCACTCTAACGGGTCAGGCTTCTATCCCATTCTCTTGAGGTGTCGCCTCCATCGATGTTAACAACTTGAACACATATTTAAATTTTCAAAAATTTTAAGAAGACCTCCCATGGTCTTCAAGTACACGAAATAGACTAACACATCGTAGTCTAAATATGCACCCAAAGAACATCAAGAGATATATACTGACTGAAAATTCAAAAAATTTAAAGACGTGCTCAAGTCGTTAACACCAAACCCAAGTGAGATCGAAAACATACAAGAACAGGTCCCAAAAGGGGACTATTTGAGATTCACTCCTACTAAGTGAATCTCAAGCGGGTTTCTAAGCTTCCTAAACTATATGAAAATATATGTACATGTGAAAGTAAGGATTATTCTATATAACTACACATTCACTTTTCAAACCATTAATGCTAACAATGTGAAGCAAAATAAGTTTCATTATGTTAGTAATGTAGAGGGTGTTAGTAATCTATTTTCTCCTTTTACATTCATAAAAAAATACAAATAAAGAACACTATTCAAATATTATCTCTTTCATTTTGTTTATCTGGTAAAAATCTCTGAACCCAACAATGCTAACTGTTTGTAGAACATAATCGACCTATCAAAACCTAAAATCTTTCAACAAATCAAAACACATATGTATGAGCATATGTATTATCATTCAATACTTAAAAAAGATAAGGAAAAAATACATTCAGCAAAGGTAAATCAACATTGGATATAAATTAAAACGTGTTGAATTCTACTTTTGTTCCTATGTTAAGACAAGTAAACACACAATGTAGGAAAGATATATATCAAAAGAATAGAAACATGAAATTGAAGCAAGTCCAAATGCTCAAAGACCAAATTTTGTACAAAAGAGTTACCTCTTTCTACTTCTGCAAGAAGCATATTAATTTACTGTCAACTATGGTGGCTTCATCACATCCAAGATACAATAGCATGATCAAGCCGTTATAAAAAATTGTGGATTTGAACCCATAAATTACGATTGAGAGATTGTTTATGATTTAGAGAGAAAACTTGAAGGAACATAAGTGGTGCTTGCCCTCGGGAAAGATGGTGTACAATATAAAACTATATATTCAACTAGCATTACATTTACAACAGAGCTCATGACGTCTTACTTGAAAAATATAACACATACTATATGCGAGAGATTTGAATTAAGTAAACATCTCTTGGCTACCAAATTGGCAAATTCTGAACGACTTCTTCATAGAATGACTTTCACAGAGTCGTTTTTTTTCATATGACAACCCTAGGTAGTGTTTTTAATACCAGGTTCCTAAACTGAAAGTCTTATTTGCAAGTCTGTAGTCACAACTAACAAATCCAATGTCCAATGTATCGCACCAGATAATAATAATTAGAATAATGAGATATGGCTATATATACTGAGATATGTTATGACAAAAAAGGGAATTAAAGTTTATCTACCATGTAAAGAACTCGAGCTAGCTTGTGAGAACGTTACCAAAGTCATTAAGAGACGTAACAATTTCGTAAAGGCAACGGAAAAATCATTGTCACCAGTTAACGTCAAAATCTACCCCAATCCCAATCCCAAGTTGTCCCACTTACTGCTTGAGTTTAAACAAGACACACACCCCCTTAACAACTCCTTAACAACTCCTTAACTAAGTGGATAAATAATCAAGAAAACATTTGATTGCTGGTCTTGAATTCGAAACACGTGATAAACACTAAGCAACTCAACATAAGCAAATATAGCAACTAAAATACATACAAAGACCAAATTTTATACATTTCGCAACCACAACGAGAGTGACGACTGGGAAATGGCAACAATAGAGAGATGGAAGAACGGTACCTCTAAACGCTCAGTAATACACGCCTCTCCACACACACATACAACAGCGGCCGGAAAAAATGGCGAGTGAGAAGTGGTTGGAAAAAATGGGCTTAACATTTTCCTATAAATAGGCGTTTAAGTTAGAATTGAAAATCACACCAGAAATAAGTTTTCTCTCTCTATATATATTTTCGAGCGTATTTTTGTGAGTATTTAGATACTTGGAGAGTTCTTTATTAGGTGCAAGTTTTCTTTCGTTACATCCGATATTCCAATGTAAATATCGCTTCTTTTGAGGTAAGGGGTTGTAAGGGATGGTAAGGGATGTTATTTTCATTATAAATGATGTTATTTCTTCAACATCATTATACCGAAATATTGGTATAAATTTTATTATTGAAATTTTTACCTTTTACATCTAGAGTTACTATTCACGATATATACGGTATTATTTACATGATACTTGGTACTATATCTGAATACGCAAGTTACTATTCATGAGTTCTTATTCATAAGTTACTATTCACGAGTTACTATTTACGAGTTACTATTCACGAGTACTATTCACGACAAAATTGGTTTTTTTTTCTAACCAAATTATCGTTGATTTACGAGTTACTATTCACGAGTACTATTAACGACAATATTGTTTTTATTATCATATATAACATTTTTATAATCCTGGTGATGAAATTTCTCTTTGACTTGAGTGTAAAGATGGATAGATTATTGGTATGATCGTGACTATGGGTTCTCTCTTTGCCAAGATGGTGCAAAGATGAATTGTTGATTAGTATGATCATGACCATTGAATTTATAATTGAATATCTTTAGCTTAAGTGGAAAGGTGAATTGATCAACATGGTTATAATTATGGCTTATATAAATTTTGAAATGATTATGTATTTCTTTGAGATATTAATATCTTTGGCCTATAGTGCAAAGATGAATTATTGATGAATATCTTTGGCCCGTAGTGCTGAAAGATGACCTGTTGTTGAATATCTTTGGCCCGTAGTGCAAAGATGACCTGTTGTTGAATATCTTTGGCCTGTAGCTAGTGCAAAGATGACCTGTTGTTGAATATCTTTGGCATGTAGTGCAAAGATGAACTGTTAATGAATATCTTTGGCCCGTAGTGCAAAGATGAATTTATTAGTATGATTATGAACATGAATCGTAATTTGGTATAACCATGATCTTTGATGTTTTGGTAAAGACAAGTGATGAAAATTATCTTTGTCCCTGGATGAGAAGAGGAATTTAGAACCACAATTATGATTATGAGTTATTTACATGAATGTGGGATGAGAAGCGTTGATTGATGTTCTGAGGATAAAACATTGTTGGTGGACTTTTAACATGGAGAAGATAATAAATCTTATGGTCTATTTGACTCTTCTAATGGATTGCTTTCGTTCATTACTGCAACTATGGTTGAAAAGTTTTATCATCTACCATATGTTCTAAATCTCGATTTATTCTTGATGAAGGCTATTGATAATTTAATTATCTTTAGTCATGATATTCTTTATTGGCTAGTTGTGCTCACCCTTTTATTTCACAATTCCTTTCGGTGATAAGAGTGTAAATGGATCGATCGGGAGGGAGGAACAGGAAATAGAACGGTGGTCTATAGCTGTTGAGGTTCTCCCTAAACAGTATGAAAATAATTTTATTAAAAATTTGAGATAAGTGTGTCGTATTTTATACATCATTTAACCGTTAATTTTGGTGAACCAAATAGGGTGAGGTGAAGCCAACTTTGGAAGGGTATTTTGCCACTATCATACAAGATGTCTAATGACCTACGACTTCGTGTTATCATAAGACGAGTTGTGGAAATCCACTTGCCGATTATATTTACGGAGCACTACCTATATAATCTTGGAGTTTGGTTGAAATATAATTTTTAATTGCAGACAGTGGAGATAGTTATATGTCAAGAAAAGACTCACCATTGGAAAGAACATGATAGTAATCTTCTCGTTTTTCTTTGGGGTCTATTGGGTCAACCAAGGATAATTCTGTGGACATATGATATCTATCATAACCTAGACGCGTGGCCTCCCATATCACGAAAGGTTTCTTGAGCACTTCCCAAAGATTTTAATTTTTAAAACAGTTATTGACTATACCTTTATGTAAGGTATCACTGTGAGGTGTTGTCCACGGTTGGGACATGAGTCACAGTTGGTATATATTTGTATCAAAACTCATAGCATATGTGTTGTTGTATTTTGCACGACAATTGTAGTAATAAAGTTGTAGTTATTTTCTGTACCATGTATTTGGCGACTCAGAATGTGTGATGTATACCTATTTTGGGGGCGTCACAGTCACCCACTTTTCTATTCAGAGGCTAAACTTAGGGGGCGGGGGGGTCGTATGACCCCCCTGTTTTAGAATAATTACCTTGGTATATAGACAAAGCAGCGGGAGCAAGGGTGGAGCAATTGATGGTCTAAGCTAGAAATATTAAAGGAGATTCAGAGCAAAAGAAACTATGGGAGGAATCCAATTCAACTACAATCAAAGTTGAGGTAAGTCTTCAACCAATTAATTTACCAAACAAAGGATGTTCTACCTTTTTTTAATAAGTTTATAGAAATTGGATGGAATATATTTGTTATTGATGTGAAATTGGTTGTGGGATTTTTGATTATGGAACCATGAAGGGTTCAGATGATATAAGAATGGAATTATGTGTTTATATGCTTGGATTTCATGAAACTATGATTTTTAAAGTTTGCATACCATGTGTTTATATAAATGCCATAATGTGGTTAATTTGGTTAAAACATGAAAATTAATGGGTTCTCTCTGTAAATTAATGTACATACATGAGTTATAAGTTAACTCAAGTTGTTTTAGTGCTTCATCAAGTTAAAAAAAATTCACAAATTTCATCAGTTGTAAGTCCGACACCAAGTTTCTTTTTTACATGCATAATCTTGAAATGTGTGGATACACAAGTAATTTTCTTGAGTTTATTTTCAGTTTCCTTCTGAGCTTTTATGGCCACTTTAGCGGCCTCTTTCTTTGCCAACTTTTTTTTCCTCTCCGACGTCTGTTTAGCTTTAGCCATCTCCTCATCTCGCTTCAATTCCGTCAAATTCACCTCGTCAATTTCATTTTTCTTCGGAAGAAGAATTTCTTCCAGCTTTTTCAACTCAAATATTGCCTCTCTATCTTTCACAAGACTTTCCTCTACATTACTTTTGCAAGAGGAATTTCTTCTGGATCGAATTGTAGCTCGATCGTCACTTGGCCATGATTTTGCAAGTATATTTTGACCTTGCTCTCAAAAAGTTTCGGTTCCGCCTTAGATGAAGAGAAAACCTTCATTAATAACTATGCTCTCTACTTTGGTCCATTACAAAGAAAGAATAAGTTTCATACAAAGTTATTTATTTTCTATAATCCCTAAAACTTTCTCATTTTGAATTGGTTATGTTGGGATATTTCACATGAATCTCACATTCGATAAATTCAAGAGTGTAGATGTGTTAATAAGTATGGTAAAATCTCAACCTAATAGGTTAACCTTTTTAGGTAAGGAGGTGGTCCAACATGTTTATTAGATTGGGTCTACTACAGTGCTTGTATTCTTGATGGTAATAAATTGATGTGGGATGGATCGTACAATTCGCCACAAATGGTATCAAAACTCATAGATTCGATGGGCCCAAGTATCAACTCCGAGTGCGAGGTAAATTCAGCGAGCCCTCGTGGGTAAGTGTAAAGCGAGTGAACCAGAATGACAGAGAGCTACTCGAATTCAACTCGAAATGATAAATTCGTATTCGAATTCGGCTCGAATTCGAATTATATTTGAAAATTCCTACTCAGATTCGACTCGACTCGAATATTTATTCAAACTACTCGCGAGCTACAAATTCAAGCTCGAATTCGAGTCTCCACATAATAACTAGTTTTATAATAAATATAATTATAAATTGAATTTATTATTTTACTTAAAAATGAGAAAATATATTTATTATTACACTTTACAAATATAAAATCACAATTAAAATTAAAATTAAAAACAAAACAAAATAATAACTAATTATCTTAATTTAATTTAAATTTGTATATATTATAAGAGAATGTATCGAACATCTAATCGAATATGTATTAACCGAGTATGTATCGAATCACAATCAAAAATTCGAGTAGTTTGAATATTAAACGAGTCGAGTATAACTCGCTTAGATTCTACTCATATTTTTATTGAACTATTTTTAATGCTTCGATTTGGATTATATTATTAATGAATCCAAAGTCTCATTCAGTATTTTTCGAATCGTTCTTTAACTATGTTGGATTTCGTTTTACGCTTTACCGTGGGTGGAGTAAATAGAGGGTCAATTGGTCATCAGTTTGACGGTTGAACCACTTGGTTATCGGTTTTCATCAGTTTTTTAGTAGCTCCGATCTGTTCGACTTAACCAGTACTTCGTTTTGTTGATCGGTTCTTGGTTCTATCGGTCAGATCGGTCGGTCCAGTCTGGGTCTGAAAGGTAGTACTATTTACTAGCTAAAAGAAACATAAATACATAATCAGATCTAATTAAATCTTTTGACACGACCACTTAAGTTATAAATTTATAAGAGATCTCACTCAATGGACACTGCAATATTTGGCTTGTTAGCAGCATTTGGCCGGCTTCTCCACCCTTATATTCAATTCTTTTTGCTTTTGCTTGCATATACAAGAAATCATTATTTGAAAATATATGAATTTAAATTTACGTACTTCCTCTATCTAGAATTGAGTGTCCTACTGTTTTTTGTTTTTTGCTAACTTTTATACAAACTTTTAAATATTAAGGTTTGCATAAAATATACTCCTATTAATCATAATTTTTTCAATAACTTTGTTCAATAATAAAATATATCTTTTAAATTTTTTTTTATTGAAATAAAGATCATCAAAAAAATTATGTACAAGTGTGTTTTTTACATACATACCTTAAATACAAGGGGGAAAAATGCGTCTTTCTTTTCATCGTCAACGGATGGGGGAGTAGAACTTGAAGCCATGCATTTAATTTGGCACATCGCTGGACAAATTCTTAATTTTTGAAGCAGGTTGTACGTACGGTGATTAAATTAAGAAAGGAATATTTCACCTAATCTCGTGCGTGACAATAATTTTCAGTATTTAATTAATTAAGAGGACTACGTAAGTAGCTTGAGAAACAGCTAGCTAGCATGGTTAGACAAATATTCAAAATGTACTTCCTGTCTTTTTTCATTTTTCTCAAATGAAGAACTAATGAACAGGGTTGGATTCGTAACTGGTTCTTTTTTTTTTGAAAATAAATGTCACTTACAAAAAGAATTACTAAAAAAGTATAAATTAAATTAAATTGTTATGATCAAACTTTAGGTTGTACCAATTCCAACCACTTAACTTTATTTATCATCCCGGCCCTAAGGAGAGCTCAACCTGGGGAGTTCTTCACTTGGACGAAATTCCGTTAGTTTCTATATATGATCTCACTCGACACCTAACTTTTTTCATTTATCACGTGATTAAAGACACCTAACTTATTTCATTTATCACGTTTAGAGTGCGGTTGAATGAATTTATTTTTTTTTACAATATTAACTATTATATTAAATAAATTTACAAAAAAAATTTGAATTTTTTGAAAATAATAAAAATAATAGGATGTTTCAAACATATCAATTATCAAAAAAATTTCAAATTCAGTAGACATACAATTGCGGTAGTATGAATAGAAATCAGCATGCATATATAGAACAAGACAAGAATTACGTACAGAATTAAGTTGTTATTAAAATGTTTGTGTCGTATCAAGAAATGTAAGCACCCGCCCAATGGGTTTGGATTTGGTAACTTGACATTTTTTGGAAGTTGGAAAATTTCAATATAGAAGTAAATTGCATATCTATTTAGGCATATAGTTGCAATATTCCCACTTTGATGATGCTCCCTCATTTTCTTTTTATCTGCCTTTTATGAAAGAAAAAATATTTCTTTAATTTATTTGTCCTTCGTAGATTAAGGAAGAATTATCTCTAAATATTATATACTAATTTGTTTAACTTATAAAATCTTTCCAATGAATTTTAAAAATATAACATCGTCATTTTGATACCTAACTTATTTAATTAGATAAATCATTGATTACATTTTCTCCTTAACCAACATTTAAAAAGGAACATATGCGGTAATTTTTAATGAGGTATTAAATAACGCAAATTAAAGTTGCAATGCAGCTCAAGGTAAACAAATGCAATTTTTGTATTTTAATATATATATATATATATATATATATATATATATATATATATTAAACCTCTCAACTTTCTAAAATCTCAAATTAATTCATTGAATTAATCCAGACCCTCCATAAATGTCTTTTCTTAGTAACCTTGCACAGTTAATATTAGATAAAGGGCCGGGAAACATCTTAGAATTTGTGACCAAGTTAGGAAAATGTTCACTAGAAATGATAAGCTAGAAGCTCAATATTGCAACTCTTACTAATTTTCTGGTTTCAATTTGGTGATTTCAATCTCAAAGATATAGATCTGGTAAATACTCTGATGAATATGTTACCCTACTAAAACCTCCAAAATCTGAAAGCACATTGTTGATTTAATTAACGTACTATTCTGTTCATCCGTCAACTTCATTTCATTTGAATATCTTTCACGCATTCACTCGTATATTGGGATTAGGGAAAGACTGTATTTAATTAATCGTCATCGCACTATATATATATATATATATATATATATATATATATATATATATAAATGCACTGCAACCAAAATAAAAACCCTAAGGACTGGTCTTTATTAGTACTATATACTTACGTGTTGCATGAAAAACCCTATAAATACCGGACTTCTCTAATTCAGAAAAGCAAGCTTAGCCAAAGAAAAAAAGACCATAATGAAAAATCCAATTTTTCCAATGCTTTTGCTAGCCATCTCTCTTCTTGTAGTGTCCTCTTTTGCATGGCCAGATTCTCCTGACCGCTTCATAAAATGCCTCCGAAGCACCTCTGTCCCAATATCTGAGGTTATTTTCACCCCAGCCAATTCTTCCTTCACACCTATCTATGTTTTCTCCGTTCGAAACCCTCGGTCTTGGTATCAGACCGTCGTACCCCTGCAGTCATTGTTACACCCGTAGTCGAGTCCCAAGTCCAATCAGTCGTGTATTGTGCCAAAAAATATGACATACAGATTAGAATTTGTAGTGGTGGTCATGATTTCGAGGGTCTTTCTTTCAGTAGCACGTATGACCTCCCATTCGTGTTATATGATTAATCTTCGAGCCATCACTGTCAATCCAACTACTAAAGCCGCAATTGTTCAAGCTGGTGCCACTCTCGGTGAAGTCTACTACTGTGATTTATCGAGCAAGTGGCACGCTTGCTTTTCCGGCTGGCGTTTGGTCTACCGTGGGCGCTACTGGACTAATCTGTGGGGGAGGGTATGGCCCACTACGACGAAAGTATGGCCTTGCTGCTGATAATGTTATTGATGTCCGTTTGGTTGACGTTCATGGAAACGTTCTCAATAGAAAATCAATAGAAAATCAATGGGCGAAGATCTATTTTGGGCCGTTAGAGGTGGTAGTTGTTCTAGCTTTGGAATCATTCTCTCTTGGAAGTTAAATCTAGTTGATGTTCCGGAAATAGTCACAGTCTTTACTATTTTTAGAACTAGAGAAGAGGGTGCAACCGACGTTTTGTATCCATTCCAGACAGTTGCTCCGGTTCTTCCCAATGAACTCGACATCAGGGTCCGAATAAGTACTATAATAAGCAATACAAGTAGTCGTCCAGACGGAAAAACTGTTCAGCTAGGGTTTACTGGTGCATACCTTGGTAGAGCAGAACAATTAAAAGCAATTATGGACCAAAGATTTCCCCAACTAGGTTTGGCGAGTTCAGACCTTCTAGAAGTCCCTTGGATCGGCGCGGTCATGCTGAACTCGTTTTTCAACCTTTTCTCGGACAATTACACTGCCGAGGATTTGCTTAACAGAACCTTTTTGGTTGATATTCCTACAAAAGCGAAATCCGACTTCGTGAGAACTCCAATTCCTGCAGCAGGGCTAGAAGGTTTATGGGAGAAGCTTCTAGAAGTCGGACCGGGAGAAACAACCGTGATCTTTACTCCCTACGGGGGAGTGTTGGATGATTATCCCGAGTCAGCGATTCCGTTCCCAAATAGAGCCGGAACATTGTTCATGGTGTATGCGAGGATTCTTTGGGTTGGGAACACCACACAGAAGTTGGAATGGATTAGAAGCTTATACGATTACTTGACTCCTTATGTTTCCAGCAATCCACGAAGATCATATTGGAATTATGATGATCTTGACTTGGGAATAAACAGTGCCACGGGTATTATTGGCAATATAGCGGCACGAAGATGGGGTAGGTCATACTTCAACAAAAATTTCGAGAAGCTGATTCGAATTAAAACCATAGTGGATCCGCTTAACTTCTTCAGATTCGAGCAAAGTATTCCTACGTTTTCACTCTTTTCAGACATGTGATGGAGGTGGTGCGCCCAACTTTGTTTCCTCAATAAATTTTAAGATAGTACGTCTAGTCTCCATCTATGTTAATTGAACTATATGGTCGATTGTATGGTGTTTGATTTAAGATCCTGTTGTTAGTTTGTTTTTGGACCTTTTTGTTTGTTTTGCTAATAATGATCTCCTTTGTATCTCTCAAGGATTGATCCCTAGCTAATACATGGAAACATATATATATATATATATATATATATAAGCGGATCATAAGTCCGGATTTCTGACAAAACCAAAATCCGGATTTTTTTTGTTTTTTTTAAATCAATTAAAAAATAAATAAAAAATATATAAATCAATTTTACATGACGGACGGAAAAATTTTATTCTATTGAATTCATATAACAAAACACTTCTTCAATTTGTATCTATCAGAGGATCCGGTATATATATATATATATATTTGTAACCATTATTTATATTCAACTTCATGCTTGATATACATGAAAAGTAATTAAAATTACTATAATAATAAAAGTCTTTCTTACTTTTCAATGTCTAACTTCTCCTCTTAATTCTCACTTAATTGGTTTCCCCTTCATCCTTTATTCTTCCTTTCCGTAATATTAGTGTCAACTCTATTAATTCAATGTCAACTTACGTGTCATAAGATTGTTACCTACTACCGCTGGCTTTTCATGTCAAAACTAGTTAAAAACCAGTTCGAGTGGGATTTTGTTTTTGTTTATTAAATTAGAGTGCTTGGGTGGTTGGGACATTAATTTTGGGCCTACTTAATTTGTCACCTTATTACTTTCTCCTAGATCTTTCCTACCAATAACATATGATATTTGTTGGTCAATATGATCTAATTGAATTAAATGTACAAATTAAGATTTATATTATAATCTAAAATGAATTAAATAAAATGACAAAAAGACAAAATAAATGAACAAAATCGAGTTAATTAAGGAATGGGGCATTAAATGAACAAAAAGAGAAAAACCCTAGGGTTTAGGCTCTATGACAATTGAAGAGCTTCTTACGGGACCAAGAATCATGAAATAAGGGTGAAAACCGACCAAGAAATGCCGAAACGAACGAAAAGATCAAACCGAAGGAAGCTCAAACCTAGGGGGAACCTAGGGTTCGACCCCCCTAAGGCGCGGCCTCATGTGTCCTATGCTAAGTTCTTTCGAGGTTTTTTTTAAATTCTTAGATATAAAAGAAAGAGCAGGAAAACATGATTTGAGCAACAAGAGCTTTGAAGAATGAGATCGAGAAGGAACATCCATGAGTTCCAAGGCGAAAGCTTATAGAGGTAACTCATTTTGAGAATTAATTGAGTGATTGGATTGGTGGTTAGAATTACAGGGATGATCGGGCATTACTCTGGTGACTAAGGATATTTTTCAGTAATTTTCTCGAGGGTCGTATGTGTCCGACACACCACCATTTTTCAAAAATTTTATAAATACTCCTTCCATTCTATGAAAAAAGGAGTTTTATTAAATAACGTACCTAATCTTATACGTCCTCTCCTTTCCATCTCTCCTTAAATTAATTATGTCTCCATCAGTCATTCGTTGATCACCACGTCGTCCCACTTGCTGCAATATTACAATATTCTTGATCAAGCGTATAATAAATTTTCACTTCTAAGCCATGTCCATTACTTCATCTCTGTCTATTATTACATTAGTGAGCTATGTGTGCTTCCTAGCTAAAACTTTCACAATGTTATATTTTGGGAAACATTTTCATGGCTTACCATAATTTTCTTCTTCTTTTCGGTCTCTTTTATAGGCGTTGTACATGTATGTGGCATATATATGATCAGGTGATCATATATATGCGTTGATTATTTTCGTGGTAGTTGATACTTGGTTGGTTTGGACTTTTGGGGGGAGCCGGGGAGGAAGTGGAGGGTAATAACTAAGGAGGGAGAAAATCGGGATGAGAAATTATAATTATAATTGGTACTAATATTCTACAAAAATATTTTGATATAATGAGTCAATTTTATAATTTTACGTAATTTCATAATTATCATAATTAATTAATTCGATAGAAAATTTTCGGAATACATAACAAATTATTAAGTTTATGTTAGTGATAATAATAGTATTTCCTTAATTTAAAATATAAATATCTTATTTTTATAAAATACAAAGACAATAATCTTCTATTTTAAAACAAAGATAATAATATCTCGACTCTTGATGGAAATTAAGTCTAAATGAAGAATTCTACCTAGAGGAACAAGCCTCTCTCTAAATTTTTTTCTTTTCTAAAATGAACCACTAGAGTTACTACGTAGTTAGTAGTTACCTTCCATAGAAAAAATAAATAAAATAATTGTCCCTTTCACTACAAAAATAATGGTCATTGGCGACGGGCTCATTGTCGACGGCGAAATCCGTCGGGAATGAGTATATATCGACAGGGTCATTAGCGAATGTATGCCGTCGATAATGTACTTATTATTTGTTGTCGGTAATGTACTTATTATTTGGCGCTAGACTTTCCCGGTGGAAGAAAATCTCATAGGCGACGACACTAATGTTAGCATCGACGGTACTGCCATTGAGAATGAGTATATATCGACAGGGTCATTAGCGACGACAATGCCGTCGAGAATATGTCTTTTATTTTAAACCCTTCTTCTACGACAACGAGTATATTTTCATTCCCTCTCTTATTTTCTATTTCCTCATGAATCAGAGGTTTCACCCCAATTGATTCTAAGCATATCAGAGCTTTTGATCCTCAGCTAGCTCAATCAATCGATTTGTCCAATTGAATTTGGTTCTTCGCTCATCATTTTCACCCACATTATCGATCACGCTAGTTCACGCCTAATTCGCCAATTGCTCAGCCTTTCTTTGCTACAACTCGTTCATCATTTGGCCCCATTTTACCGTTGATTTTTCGATTATTCTACTCTTCATTTTGGTAAAATTTTTCAATTCCATTTCAGTTGCATAGTGTTTATGTAGAAATTAATCTATTTAATCAATGATATTTGAAACGGAAATTCTTTAATTTGTTCTTTGTTCTAAATTTAGGAATATAATGGTGCATATGCAATTCATGTTGTATAATTGTATGCTACATAGGGTGTTTTGGATGTTTTTAACTTCTAGTTATAGACTCCAAGTATGGCAGTGATAAAATACAATCGATATATAGCTTCATTTATCATTTTCATTTGCATTTAAACAAAGACTCTAGCAATTACAATTGATGAAGTCTCGCATTCTATTAGTGGGTCTAATACTTTTCATCCAATTCTCAAAGGATTCCATGCTCAAAATTAAGCGACATTTCTCTATCATACATATATATATATATATATATAGTTTTCATCTAACAACTTTCAATTCCATTCGAAGTGGCCTTTCAGATCTCAGACATTGTTTATTTTCCTTTGTTTGTTGACCGAATCCCATCTTTTTCAATTACATGCCGATATTTGGCTTTTGTTTTGGCTTTTAAAGATGATATCTGTTTCATAATGATATGTTACATTATTAGTTCTTAATTTGACACGAATAGTGACATTTGTAGCATTGGTGCAGGATGAGAGTCCAAATTTCAAAGTAATACATATATGAATGTTAACGACTTGAAGAAGTAGATGTATCCATGTAATGTGTTAATTAAAGGACAAGTTAAATATTTTGTTTCATGTTTGACTGACATCAAACAAATGCGTTCGTGAATGTTGCTTGATTGTATTTTGGATAAATGAATTTTAGGAAAATATGTGGCTATCAAGCATTCCTGTTATAGTCTGATTGATTGAATCTCTTTTTAGCTTATATAGATAAGTATGTTATGTCAATTCTCTTAGAAACTATTGGTTCCAATACATCTCGCTCATCCTACTATTTTTCTTTGACACAGATGTTTGATATTGATGTCTCGTTATGTACTTTGACACCGACTTATTAGATTAAGTGTTGAAATCTTGTATGATCATGAACATCTGCACTTGGTTGTGTTTGATTTTTACTAGTTTGAACTTTTCATATATTGGGAAGGTATTTTGGACCTCTCGATTTTCTCTGTCTCCACTTATGTTGAAGTATAAATGTTATATATTCGTTTGTTTCAGTTGTGTTTGATTCTCTCATAACCATGTTTGTTTTTAATCTATCTTCCGCTTCATGCCTTTTTGTCTTCCTAATAATCGATTATCTTGAGCTTTCGCTTTATCTTTTGGCAATCAAAGCCATATTATAGAGGTTGCTTTACATATATCAAACCATTTGAGCCTCTTTTGTTATTGGATGTGATTCGAGGGTCATATTAGTCCTTAGTGATTCGAGGATCATTTATTAAAATCCTTTGGTTTAAGTGGTCAACATATATATTAACATAGACAGTGCACAATGTAAATGCGGTTTCCCCTCTTTTTAACCTGGTTGTTTGTTTCGCTCATGCTTATATATGTTATATGATGTTTTATGGTTAGACATGATCATTTTATGTGTTGATGAGCTTTTATGTCAAAGAAAATCAAAAATAGTTTTTATGAGTAAAAACCATAAAATTTCTGGGTTCATAATTCATTCTCAATAATATAGTATTCCTTTTGTTCTAGGAAATAGTTCAATTTCATACATGCATATTTTCATATAGTTTAGGAAGCTTAGAACCTGCTTTGAGATTCACTTAGTATGAGTGAATCTCAAATAGTCCCCGCTTTTGGGATTGTTTCTTGTATGTTTCGATCTCACTTAGGTTTGTTAACGACTTGAAGCACGTCTTTATATTTTTTTAATTTTCTGGTCAAGATATATCTCTTGACGTTCTTTGGTGCATATTTAGACTACGATGTGTTAGTCTATTTCGTGTACTTGAAGACCATGAGGAGAAGTCTTTGCCCAAATTTTAAAAAATTTAAAGATGTGTTCAAGTTGTTGGCATCAATGAGGCTGACATAATAATCGGCATTCTGAGGAATGGGATAGAAGTTTCAACCTGTTAGAGGTGGAGATGAAGTTAGGAAACTCATAAGTTTGCTTATACATTAACTTGGATACTTGATTGTGTTTGTTCGACTTTTCATATATATAGCGCATGGTTGTCCGAGATGTTTGTTGATCGAAGTTGGATGGAACGTAGGGTAGCCAGTCACTACAAGAAAACCAATCATTACCGACGGGCTCTTCTGTCGCCTATGACCATAGTGCCGTCGGCATTAAGGTTATCAGCACGACATTTATATATGCCGTCGATAAAACCGTCATCTCACGTGTCGCCGTCTGCTCTGGCTCTCGCCGCCAAATTCTTAAGCATCATTGTCATTATCGACGGGACTCATTGACGATGACATATTACCAATACCGACGGCCATACCGACGACAAAGACCGCATAAAATTTTTAAGGGAAAAACTCATTGCCGACGGTAGTGCCGTTGGCATTGACTTAATAGCCGTCGGTAATGAGTTTTAAACCATGTCTGTCGTTAGATGTCACTGGCGACGGCAAGGCCGTCACCATTACCCCCGTCAACAATGACTACATATATTTTGAATTTTTTTTTAAATTTCTGAATTTCCCTGTTCATTTACAAATATACACCTGTTATAAACTAATAACAACCATCAAATAACAACTATACCATATATAAACTAGTAATCCAAATCAAATATATAGATCAAAAATATAATGGTCGCTTGCAGACAACTCAAAAAATCGTATAAATACATATATGAAACTCGTAATATAACATAAACTAAACTAACTACAACCCGTCGCCTGTCTCCATGTCATCGAGTCGGAGGTCATCACCCAATAATGGAGGAGGTCGTTTCATTATCAACTCGACGATCATCGCCTATACTTTGGAGGATGCCGTCGTCATCATTTCAGCGGTCATCACTAAGGTTTCCACCTCCACGAGTCTCTGGTCAACAAGACCCTACAAAATCAAAATATTAATAACAAAATCAAAATAAAAACATATTTACATTATTTTAGTTTGTGTTTTTCAAGTTAGACGGACGGGACTCGGGCTCCGTATATCGAAATCGAGTCCCGTCAGTTGTAACGCATGTCTACTGCCTATGCGGTGCTATTGCCTATGTTCGCGTGTCAACTGGACGACCGGGGCAGGTTTTGGGCTATTTTTCGGCTTTTTGCCTAACTATTGGCCAGTTTTACAAACTGGGACTTAACTCGGGCACCGTATATCGGAATCGAGTCCCGTAAGTTCTAACGAGTGTCTAATACCTACTCGGTGCTATGTGTGTATTTACGTATGGCGTATCGCACCGAGGCGTGTTTTAACCTATTTTTGGCTTTTTGCCTAAGTGTTGGCGAGTTTTGCAAACTGGCGATAACTCGGATTCCGTATATCAGAATCGAGTCCTGTAAGTTCTAACGCATGTCTAATATCTACTCGGTGCTATGTGTGTGTTTGCGTGGCGTTCGGACAACCGAGGTCGGTTTTGACCTATTTTTCGGCTTTTTGCCTAAGTGTTGGCGAGTTTTGCAAACTGGGCGATAACTCGGATTCTGTATATCAGAATCGAGTCCCATAAGTTTTAACGCGTGTCTAATACCTACTCGGTGCTATATGTGTATTTGTGTGGCGTTCGGATGACGATGCGGGTTTTGACCTATTTTTTGGCTTTTTGCCTAAGTGTTGACGAGTTTTGCAAACTGGGCGATAACTCGGATTCCGTATATCGAAATAAAGTCCCATAAGTTCTAACGCATGTCTAATACCTACTCGGTGATATGTGTGTGTTTGCATGGCGTTCGGACAACCGAGGCGGGTTTTGACCTATTTTTTGACTTTTTGCCTAAGTGTTGACGAATTTTACAAACTGGGCGATAACTCAGATTCTGTATATCGGAATCGAGTCCCATAAATTCTAATGCGTGTCTAATACCTACTCGATTGTTATGTGTGTGTTTGTGTATGCGTTGACGACGGAGGCGTGGTTTTGACCTATTTTTCGACTTTTTGCTAAGTGTTCATGAAGTTTTGTAAACTGGGCGATAACTCGGATTCCAGATATCGTAATCGAGTCCCGTAAGTTCTAACGCTGTGTCTAATACCTACCGGTACTATGTGTGTATTTATGCGTGGCGTTTGGACAACCGAAAGCGTGTTTTGACCTATTTTTTGATTTTTTGCCTAAGTGTCATGAAGTTTTGCAAACTGGCGATAACTCGGATTCGTGACATCTAATCGAGTCCCAGTAAATTCTAACGCGTGTTTAATACCTACTCGGTGCATATGTGTGTGTTTTGCGTGATGCTCGGACGACCGGAAAGTGTGTTTTGACTGTTTTTGGCTTTTGGCCTAAGTGTTGGCGAGTTTTGCAAACTAGGCGATAACTCGGATTTCATATATTAGAATCGAGTCCCGTAAGTTCTAACACGTGTCTATTGCCTATGCCTAGGTGTGTTAACTAGTTATTTGATAGTTTATATAAGCAATATAATTACAAATAAGGAAATACATCAATAATAAGTTTTACCTGTCGAATATGTGGAGGAAAGATGTTGGCCAAGACAACTGCACATACACGGATGGCCTCCTCCCGGACTAAACCCATAAGGTCATCAGCGGCAGCTGCAGGATCTATGGAGCCGTGGAAAACCTCCTGAGCAAGCTGGTAGATCCGCTCGCATGATGGTGCGCCTGACTGCACGGCACTGCTCGCCATGCACCCCTCTATGATCCGCCTGAAGAAGTCGTCAGATAATGAAGGGCTGGGGCCTGATCCACTCGCACCACTACCTCCGGTGGGTGGGTGACGTCGAGATCTCGCAACAGGGACTATAGTGTAGGCTGGGACACGGGGGATGACCCTTCTTCGGCCCTGTAGCCTGCAGCCAATCCCAAATCTCCTCGTCCTCACGCCAAAGATCTTACCATCGGAGTGTCACACCTCTGCAGGTAATTCAACCACGTAAAGGTCCTCGAACCGTGTATGAAAAAACACAGAAATAGGTGAAAAACAAGTATTACACAAAAAAATTCAAAAGAATTTCAAAGCCATCAAATACATACTAAATGAAATAATTAAATTACTTTATCATGAATGTGCTCACTCAGTACAATGAGCAGAAATTAACAATTTCTTCCATAACATAACTTTCAGCAATTGACCCCTCTACACGAGCTCTATTCTTCATCTTTTGCTTTAGACTTCGCATATACCTATGTGATATATAGATTAACAAACAAGAATTCTAAGTTTACCATATTAAAAATATTAATGTCATTACCTCTCGAATGGATACATCCATCTATATTGCACGGGACCGCCAAACTTAGCTTCGTATGGCAAGTGAATAGGCAAATGCTCCATTGAATTAAAAAACGATGGAGGGAAGATCATTTCTAACTTGCACATTATTTCCACTATTTGCCTCTCCATTTTATCTATGTCTTTGAGCTGGAGCTCCGTCAAGTATAGATCTCTGAAGAAATTAGATAGCTCATTCGTTGGTTCAACCACACGCTTTCAAGAATAAGTCGATAAATGCCATTGTGGATGAACTTCACATGAATAAATGACAATCATGACTTTTGAGACCTCAAACTTCAGCTTCTTCGACTTTACAACAACTTGCTATATTTGAAGAATATCCATCCGGGAGCTTCAATCCAATCGATCCAATTACATATCAATATCAACTGTTCCCTGGTCAAAGTATATTCAGCTTTAGGCGTTACCGTCTTATCCTGGTACAGCCACAGATCTTCCCTAATGTTTATTTCTACCAAATCAAGTCTCGACTTATTGTTGTCCTTTGTTCTACCACTAAGATCTAGGATCAGATAAAAATGTTATCAAACACGTTCTTCTCAAAGATTCATCGGATCTAAACAATGACGGATGCAGAGAGTGTAAAGCCCAATAAAGTGTGTCAAAAACATGGATCTGTGTCCATTGTGAACCTTTCCATAACCATAAGCTCGCTCCAATCAGGATTCTTCAAATTGTCGTTGACGACCTCATGGTGTGTAAAGACGGAGGAGCCATCCGTGTATGTGCAGTTGTCTTGGCCAACATCTTCCCACCATATATTCGACAGATAAAAATAATTAAATTATGTATTTCTTTATTTAATTTATGTAATTTATAATTTTATTGCTATGACACACAAATACACACATAGCACCGCGTAGGTATTAGACACACATTAAAACTTACGGGACTCAATTCCGATATACGGAAGTTGAGTTATCGCCCAGTTTGCAAAATTCAACAACACTTAGGCAAAAAGCCAAAAAAGATGTCAAAACCCGCATCGGCCGTCCGAACGCCACACAAATACACACATAGCACCGCGTAGGTATTAGAAACGCGTTAGAACTTAAAGGACTCGATTCCGACATACGAAAGTCGAGTTATTGCTCAGTTTGTAAAATTCAACAACACGTAGGCAAAAAGCCGAAAAAGAGGTCAAAACCCGCATCGGCCGTCCGAATGGAACACAAACACACACATAGCACTGCGTAGGTATTAGACACGCGTTAGAACTTACGGGACTCGATTCTGACATACGGAAGCCGAGTTATCGCCCAGTTTGCAAAATTCAATAACACTTAGGCAAAAAGCCGAAAAAGAGCCCAAAACCCGCTTCGGCCGTCCGAACGCCACGCAAACACACACATAGTACCGCGTAGGTATTATACACGCGTTAGAACTTACGGGACTCGATTCCAACATATGGAAGCCGAGTTATCACCCAGTTTGCAAAACTCGCTAACACTTAGGCAAAAAGCCAAAAAAGAGCCCAAAATCCGCATCGGCCGTCCGAACACCACGCAAACACACACATAGCACCGCATAGGTATTAGACACGCGTTAGAATTTACGTGACTCAATTCCGACATACGAAAGCCGAGTTATCGCCCAGTTTGTAAAACCCGACAACACTTAGGCAAAAAGTCGAAAAAGAGCCCAAAACCCGTATCGGCCGTCCGAACGCTACGCAAACACACACATAGCATCGTGTAGGTATTAGACACGCGTTAGACCTTACGGGACTCGATTCTGACATACGAAAGTCGAGTTATCGCCTAGTTTGCAAAACTCGCTAACACTTAGGCAAAAAGCCGAAAAAGATCCCAAAACCCGCATCGGCCATCCGAACGCCACGCAAACACACACATAGCACCGCGTAGGTATTAGACACACGTTAGAACTTACAGGACTCGATTCCGAAATACGAAAAGCCGAGTTATCGCCCAGTTTGTAAAACTCACCAACACTTAGGTAAAAAGCCGAAAAAGAGCCCAAAACTCGCATCGGCCGTCCGAACGCAATGCAAACACACACATAGAACCGCGTGGGTATTAGACACGCGTTAGAACTTACGAAACTCGATTCTGACATACGGAAGCCGAGTTATCGCCTAGTTTGTAAAAGTCAATAACACTTAGGCAAAAAGTCGAAAAAGAGCCCAAAACCCGCATCGGCCGTCCGAACGCCACGTAAACACACACATAGCACCACGTAGGTATTAGACACGCGTTAGAACTTACAGGACTCGATTCCGACATACGAAAGCTGAGTTATCGCATAGTTTGTAAAACTCGCCAACACTTAGGTAAAAAACCGAAAAACAGCCCAAAACCCGCATCGACCGTCCGAACGCCACGCAAACACACACATAGCACCGCGTAGGTATTAGACACGCGTTAAAACTTACGGGACTCGATTCCGACATACGAAAGCCGAGTTATCGCTCAGTTTGCAAAACTCGCCAACACTTAGGCAAAAAGTCGAAAAAGAGGTCAAAACCCGTATCGGCCGTCCGAACGCCACGCAAACACACACATAGTACCGCGTAGGTATTAGACACGCGTTAGAACTTACGGGACTCGATTCCGACATACGGAGACCGAGTTATCGCACAGTTTGTAACACTCGACAACACTTGAAGAACACAAACAAAACTAATTTAAATATGCTCTATTTTTGAATTCGTTATTAATATTTTAATTTTGTAGGGTCTTGTTGATGAGACTTGACAGTGGAGGTCGGCATGTGACCGGCGATGCTCGTGGTGGTGATGGTAATGACCGCACGGCCGATGATCTTGATGAGACTATTGAGGTGGGACCGGTGAGTCGTAATCGGAGTTGGGGACCTGCGGTGGGATTATAGATGGGGACCGATAAAGGTGGACCGATTTATGATGATGATAATCACCACATTCCTGATCTTGGGTTGTAGTATCCATTATGTTTATATTTTGACCTTCATATATGTATATTTATACAACTTTTGAGTTGAACAAACTAGAGTTTAGTATCTAGTTAGGTTGATGGTATATGTATCTAACTATATTGATTGTTTATGATTACATTTTGTATTTACATCGTACGACTTTTATCTATAAGTCATTACGTTGTTTACATATTTGATGGTTAATATAACAAAAGCTATTATTGTTATTGATATGCGTTTGTGAAGAATTCTTTATTTTTCTTTAGTTTATTACAGGTATATATAATTATGTATATGTAAATGAACAGGGGTATTTTGTAATTTTTTTAAAAAAAATATTTCTAGAAACCTCATTCATGACGGGAGTGGAGGGTCATCATCATAGCGGCTATGTCGCTTAAGAATGACTATTTTTAAATTTTTTGAATTAACCATTACTGACGGTTTGTTCGTCGCCAATGCCATCGTCAATACATCATTACCGACGGCTAGCCATCGCCAATACCCCGTCGGTAATGACTATCTTGCCGACGACGAATGACTGACGGGAGGTGGGCGACGACCCATAATGATTTACCTAACCCATACTATGACGATTTTAAAGGGCGACGGACTCTGTCGTCGCCAATGACCTTATTGTCGATGGCAATAGGGTCATTGGCGACGGCAGAGCCCGTCGACAATGACCTATTTTTTTATAGTGTTTTATTTTTTAATTATGTAGATAGTACTACTTTTATTAACTAGGGATGTATGTAGCTTATTGGAAAAAATAAGCTACATAAAATTAAAAATTAAGCCTATAAAAATTTGATATTTCACTTTACGCCCTCCAAGATTTATGAATAAAATAATGTATATATAATACTTTTTGTAAAATTATGAAAAAAAATACTACCTCTATTTTAAATATAAGAGTTATTTTAATTTTTTTAAGTCAATCTAAAAGATGGACAAATTCATAAATATCACTCTTTTTATTTTTTTTAATATCATTGTACGAATATCAAATTTTATGATATTTCTTTCCTCCGCTCTGTGTACCATATACAAAGAAATCTTACTTCAATTAAAAATATAAAAATTACTACAAAATTTGGATCGGATCGGAGCGGTGCCCTTGTACTCCACTAAATTATTCATGACCCTACTGTATTAAAAAATTCTTACTTTGTTCCTAAATATTTTCAAATATTAATATTTGTATATGGTATAAATATATTTTTTTTTCTGATTGTTTAATTAACCTACTTTAAAGATTAAATTTATTATTGAATATAAAGTGCTTAACATAATATTGTAAATTATATGTCCTATATAAATCTTAATACTTAATAATTAAAAAAAATAACATTAGCAACCCCTTTTTATTTTATTTTTACTTTTAAGATGGAGGGAGTAAGATCTTAATTACTCTTGCACCCATGCAAAAAAGAACCTTGTTACTCACGTAAGAAAATAAGTGTTGTTTTGTAATCATTCAAATTAAAATGTTCAATATTGAGAAACTGATTTATGGAGCTTGATATATTGTCCAGGATTTCTGTGGGTAGCTAGTGTGGATCTTTGTATATATATATATATATATATATATATATATATATAATATCAGGATCAGAAGCTTACCCTTATTAAGCTTACCTAACATATCTATAAAAGCCCTTTCTCTTAATAATTTCTCTCTCCTCGCTCAAACAAAACGCGTCTTATTTTCTCCCTCTTATTTCTCTCGTCTGAAAGTAGGATTCCGGCTTCATCCAATAAATCGAGCGACGAGAGGATCCAAATCTGAAGCCCATTGACACGAAGAGAAGAGAAGTTCGAATCGGTCGACCCCTCATCCGTGTATTCCAAAGCGAGTAAGAACAAGCCCTAATTTGAAGCCCTTGACACGAAGCGAGAGAATACCGAAGAGAAGCTGAACACAATTGAGCCCTTCCCTCATCCGATTATCTCTCATGTGCTTCTAAAATAAGCCCTAATTCTGGTATGTCTCTAATTTCCCTAATCCTGTTATGTCTCCAATTTTTAAACTTTTATGTAGACCCAATTCTTGATAATGAAGTTCAAGGAGGTCTCTGTACTTGATAGAATGACCCAATTCTTGATAATGAAGTTCAAGGAATTTGTGTATAGTATGTAGATGGAATTATTCATCTTTTGCTATGTTAGTTGGGGTCTGTCATGAAGGACTTCTTTGTGCATACTTAATCTGAACATCAGCTTATACTGTATGGAATGAAATTATAGGAAAGAAAATTTGTAATTTTAGTTGTTTGGACCCGTTCAGAAAACCTTGAAAGTTGGATGTGCTATCTTTTTGAAACAGATATGCTACTTAGTTGAAGATAAGAAAGGAAGTAACTAACAATGAAATGTATATTTGCCATTCATTCATTAAATGCAATTTCCAAAACATAGAACTTTCACTTTCTATAGGTGAGGCATTTTCTATAAGCTGGTATTTTTCTTAAATCAAATTCTGATAATATGGTGGATGTTATGATAGTGGATTTTTTTTCTATATCAGGTACTTGATTGTTGTTTATTATGGATGCTATGAACCATGAAATTGATAGTTGTGAGGATAATGTAAAAATGAATTTAGATTGCATTTACAATTTTGAAATGGAGATGGATGACTTGATTGAAGAGGGGTTGGATGTGAACAATGATAAATCTGTTGTCTACTATCCTCAAGTAGCCGATGAATTTACGCCTAAGCTAGGACAAGAATTTCAAACATTAGAGGACGTTCACACTTTTTACAATACGTATACAGTACATGCTGGTTTTAGTGTGCGAAAGCATACTGAGAAAAAAAAGGAGGGAAGCGATGAGATTGTGAGGAAGGAGTTTGTCTGTTATAAGCAAGGAAAGGGCAAATTATTAGCCAATGTGGATGCAAAAAGAAAACGTGGATCTACCAAAGAAGGTTGTAGTGCAAGAATTATGGTGGTTAAAAGAAATGACTTGTATGTAGTTACCATAACTGAAGAGGGCCATTGTCACCCATTGTCAACCCCACATAAGAGACATCCATCACGATCAAGACCGAAATGTGTCAGCTGCCCAAAAATGTTTGAGTCAACAACTTGGCATGGTGAATATACCACAATGCCAACAATACAACTTTCTTGCAGTGCAAGCGGGAGGGATTGAAAATATTGGTTGCACGCAACGAGATTTGTATAACTTTGAAAAGAGACAATCGTAATGAGTCAAGGGACAAGATGGCGATATGTTGAATGAGTACTTGAAGTTAGAACAAATGAAGAATCGCATTCACCTTTATAATTGATCTGAGACGATGAAAAAAGGATTACTCGTTGTTTTTGGGCTGATGCAACTTCTAGACGGGCTTCTAGATTTTATGGCGATGTTGTCATTTTTGATACCACGTACAACACTAATCGTTACGGAATGATATTTGCACCATTAATGCGGGTTAATAACCATGGTCAAACCATTATATTTGGTTGTGCTTTCTTAAGTGATGAGACCATAGATACTTTTGTTTGGCTTTTCAAGTGTTTTTTGGATGCAATGCCAGGCGATGCACCTAAGATGATTATCACTGATCAGGATCCGGCTATGACAAATGCCATTTCACATATCCTTCCTAAGACATTTCATAGGTATTGTAGTTGGCACATTTTAACCAAATTTTCAGAAAAGATTGACTCAGCGAAATTTAGTGCTTATTATAAAGAGTTTTCAGATTGCATTTGGAATTCAGAGACTGTGGAAAAGTTTGACTCTACTTGGGTGGAGTTGTTGGAGAAAAGTGGGTTGAATACTAATAAATGGCTACAATCAATGTATGACATCCGTTGTAGATGGGTACCCGCACATGTGAATCATGTTTTCTCAGCTGGCATGTCAAGTAGCCAACGAGCAGAGAGTTCTCATGCGTTTTTTAAAAGATTTGTTTCTAAAGGAAATTCATTAATGGATTTTATGATTCAATTTGGTCGGGCCCTTCAACATCAACGACATGTAGAGTTGGAAGCAGATAACAAAGATTTGATTAAGAGACCGAGAATGAAAATTGCCAATCACTTCCTAAGTCAAATGGTTGACATTTATATATATTCTATGTATTATAAATTTAAAGACGAGTTGTGTGAGTCTTTGAATTATAAGTTTGAACTTATGAAAGAGGATGTCAACTACCATGTATATAAGATTTGTCGAAGGAATGTCGACAAGTGTAATGTAAGAGAAATCCATTATGACAAATCTTGGGATTACGCTACATGCACTTGTAAAAATTTGAGAGTTTTGGGAATCCTATGTGTCAAGATATACTAGCTTACTTGAATAAGTATCATGATCTTGACAAGTTGCCTACAAAATACATTTTATCGAGGTGGACAAAGACAACAAAATCAATAAGTGTAATTGATGATAATGGTGTGGCGATAAAAGATGACAAGTCATACTTACTCTTGCGGAGTCAATTGATTCAATGTTCTCTACGTTTGATTGATAGTGCTCTCACAAATGAAGAAGCCACAAACTTTGTTAAAGAATGTCTAGATAATGGATATGAGACGGTGAAGCAAATTATTGGAAAGACTGATTCCGAAAGAAACAAGGAAATAGAGTGTGGTGGAATTAGTGTATCCAAGTCAGTTAACATGACTTCTACACATGAACATAGTTATATTGAGCCAAACCACGTGCGAGCAAAATGGTGTGGCAAAAGGCTAAAGGGTGGTAAAGAAAAGGCTTTGGGGAAAGCAAAAAGTGCCAAGAGTAGACGTTGTCATGCATGTGGGGAGGTTGGTGTGACACACGATAAAAGAAACTGTCCAAGCTTTAAAATCTGGAAGCAAGTTTGGGTTATTTTGACTTTGCTATTATTTTAAAATTGACTTTAGTATTTGAATAATTTTGACTTTAATATTTGTTTACATGTAGAATTGGAGTATCAAATGATGATGCTACTCGGGGCTCCAATCGTAGATAATGATGATGCTCTTTTGAGATTGATATGTGAATCATTAAATCTAAATTCTGAGGTAATTCTGATTTTTATTCTACTAGCATTTGAGCAACTGTATTTAGTTTCTATGTGTTTATTTTGTTGGGATGTTATGTGTTGGTAGAGGCCATTTTATTAAGTTGCAGCTTATATATTCTGGAATTTGTTTATGTTGGTTGTTGTGAAGATTTGATTTGATAATTGGATATGATGTTGTTACATTTTACAGACTTCAAGGTTAGTGGTGCAACGACAATTCTATCATCGCACTTAAAAAAAAGCAAGTGCGGTGTGTGGTGAAACAAGATCAAGGCGTAATTGTAGTATGACTTAAAGTTGTTCATTCATGCTGCAGAATTATATGGTGACTTTTGTGGTGAATCTGTTATGCTAAAGTTGTATTCTTTTATCACAGAGGTTTAAGAGTTGTAATCTGATATGATGTTGTTACATTTTACAGACTTCAAGGTTATGTAAAACTCTTATTATAATTGGAATTATATAGTTCAATATTTTATGGTGACTTTTGGATGGTGAATCTGTTATGCTAAAGTTGACAGGTGGTATTTTATCAAGTGAGGTTGTTGCTTAGTGCAATGGTAAATTGAGATTTGGTACATTGAGATTTGATCACAACTTGCTTAAATTTTATTAAGATTTGGTACATTGATATGGAAATATATAGATTTGTAGTTATGTCAAAACTCAACTATTTGTCGCAAGCCCATCTTTTTTTGGCTTCTAAGATTACAATGTGTTAACGTCTGGTACATGGTGATGATTAATGTAGCTCGCCAATGTGTTGAGGATCAGCCTTGTAACATTTCTCACCATTTTGGTACCCATAAAACAGAATACAACACAATTTTTGTATATTGCTGTAAGTTGCTATAATTGTGTTACTTATTAGTATGCTTCTTTTTTCATTTGATTCAACAAAATACAACACAATATTCAACTCATTTTCCAACTATTCAACAAAATACAACAAAATATTCAACACATTTTACAATATAATCAGATTCTTATAGATCCTTAATCAACATGACAATATTCAACACAATATTACAATATTTAGTACATCTACAATAACATGATTAAAATCAATAACCAAGAAATAACAAGTGCAATAATAAATTTTTTTCTTCGCATTTTGCCTAGTGCACGCATTTCCTCCATCTCTTGCTCCATTCCGTTAATCTTTCGAAGTAATCCGGGGATTATTTGTCTTGATCTATCACACATTGGAGGATCATACCAAGCAAAATATTGACAAACATTCCTCTGTAAACAAAGAAGGTTTGAATTTTAGGTGCAAGTAAATACAATGGAAGAGATATAAACAAAATTGAAATCTTAAGAAACTTACTTTTCCATAATTCGGACCTGATAAAAACCTTCTTCCTGGGTTTGAATCGGTCCATGCTGTTTTAAGTTGACGTCGCCTCTCACAATCACAATGTGCGTTCATAGTTGCTCAAGTGAGAAAGTCTTTCTCAAACACGAATAGAGTTACTGATATATGGAATGCTATACATTAGAACCACTATGTTGCAGTAAGTTACAAGTCGAATAAAACATAACAAAACTGCAAAATAATTTTGCAATATTTGACATCTAATTGAAATCCTGTCCACACATGCGCAACTAAAGATGTTATGCATATGCAGTAAAGTACATCAAAACTACAAATTTTTTCAAGAAAAAATTTAAATCAGCAAGATAGTTGTGATGTATGTATGGGAGAGAGATAAAATTAATAAGAAAGAGCACAAACAGACAACATTTACCCGTGATTTAGTTTTACTCTTTTGTGCTTGTTGGTACTTTAGGATTGTCCAATCAAATATGTTATTAAAATCATACCCTGTAAGATAAGAAAACACATTTTTTGAATTTAGAATTCTAAACTTGTGAAGCAAACAAGGCACTACACATCAAACAGTTGTCTAGCAACTTGAATAGCATTAATTAATAAAATTCAATTTTGGGCTGCATATTAAAATGAAAGGTATCAGGACTACTTTTATTAATGCTGCAAGACATTTTCATAGTCAGGATTTTGATCAAAGGTCAATGAATGGCAGTAATGGTGGCATGCCAACCAGATTCCACTGGGTGTGACTTGCATAAAACCTTTATAAGAACAGATATGCATAAGCTATAACTATCAGACCAGTTCGAAACCCCAAAATAAAGATAAATTCATACCAGATAGAGAAGATGCAGGATTAGGGGTTTGCTTTGTCTGAATCTAAGAGAGAACACGCTAAATCCGAGAGAGAACACGCAGGATTAGGGCTTGTTTTGAAATACCCATAAAAAACTGAATCGAGCTTCTGATATATTCATACCAGGATTAGGGCTTGTTCTTACTCGCTTTGGAATACATGGATGAGGGGTCGACCGATTCGAACTTCTCTTCTCTTCGTATCAAGGGGCTTCAGATTTGGATCCTCTCGTCACTCGATTTATTGGATGAAGCCGGAATCCTACTTTCAGACGAGAAAAATAAGAGGGAGAAAATAAGACGCGTTTTGTTTGAGCGATGAGAGAGAAATTATTAAGAGAAGGGGCTTTTATAGGTATGTTAGGTAAGCTTAATAAGGGTAAACTTCTGATCCTGACTCTATATATATATATATATATATATATATATAGGTATGCATTCATGGCAATCATACTATTTCAGCAATCAATATCTCCACCGATTGATCAAGTTAATTAATGGTTGAGATTTAAAAAAAAAAGACAAGTTGTTACAAATTGTAGCGGTTGTAAGATCACTTCTGCCGACAATTAAAATTACTAAAAAACCATGCATACTATAATTAGTTATAATATAATAATATAAACATCACATCATTATAATATAATAATATAATAAATTGTCATTGTCGCTACAACATATAGCGGTTGGCCTGCCTTTCAATTCTTTTATATATATTTTTATCCTATTTTTTTTGTCTCATATCCCAATTTATATTACTAATTTTAATATTAACTAACTAATAATATTAGCTAACTAATATTAATATCAATACTAATATTTTCTTGTCCTAATTTTTTTGTCTTTCGTCTAAATTTATATTACCAACTAATATTAATATTAATATTAACTGTGACGCCCTCAAAATAGGTCCACACAACCCATTTTAGGTCTCCAAATACACCTTACAGAATCCAAATACAAACATTCAAATTTACAATTATTGATTGTCGTGTAAAATACGACAACCCATATATTGTGAGTTTCTGTAAGACCCCAACTTTTATAAATAAGGATTTAATTTTTTCTAAAAATTATTTTTGAATATTAAGGTGTGAATTTGTTATAAGGTTATAGTTGTGGGTAATGTTTACAAATTTTGCAAAGTAAGCAAGTTGTTATAAAATATTCATTTGGTCGGGGAATATTCGTACGACGACACAATCATTGATAGATCCCACAACGAAATTATTGTCGGAGTTAAAAAATGACAGAAATAACTTTTTATAAAATTAACGGCAAAAGTTTTACCGTTAACTGTTGAAATACCCGGTGATAAAAATACAGTAATACGCGTGGTTGCATAGTAGCACACGATATTGTACAGTATCTTTGATTATTGATGCTTACGTGAGAAGTCACTCAGTTTTATTCAATTATTGCCACATTAATTGCTGCATAGTGTCTCACGTTATTGATTCAATTATTGTTCTAATATTTTATATTATTAAATCAATAATTGAGATGACAAAGTTATTCATATTATTATTTGCATTATTGACGATGTTTAGAAAATTTTGTCGAGGAAAGGGGTTTGGTCACCTAATTGTGCGCCAATAAGGAGAAGTCCTTATCCGAATTCTACACTCATTTTTATAAGTATTGCTTCTATACTCTTTGAAATTAGTAGAATATCCTTGAAATTTGCGCTTCATCTAGTATCGTTTCACAAATATATTTTTCTGAATATTCTTATTAAATTTTGATCTTTTCATGCTGGGGTACTATTCACGGGATACTATTCACTCGGGCACTATTCACCTGGAGTACTATTCACGACAAAAAAATAAATTTCTTCTCTGTCCAAATTATTTTTGATACATGAATATTATTCTTGAATTTTACTCCACAAAGCAGTTATCATGTTGACAATTTGGACATTTTTAAACTCTGGATAAATTAAATTTTTTTAATATTTATCTTTGATTTCGTTTGATTGATGCTTATATCATTGTCATCATCCTCATGCTTATACTGTGATGAAAGTCATCTTTGGCCCGTAGTGCATAGATGGACTGTTGATTGGTATGATTATGACTATGTATCGGTATAATCATGACCTGTAATGTTACAAATGATGTGGTAAAAGTCCTCATTGGCCCGTAGTGCATTGATGGACAGTTGTTGGCATGAACATGACCACTGGTGATACTAACGAATATCCTTGGCCCGTAGTGCATGGATAATTTGTGGATGTGATACTAATGAATATCATTGGCCCGTAGTGCATAGATAATTCATGGATGTGATACTAATGAATATCCTTGGCCCGTAAAGCATGGATAATTCAGTGATGTGGATTATTTATTGAGTTGTGTTACAGCGATAAAAAATTGATGATGAACTTTAATCATAGAAGATAGTAGATATCATGCTCTACTTGACTCTTCTAATGGATTATTTATTCCGCTGAAGTAAGACTTGTTGTCGATTATATTCTATCAGTTTAACATTGTTGAAGGCTAACGATAATTTATCATGCATTATCTTCGTCATAATATTCTTTACTGGGCTAGTTGAGCTCACATTTTCTTTCATTGTTCTCTTCAGGTAATGAGAATATAGTTGGGACTAATCGAGGAATGGAGTGATGGTCCAAGATGGTGGCTATAGTAGTCCTAACTATTCTATGAAATAGTGTAATAATAATTATAATGAGGACTTCATTTCAGTTTGGACATTGTCTACGAGACAATATTCGTGTTAAAACTCTCAGCTACATTTTATCGTATTTTACACGACAGTTGTATAATTATACAAGAAAAAGCGTTATTTTCGACGGAAGTAAGATCGACTGAACACATTTAGTCGACTTTAAGATAAGATTGACTGAATATTTCGTCGATATTAAGTCCATCGACTTTAATGTATCCTCGACGAATATCCGTCAAAATTAAGCCCTTCTCCTTAACGCCAAGCTTTCCCGCCAGCATGAGTTTAAACTCGACGAAATATTTATTATCCTCGACGAAATAGTTCATCGAAAGTATCTTAAAGTTGAATGAACTAACCTCGAAGGAATTCCATCGAGAATAATGATTAAAAACCTAATCATAATGTTTTCTCCAGCGCCTCCTCTCGTCACTCACTCTCTCCTTTCTCTCACAGTCAGCTCTCTCATTCCCTCTCTCTCAGTAAAAATACTCCATCATCTCACTCCGCCCACACCACCACCTCGCAGAAATTCCAACCATCGCCCTTTGCCACGCTTCACGACCTGGCCCACCGCTCTTTACGCGAAAAACTAGCCAACCAATGTGGTTGATTTCTTCTCAAATTCGTGGTTTTTTAGTAAGTAAAGCTTCTACTTTTTGTTAAAAATTAAAGCTAATCAGGTATATTTGATGAATTTGTCATTTGATTTTGATTAATGTCTTTTAAATCTATGTCCTATAGTATATATTGCTATGTATTTTGTATATATGCTTGTTTGGGTTTGAAAATTAATGGTTATTTTGTATATATGTTAATTTGGGTCTGAAGATTGTACTGAAATTGGTTTTTATTAAGTTTGAAATTGGATATATTGGTACCGAAGCTATGAAATAGGACTAAAATTGGTATAAGATAGGGCTGAGATGATCAAATTGGTCTGAAATTGGTATAAGATTGTATTGTATTTCGTATATATGCTGGAATTACATAACTGAATATTGGTATTATATGCATGCCATGAATGGTTGATATATGTGTTTGTTTATTATCATTTCAAATTTTGATGCCACTTAAAAGTTGTTATATTTGTTATTCTACTGAATTAATTCCGTAATTATTCAAATACAAAATAAGTGGGCCCTAAAATAAATAAAATTAATAATAAATCGTAAGAATATATATAAATTGAATAAATCTATATAAAATAACTTAAAACATATCTACTAAATAAATAAGATAAAATAAAATTAATTATATTTAATTAATTAATATAATATCTTTTAAATAATTAAAAAATGAATTATATTTAGAAATGAATAATAAATCGTAACAAACCAATTAAATTGAATAAATTAAATTTTAATTTAATAAAATAAATTTAAAAAATTATATAAGATAATATAATACAAAATAAACTAAGAAGACTTACTTAGTTTTTTAAATTAATGAAAATAAGATCAAAATAAAATAAATAATATAATATAATATAATAAAAAAATAAATCAATATTTTAGTAAATAAAAATAAATAAATAAATTAAATCGATCTAATAAATAAATAAAATAAATAAATTATATTTAATTAATGAATATAATAAAGTATAATATAATAAAAATGAAAATGAATAATAAATCAGAATAAACTAATTAAATTGAATAAATTAAATTAAATTTAATATATTCAAATAATAGTACTCCAATTGGTTCCTCGGCAGCAATTAAAAAAAATGTGGGTCATAGTTCATGTTTGTGTCCTATACTAGATTAATAAAATTAATTGAATTACTGCGAACATTCCTCACTGTTCCATCATAACAAATGACAACATCCTGATCAAGGAGTGCCATTAAGTTGTTGAACAAAGTTCTAGGTTAAGCAACCATTTAGATGAGCGAACGATCAATTCTCTGCTAGGAATGAATCATCTCCCCATATGGGTTTAATCCATGACATAGTCAGCTTCTCACCACTCCGAATTTCTCAAATGGGTAGTCCTCACAGAATGTCTCACCTCTGTTTCTATGAGAACTACCTATCTGAGGAATTCGGAGTGGTGAGAAGTTGTTTATGTCATGGATTGGACCCATATCGGGGAGATGATTAATTCCTAGCAGAGAAGTGATCGTTCGTTCATCTAAAGGGTTGCTTAACCTAGAACTTTGTTCAACAACTTAATGACACTCCTTCTGTATGTTGTCATCTGTTATGATGGAACAATGAGGAATGTTCGCAGTAATTCAATTACCTTTATTATTCGAGGACACAAATAGGAACTACGACCCTTTTTTTTTTCCCCAACAGCCAAGAACCATTGATTACTATTAGTCAGAAGAATCATGGTGTTTAACCCTCGCATACAAGGATTTCTTATATATTCTAAATAACAATTCTCATAAACCAAGTACCACTTACTTAGTTTATTATTGACAAAATAAACTTAGTAGCATTTGCTTAGTTTGCAATAATTTTCAATAAACTCAATAATACTATCCCTTTAATCTTCAATCTTCAATAATACTCTCCCTTTAATTTTCAATATACTTTAGAGCTTAGAAACCTGTTTAACATTCACTCATTAGGAGTGAATGTCGAATAGTCCCTAGTTTGGGACTGTTACTGGATGTTATATCTCTCACTTAGGTCGGTGATAATTCACAAGCTAGGTGCGTTTTTATAAACTTTTGAGGATTTTTCAGCTGGTGTCTCTACTTGTTCTCCGAGTGCATACTTAGACTAAGTTTTCTTGGTCTATTTAGGTACTTGGAGACCATGGGAGGTGTCTTGAAATTTTCTTAAAATATAATAAACGCGTTTCAAGATCGACACTCAAGTGAGGAGATGCATCCAGAACGGATAAGCTTCAACCCCAGAGAGTGGAGATATATACTAGGTAAACTAAATACATGCATAAACCGCGTTCATGATTATTCTTGATCTAATTGGGTATTTTCTTCAATTAAAGATGTCAACCGACCGGAGTTGGATGTACCGTGGAATTAAGATTGATGGGAGGGGATTAGTTGATGCGTACCGTGATGGGGTGTCCAATTTTATGAACAAAGCAATAGAACATGTTGATGATCCAAACGGAAAGATGAGATGCATGTGTTTCAAGTGTAAGAACATGATATGGAAGACTGCCGATAAAGTTAAATTTGACTTGTATTCACGTGGTTTTGTGGATGGGTATTCAGTGTGGATTAATCATGAGGAATCAGCTGAGTTTAGAGAACGGACAGATAGTACTGTAGACAAAATATTTGGTCAGAAATAACATAACCTCGACGGATTATGCTTAATGCCGACGGAATATTCCGTCGAAAATAACTCTTTTTGTTGTAGTGTAATTAAGTTTGTATTTGAATTATGTACCATGTATTTGGCTAGTCAAAATGGGTTGTGTATACCTATTTTGGGGGAGTCACAGTTGGTATCAAAGCTTAGGGATATGATCTCTGGCTGAGATTTGAGGCTAGAACTAGCACTACAAAAAAATGGGCCTTTAACAACGATTTTTCGGGCAACGACTTTATAAGTCGTTGCTAAAAGTAAATGTTTAGCAACGAAATTTGTCCTTCGTTGCAGATTATGTCAGGCTTTCACTTTTTGCAACGAAATTCATAAGTCGTTGCAAAATTTTATTGCTAATTCATTGGCGGGAAAGCATTTCGTTAGAAATTCATTGCAAAATTTTCGGCCACTTGCTTTCCCGTCATCATGGGCAACGAAAGTTTTTTTATTGCTAAAAATGAGGCTTTAGCAACGATTTTTCAGGCAACGACTTTATAAGTCGTTGCTAAAAGTGTATGTTTAGCAACAAAACTTGTCCTTCGTTGCAGATTGTGTCAGGCTTTCACTTTTTGCAACGAAATTCATAAGTAGTTGCAAAATTTAGAAATAAAATTCGTTAGAAATTCGTTGAAAAATTTCTAACCACTTGATTTCTCCTCATCGTGGGCAATGAAAGTTTTTTTGTTGCTATATTTCGTTGCCTAATATGGACCACATTCATTGGCAACAATTTTTATTTTCATTGCATATTTTATACAACTTTTAACGACTATTAAAATGTTGCCTTAAATTAAGATAATAATAATAATAATAATAATAATAATAACAACAACAACAATAATAATAATAATAACAATAATAATAATAATAATAATAATAATAATAACAATAACAATAATACTAATAATAATAATAATAATAATACAAAATAATAATAATAATAAGTAGTAGTAGTAGTAGTAGTAGTAGTAGTAGTAATAATAATAATAATAATAATAATAATAATAATAATAATAATAATAATAATAATAATAATAATAATAATAATAATAATAATAATAATAAATAAATAAATATTCATATATAAATTTTAGATGAAATATTTATAAATTTATAAATAAATATTTGTTTATAAATTTTAAAGATAAATTTATATGAATATTTAGAGATAAATTATAAATATTTATATGAATATTTGTTTATAAATATATATATATATATATATATATATATGGTAATAGAATTTATCTAATACACAAAAACTATAACATAAGAAGCAAAAATATCATAGCTAGGTTTCAAACCTAAGACCTATGAGTTATTGGACCATTAAGCTACCACTGAGCCATTTTAATTTATTAGTTAATTAAACTACCGCTATAACTTGTAGCGATAAACAGTGTAACACATAACTTGTAGCGATAAACAGTGTAGCACATAAACAGTGTATGACCTTCCTAAGCTTAATTGTTATTTAATTGGTCGGTCGAAATATAAGGATAATATGTGGCATGTCAATTAACCCTTGTTTTGTGGTAGTATTTGAGAATGACATCTGTAAATCAAGAGATGAACTCATATAGTTTTAAGCGATGAATCGAGGAGATTCATTTAAAGAATAAATATTGGAGTATAATATCTTATTATAATAAAGATTTTTATTGAGGAGTATTAATTAAGTTATTAAAATTGATTGTAGAATGTCAGGTGAAGAAGAAATTAGAGATATTCATGTGATGAGTGAAGAATTAATTAATAGTTGCACTTGAGCTAGTCACAGAGGTAGCAGCTGAGAGTGAGAAAGAAGAGGAACCTGAGGAGGATTTATTAGGAGAACTTTATTTTCGAAATATAGAACTGCAAAATCATATTCATGAGTTAGAAGAGTAGGGTGAAGAACGACAAGCGGTCATGGAATAAAGGGATGCAACAATTCAAGATTTTGTTACCCGATATGCGATGCTTGAACAGAAGCTCTCTTTGGCAGAGTATATGATAATAGAGCTGAAATCTGAGAATGAAAATGTCAAAGATCATCTGAAAGAAGAAACAACTGAATGAGTGAGAATGGAAGATGCATGGGTAAAAGTCACACGACGCCTTGATATTGTAGAAAGAGAATTCTGATCCAAGAAGGCTAAAATAGATGATATGTATTTCCCTTTTTGGACAACAATTGGGAGAACCCAACATCGAGTTTTGAATTACCCTGTATATTGCGGTCAACCCCAATTCGATATGGATCGAAGATTAATGATTCATATCATGGAATAGGAGCACGAAGAAGCAGTTGAGAGTGGAATATGCCCTATAGCGAAAGTCAATTCCAGTGGTAATGATGACACCAAAGGTTGTCCCAGACAAGTCAAAGTCTGTGGTTCAAGGAAAAGAGTTTTTCGTGACTTCCCAAAAAGCGAGGAACCCAAACGAGGTTATCATGGGTAAGCTAATCATAAACTCTTGCGAAGTCTATACCTTATTTGATATCGATTCTACCCATTCTTTTATTTCACCTACTTGCGCTCAACGTTTAAATTTAACTCCGGAGAAATTAAACTTACTTATCTGTTGAAACTCTATTGGGAGAAACCTTCATTACATCCACTGTTTATAAATCTTGTTTGATTCAAATCGGCACCCTCACATTACTTGTCGATCTCATCTCTTTGAAAATACTTGCATTTGATGTAATTTTAGGAATCGACTAGTTAATTACTCATCATGCTAAAATTGATTATTTCGTAAGGTTGTTAGCTTTTATATTCCTAACCAACCTATTATGAGAATTCAAGCAACCAAACAACTAAAGTCAATAACTATCATATAAAGCCATAAAGCCATTCGTTTATTGAAAATGGATGTCAAGCTTTCTTAACCCATGTCACAGATTTTAAAAAAAAAATACGTCAAATTTGAATGATAATTCTATCATTAATAAATTTCTTGACGTATTCCCCGTAGACTTCATCGCCTACCCAAGAGTGTGAAATCAAATTTTCTATTGACCTTGAACCCGATAAAAAACCCTCAAATATTTCTTCAACCAAAACGAACTTATAATGCGCCAAAGATGTTGGCTTGAGCTGTTGAAAGATTACAATCATACCATTCAATACTATCCTGGAAAAGCGAACGTGAATAGAGTTAAAGACTCTTGAGACCCACGTATGCAAAGTAAACAAGTTGTTATAAAATATTCGTTTGGTCGAAGAATATTCGTTTTATCAGGGAATATTCGTACGACGGCACAATCATTGGTGGACCCCACAACGGAATTATTGTCGGAGTTAGAAAATGACATAAATATTTTTTTATAAAAATAACGACAAAAGTTTTACCGTTAACTGTTAAAATTCTCGATGATAAAAGTACAGTAATACGCGTGGTTACATAGCAGCACACGGTATTGTACAATATCTTTGATTATTGATGCTTATATACGTGAGAAGTCACTCAGTTTTATTCAATTATTGTCAATGTAATTGATGCATAGTATCTCACATTATTGATTAAATTATTGTCCTAATATTTTATATTATTAAATCAATAATTGAAACGAAAAATTTATTCATATTATTATTTACATTATTAACGATGTCTAGAAAGTTCTGTTGAGGAAATGGGTTTGGTCACCTAATTGCACGCCAATAAGAAGAAGTCCTTACCGGAAATTAAGCCCCCTCTTTCATGGGAATGATCTAGTTGTTAATATTGTGAGTTATAATATTAATGATAAATAAATGTTATTAAAAATATGTTTAGTGAAGCCAAGTGAATTGAGATAAATAGAGGGATGTTTTATGAAGTATTTGTTGTAAATTTTGATTATTACATGGACCCCGCGTTTACTCGCTTTTCAAAATCATCGGTAGAACATTATATATATATATATATAAAGTATATATATATATATACGTATTATATATATATATATGATATGAATATATATTATATATATATTATCGTGTTAAGTGTGTAAAAGATATATATATATATATATATATATATATATATATATTATAAGTTTTATTTTTTATATAAAATAGAATATATTATATGTTATTGTTGCATAGTACTACATAGTGCAGCATAGTAAAATTAAAAAAAAATTTCAAAAAATCTGTCGTCTGCGCCCGTGAAAATTTTCCCTGCGCGTCTGTGATTTTCATATTCAAATAGTGCCCAGTCATTCTCCTATAAATAGGATGCTTAGTTTAGAAATGAAAATCACACCAGAATCAGAGAATTCTTCTTCTATAATATATTGAGCGTATTTCTTTAGAGTTTAAGAAAGTTTTGAGTGTAGAAAACAATGTAAATTTTCTTCAAGAATATCTTCGCTATACCAGTCGGAATTGCTCTCCTTTTAAGGTAATAGGTATTATTTATTTCATATTCGCTTACGATATTATTTTTCGTATTCGTAAGAAATTTTATTTTCGTTCAATATTCGTAAGGAATATTATTTTCGTTCAATATTCGTAAGGAATATTATCTTCGTTCAATATTCGTAAGGAATATTATTTTCGTTCAACAGTCGTAAGGGATATTATTTTTGTTCAATATTCATAAGAAATAATATTTTCTTCCATACTCTGTAGTATGTAAGTAATATTATTTCGTTTCAGTTTCCGAATTCTACACTCATTTTGATAAGTATTGCTTCTATACTCCTTGAAATTAGTAGAATATCCTTGAAATTTGCACTTCATCTAGTATCGTTTCACAAGAATATTTTTCTTAACATTCTTGTTAAATTTTGATATTTTTATGCCGAGGTACTATTCACGAAGTACTATTTACGGGGTACTATTCACTCGGGTACTATTTATCCGGGGTACTATTCACAATAAAAAAAATTGATTTCTTTTATGTCCAAATTATTTTTAATATATGAATATTATTCTTGAATTTTACTTCACAAAGCAGTTATCATGTTGACAATTTGGACATTTTTAAACTCTCAATAAATTAAAAAAAATTAATATTTATCCTTGATTTCGTTTGATTGATACTTATATCATTGTCATCATCCTCATTCTTATACTATGTATCGGTATAATCATAATCTGTAATGTTACAAATGATGTAAAAAAATTACTCAGCTCTCTCTTAGCGTCTCTTCCCTGTTCTCCTCGGCTTTCCCATCCTCCCTTGTTATCTCCATAGTGACAGAGTAAATCAAAGACACTCATTCTCTTATTAAATATGTGCGAGATGTTTTGTTAATTGACAGAGAAAATTGCCACTGAGTCATATTTCATTGAGCTTCAAAACATCACCTGGAGGTACCCCGCTCTTAATCAAAATCCTAGATCGGTGATGAAGAATTTGAATCGCACCTAATTGGCAGATAAATCTGATTTGAGAATCTTATAGAAACAAAAAAATAAAACTATACAAATTGATTTATCTAATACAAACTAATTGAACTTGGATTCATGACTCACGAGTGGAACATTTCTATTAGTTCAGATCTGCGTGATCTTTTGACTTGCTTTTGTGAAATAATTAATAACATGTTGTAATAGATTTCATTGATACAAAAATTTTGATATATTATTTGTATTATTTAGAATTAAAACAAGAGAGTTATGGCTTTTGACACGTTTAATATGTGTACGGGTCGGGTTGACGCGACTGAAAGTTGAAGACAAGCCACCTCACCATTTACATGTCATTTCCTTTTTTTTTAAGCCACGTAGGAAATTTGAACAATTTATTTAACGTCCTTGAGCAAAATTGGACGGAATGACCTGATTAATTTTTTTTAAAAAAAAACACAATGAGTTAATTGTATTTTTTTAAAGTTCAATGACACGATGCTTACAAGTCGATAACCACGAGTGGTTAAAGGTGCTTTTTTCCCCATATCATCTACAATATTATAAAGGGAGAGAAAGAGGTAAGTAAGTGGTGTTATATTTGGGACTAGGATACTCTCTATTTCAAATAAATGAAAACTCTCCATTTTATGGTCTAAATTTAAAATCATCTCTCTCTCTCTGTCAGCATGATGTCACATTTCAACACATTTTAAATCTAGATATTTAAATGAAGAGTGTCCATTTATTTGAAATGGAAAGGATTCTTGTTATTACTTCCTCTGTTCCTAAATAACTGATGTTTTAGAAGAATGGTTTTGTTCTAAAATATTTGATGTTTTAAGAAACCAATATGTTTTTATTACCTTTTTTCCAATTTTGCCCTTGTCATTATTAACTTTATTAATATTCACCTTAATTATTTTTCACACTTTTTCTCTTTTCCAAAGTAAATGTTTCATATTCTTTAAACTATACTCCATTTAATATTACTTCAAAAAATTTGTTTTAAAGCAAAAAAAAATTTCATACGTTAGAAAGAAAAAAAAAATTGTCTCAAAGAAAGAAAATGGAAGAAAATGAAGATTCCAAAAAGAAGAAAGCTCCACTAGATTTTAGCTCGAATGAATATGCAAATTGTGGGTTTGATTTGAACAAGTTTCCGGATGAAGGAGAAGAAGTTTTTGAAGAAAAAGAATTTCAGCAAGTCGTAAAATTGAAGAAATTGAAAATTTGTGGAGTAATGATGGAGATAAATAATTTAATAAGGTATTAGTTAAGAATATATTAAAAATGTTTTAAAATATTAAATATTTTTTTAATCACAATATTCTTCAAAATTAGTTATTTAGGAATTTGGGGGTAAGGTGTAATGGGCCGGAAAAAAGTTAATTGTCCTATTATTATGTTAAGTGATTCACAGTCATCATCAATTCATCACCATCATATTACTTATATATTATAAAGAGTGAGAAATTAATTATCTTATTATTATGTTACCTGATTCCCATTTTCTATCCATTTCTGTTCATGTACATTTATTTAAATTTAGAGTTTGTGGCACACGCTGGTGCGTGCAAAATCAATAATATGTGTGAAAAATAATAAATAAATAAATAATAAACTATAAATATAAAAATAGAAATAAATTAGAAATGAAGAATATATAGTTGGAAAATAGGAAAGAATGGAAATTAGAGATGAGAGAAAGTAAGAGAAAGACGGAAGTTATTATGAATAGTATTTCGCTCTTCCGTTATATAATTTCACTGCAACGTAACACTCCATAATTTCACTGCAACGTAACACCATAATTTTTTCCACTATTATATTTTCTTAGTTGCACACACAATTGTGTCATAACTTTACTACGTACGTTGAATTGAAGGAATGAAATAATTAATTCTATTTTAGTTGAAATGAGTAATTCCATACTTCCTCTTTTCTAAAGAATAAAATTTATAAATTTGAGAAGAATAAGAATGATACGCAATCCATTCCAATCGCAATAAAATAAATTTTTTTTTAAATTTCATTCTCACTTTTATTATTTCAATCCAAACGTAGCATTAGGTGGTATTTGTTTACCTATTAACAGCACATCTCATTCGGTAAGAGGGTAAAGTTGTTTAGTAAAATTTTGTTTACCTCGTATCGTCTATTAATCAATAAGATTTAGATATAAATTTAAATCATTAAGAGTTGTCTGTTAATGAGAAATTTAAATCTATGAAGCCTCTATAAATATTGTACTATCTCAATTCCAATATTTAAGATCATTATTGATTTTTGAAAAATTAATTTGAGATATTTTTAAATTTAAAATTAATATTTAAAAATTTAAAAATCATCTAGATATTTTATACTTTTTAGTTATCAAATAATTTTTTTAGTTCGAGATACTATTTCACTTAAATGATCTAATTTATTAAAATATATAATCATTCAAATTTTAATTACTTAATTTTATTAAACACTATATTATAAAGGAAAAGGAGGAGAGAGATAGTTTTTTTGGATGAGTTGTGTAATGAATAATAATTTATCTATAATTATATATCTTCTCCCTATATATTTTCACTCTTTCATAATCTTTTATATTTTAATTTTAAATTTTTCTCTCTTTGTTTACCGACACACCTACCGACATTGGTGTGTCAGATGACTAAGAGTATATAGTATAAGTAATAACTGACATCATAAGCTAGTACTGTCGTTGTGAGTTGTCGCTTAAGATAACTCGAGATTCGTCAGTGAGATTGGATTTAGACGGGAAGAAAGACAAAATGAAACAGTAGATTCACGAGGGAATTAATTAATTCTTAATTTTCAAAGTAATAATAATGTTGTAGCATTACTACTATAAATTAATGATGTTTTTATCATGTGTAGTGATTATGAGAGTTGTTGGCTAAGATAAGATTGGAGAAATAGATAAAGGAAAAAGAAGGTGTGATTCACGAGGGAATTCTTAATTATCAAATTAATAGTAATATTACTATCTCCATTCCATAATAATAATCTTTTTAATTTCATGCACATG
Organism: Panax ginseng; assembly: GCA_020205605.1. Taxonomy (NCBI): domain Eukaryota; kingdom Viridiplantae; phylum Streptophyta; class Magnoliopsida; order Apiales; family Araliaceae; genus Panax; species Panax ginseng. The sequence goes on along the minus strand of CM035144.1, from coordinate 115,398,332 downwards.
AATTAAAAAACTTATTTAATACTATCATTTAAAAATTAAAATTTTTATGAAATTTCATCACTACTCCTTTATGTGAAGTTGAAAACTATTAATACAAAGGGAGAAAATTTCTTGGGATAATGAAAGAAGTTAAGGGTGATATAGAAAAATAAATAATTTATTCTCCTAGAAAGTTGCAAACGACAAATAAATTAGAATAAATTTTTTTTCTTTCTAAAAAGACAGTTATTATGAAATGGAGATAGTATTACTGTTTGTTGTAGCATTTTAAATTGCTGTTTATGTTTTTCTTCAATCCTTAGGCTGCTGTCTTAGAAACTTGCACCTGAAGATCTCATAGTCTTAACTGCTCGAGAAAATCATGTTAAACTCAAACTATTTTAATATAAATTGTCACAATTATTAAGCCCATAATATCAAATAAAATATATATTAGCTCATTAATTATCTTTACCACTTGTTACACGAAACTCGCTATAAATATAGCTAATCTCTCCAATACAAAAAACAAGCCAAAGGAACCAACATAATGAAGAGAACTCCAACTTATTCTCCTCTCGTTTTGCTTATCTCCCTTCTTTTCTTGTCATCTTTTTCATGGGCTGATTCTGCTGCTGGTCCTTTTAAATTTATTCAATGCCTCAAGCGTAGAGCTAGGGATTCCTCGTCCATAACCAAACTTATTCACACCCCATCCAATTCTTCATACACTCCTACCTATGAATTCTCCATGCGAAACCCTCGCTTTAACAATACCTCCACCCGTCTTAAACCACATGTCATTGTCACACCCGTGGAAGAATCCCAAGTCCAAGTTGTCGTTTATTGTGCCAAAAAATACGACACGCAAATTAGAATTCGGAGTGGAGGTCATGATTTCGAGGGTCTTTCATACAGTAGCACATACTTCAATGTCCCATTTGTGTTACTTGATATGAATAATCTTCGAGCGGTCAAAGTAGATGCTAAAGCTAAAACCGCAATTGTCCATGCCGGTGCCACCCTTGGTGAAGTGTACTATTACATTTATCAAGCCAGTGATACACTTGCTTTCCCAGCAGGCGTTTGGTCCACTGTAGGTGCTACTGGATTAATATGTGGTGGAGGGTATGGCCCGTTAAGACGGAAGTATGGCCTTGCTGCTGATAATGTAATTGATGCTCGTATGGTTGATGTTAATGGAAGAATACTTGATAGAAAATCAATGGGTGAAGATGTCTTTTGGGCTATTAGAGGTGGCGGTTGTTCTAGTTTTGGAGTCGTATTATCTTGGAAGCTTAACCTAGTCGAGGTTCCGAAAATTGTTACCACTTTTACAATTTTCAGAACTTTAGAGGAAAATGCAACAAAAATTTTCCATCCGTTCCAAACTGTTGCTACAAAACTTCCCAAAGAAATAGATTTCAGAATCCGAATAAGTACTGTTCTAAGTAATCAAAGTGCTCGCGCGGATGGTAAAACTGTCCAGCTTGTATTCGGTGGCTTGTACCTTGGTAGAGCTGATGAAGCACTTAGGATTTTGCAGAGAAAATTTCCTCAGTTAGGCGCGGTGATATCAGACCTTTCGGAAGTAACTTGGATACAAGCGATAATGTTCTCCTCATTTTTCAACTATTTCAAAGAAACTTACTCCCCTAAGGATTTGCTTGACAGAACCTTTTTGAAGGATCTTCCTACCAAAGCAAAATCAGATTTCGTTCGACATCCGATTCCTGAAGAAGGATTAAATGGACTATGGGAAAAGCTTTTAGAAGTTGGAGTTGGAGAAACAACTGTGATTTTTACATCGTACGGGGGAAGAATGAACGAGATTAAGGAATCTGCTCTTCCATTTCCAAATAGAGCTGGAACATTGTACATGGTGTACGCGAGGATACATTGGGTTGGAAACACTACACACAAGTTGGAATGGATTAAAAGCTTACACAGTTATTTAACTCCTTATGTCTCAAACAATCCACGTAGAGCGTATTCGAACTATGATGATCTTGACCTAGGAGTAAACGATCCGAAAGGCACTACGACTCCTGAGGAAGCGAAGAAAACATGGGGTAAAATGTACTTTAAGAATAATTTTGAGAGGTTGGTTCAAGCGAAAACTTTTATCGATCCTGATAACTTTTTCAGACATGAGCAGAGTATTCCTCCTCTCTCGCTCAAAGCAGACATGTGAGATGGCGCATGCATGCTTGTTTCCTCAATAAGACAATTGATGCAGTCAAAATCTGGACACAGTTTGACCACATTCATCAATAATTTTTATCTAAGTTGAATTTGTTGTATGCTTGGTCTTAATTTGATTTCAGATAGTTTGTTTCTGAATCTTGATGTTTTTTTTTGCTAAATAGTTTCTTGATGTTTGCTTTGCTTGTAATGATCGATCTCCTTGTTTCTGAAGGATTGATTCTCAATGGAAACACCAGAGAGTGTGATGTAATTAAATAAATATTCAAATAAATTTCCTTTAAATTTTACCTTATTTTTCTCTACTTTTCCCCCTTGCATTTTGGAGTTCTAATAATAGACTAATGATATATCCTTCGTTCTAAAATTAGAGATATAATTTAATTTTCTAGATCAAATTACGGCATATTATATGTAAGACCCCAACTTTTATGAATAAAGATTTAATTTTCTCTAAATATTATTTTGAATAATAAAGTGTGGATTTGATATAATGTTATAGTTGTGAGTAATATTTACAAATTTTGCAAAGTAAGCAAGTTGTCATAAAATATTCGTTTGGTCGGGAAATATTCGTTTTAATAGGGAATATCCGTACGACGTCACAATCATTGGTGGAACCCACAACGGAATTACTGTCGGATATAGAAAGCGACAGAAATAACTTTTTATAAAATAACGACAAAATTTTTACCGTTAACTGTTGAAATAACCGGCGATAAAAGTACAGTAATACGCGTGGTTGCATAGTAGCACACATTATTGTATAGTATCTTTGATTATTGATTCTTACGTGAGAAGTCACTCTAATTATTGCAACAGTAGTTGATGCATCGTATCTCATATTATTTATTCAATTATTATCACAGTATCATCTGCACAATATTTTATATTATTAAATCAATAATTGAGGCGACACAGTTATTCATATTATTATTTATATTATTGACAATGTCTAGAAAGTTCTGTCGATGAAAGAGGTTTGATCATCTAATTACTCGCCAATAAGGAGAAGTCCTTATCGGAAAGCCTTTGTAAGACCCCAACTTATTATTAATGAAATTTAATTTTCTCTATTTATTATTTTGAAATAGTAAGGGTTGATTTGATTAATGTGGATAGTTATGGGTAAAATACGCAAATATTTCAAAATAAGCAAGTGGTTATAAAATATTCATTGTTGTCGGGAAATATTCGTTTGGTCGTGGAATATTCAGATCGTCGCGGAATATAAATGCGACCAGCGTTAACCATGCGTGGGCCCCATAACTGAAAGCGATTGGATGAAAAAAATGACAAATATAAGTTGTTTAAAAATAACTAGCGTAGTTGTTACCAAGTATTAATCTTGTTAAAATACTTTATTGGTTTAAAACACAAGAAGACACCTGGCCTCTTGCATCAATTATTGATTCTTACGTAGAAGGCACTACTCAATAATGATGACAATAATTATTGTTCAAAGATTTTATTTTATTGATTTAATAATTGTTGCGTTGATATTTTATATTGTTGTTGTTTCAATAATTATCATTACACAATATTTTTTTATTATCGAAGCTAATAATTATATTATCCGAATAATATTATTAGATAACATTATTGGCAATGTCTAGAAAGTTTACATCAAGGAGAGGTTTGGTCACCTAATCAAGGCGCCAAGAATGAGAAATTCTTATTAGAAAGCTCCTCTTTCGGGAACCGTATCTGGTTGTCAATATTGTGATTACGTAATATTATTTGTGAATAATTAATTATTGATTCATATGATGAGAAAATATTGATTTTATGTGGATATAGATGGAAAAAAATTTAATGTGACAATTGTTGAAAATTAAAATTTTATCTTTTTTGATAAAATAATTCATTTAAATATATTATTATATTTTAATAATATAATAATGATGATATTTTACGATGAATGTGGGATATATGAGTATATGTGGAGAAGGAGTATTTTTGTTACCAAAATATTTAAAGCATGTTTTATGTGTGTTTGGACCCCATTTCTTGACCGAAATTTGATTATAGCTTTGTAAAATTGCCCGTTTGTGGATTTCGATCAATTTTGTTTGGAATTTTGAAAAAATTTCTTACGTAATGTTGTAGAGAATTGAATTTCCTATAAAAACTCGAGAGATTCGAATTTTCTGATAAAAGGGCTATTTATTATGAATTATTGAAGTTCAGAAGCTCCGAAATAATTAATTTTTGGAAGTTTAAAATATTTTAAGTAACAAAAAGCTTTTTTTTTATTTTGGTGTGTTTCACGTGTGTGTGGAAGGAGTGAATTCAGATTCTTGGTGCGTAGGAAGTTGTGGAAAAAATAATAATATTATTAAATTAAATTTTTCGCTTTTGGTGTTCTAAGCGTTTTCCTATAAATAGGTGCTTAGGTTAGAATTGAAAATCACATCAAAACCCAAGTTTTCTCTCTATATTATCAAGCGTATTCTTGTGAGTATTTTGAGTATTGTTATACTGATTGCAAGTTCAAGTCATGCTTTATATATCCTGTTTCAAATTTAAAAGTATTGATCTTTTTTCGAGGTAAGGGATATTATTTTTTTCGCAATGATATTATTTCTTCAATATCATTTCTTTGAAATATTGATCCAAGTTTTTATCAAATTTGGAACTTTTGGTGTTTGAGTTACTATTCACGATACAAGACTATCCACGTATACGATACTATTCACGAATACGGCACTATTCATCGAAAAATAAAAATTTTCCCTTTTTCGTCTAAAATATCTATTGTGGATACTAGCTTTGATTGTATCCATGTTTTGATCATTCTTGAATTTTACACCACTATGATTATTTTTGAGGTATTTTTGGACATGGATAAAACAAAGTACGAATCCTTAATCCTTAATCCTTGTCATTTTGTTTCACTGGATTCGTTTCTTTAAAAATATTTTTCATCATCCTCAGTCTTAAATGATGATATTATTGAATATATTTGGCTCAGTAGTGCAAAAGATGAATGATTTCGATGAATATCTTTGGCCCAGTAGTAAAAAGATGAGCAGTGTTTAAATGAACATGACTAATCGATGAATATCTTTGGCTCAGAGTGCAAAGATGAATATTTGATTCAGATATATATTGATTGATGTTACAGGATAAAAGATAGAGCGATGAACTTTTAAATTCATACATAGAAGATAGTAGTTTGCATTCTCTACTTAACTCTTCTAATGAATTATTATTTTTCATTGTAATATTGATTTAAAACTTGTTGTATATTGTATTCTATTAGATTTTTTTCCCTGTTGAAGACTAATGATAATTTGTTGTATATTATCTTAGTCATAATATTCTTTATTGGGCTAGTTGAGCTCACCCTTTTCCTTTTTGTTCTATTTTTCTTCTCAGGAGGTGAGAATATAACGAGTACGAGTCGGGGTATGGAATGAAGGTTCTAGAGAGAGTTATTTGTATCAATAAATGTGATGAGGATTTATTTGAGTATAGATATTGTCTAGAAGATAATATTTATATTCAAACTCACAGTTTTACTGTTGTAATAATAAAGTTGTAGTTGTTTCTGTACCATGTATTGACAACTCAGAATGGGTGATGTATACCTATTTTGGGGGCGTCACAGCCTCATCTTTCCTGGGAATAATCTAGTTGTTAATATTTTGAATTATAAAATTATTGATGAATAATTGTTGAAAGATTAAAAATATGGTTAGTCAAGTGATTTGTGATAAATAAAAGGGGTTTGTCATGAAGTCTTTTTTTTTTTTATAAATTTGGCTTATTACATGAACCCCCACTTACTTATTTTTCAAAATTATCGGTAGAAAGTTATCTCCATTTTTATTTTATATTGCATAGTGTTTGCATAATACTGCATAATATTGCATAATACTGCATAGTGTTTGCATAGTACTGTATAGTATTTGCATAGTGCTAAATTCGTCGAATTCGTCCGTGATTCCTTACTATTCACCTGTGATTTTTTTTCCTAAATAGTATCCTGACATTCTCCTATAAATAGGATGCTTAGTTTAGAAATGAAAATCACACCAGAATCAGATAATTCTTCTTCTATAATATTGAGTGTATTTCTTTTGAGCTTAAGGAAACTTTGAGTGTTACAAATAGTACAAGTTTTCTTCAAGAATATCTCCGCTATTAAGGTAAGAGATATTATTTATGTTCAATATTCATAAGAAATAATATTTTCTTCCATACTCTATAGTATGTAAGTAATATTATTTTGTTTCATATTCCTAATTCTACACTAATTTTGATAAGTATTGCATCTATACTCCTTGAAATTAGTAGAATATCCTTGAAATTTGCGCTTCATCTAGTATCGTTTCACTAAAATATTTTTTCTGGACATTCTTGTTCAATTTTAATCTTTTCATGCCGAAGTACTATTTATGAGTACTATTCATACATACAACACTATTCATACATACGGTACTATTTATACATACGGTACTATTCATGGGGTACTATTCACTCGGGTACTATTCACTCGGGGTATTATTCACGACAAAAAAATGAATTTTTTTTCTGTTCAAATTATTTTTCATACATGAATATTATTCTTGATTTTTACTCTACAAAGTAGTTATTATGTTGACAATTTGGATATTCTTAAACTCTGGATAAATTAAATTATAAATCTTTAATATTTATCTTTGATTGAATTCTTATATCATTGTCATGATCATGATCATCCTCATGCTTATATTGTGGTGAAAGTCATCTTTGGCCCGTAGTGCATAGATGGACTATTGGTTGGTATAATTATGACCAAGAATTATGTATCAGTATAATCATGACATGTAATGTTACAAATGATGTGGTAAAAGTCCTCATTGGCCCGTAGTGCATTGATGGAAAGTTGTTTTGCATGATCATGACCACTAGTGATAATAACGAATTGAATATCCTTGGCCCGTAGTGTATGGATGATTCGTGGATGTGAAACTAATGAATATCATTGGCCCATAGTGCATGGATAATTCGATGATGTGGATTATTTATTGAGCTGTGTTACAGAGATTATAAAATATTGATGATAAACTTTTAAATCATAGAAGATAGTAGACATCATGCTCTACTTGACTTTTCTAATAGATTGCATGTTCCGCTGCAGTTAAACTTGTTGTCTATTGTATTCTATCAGTTTTTATATTATTGAAGACTAAGGATAATTTATTCTACATTATCTTAGTCATAATATTTTTTATTGGGCTAGTTGAGCTCACCTTTTTCTTTCATTGTTCTCTTCAGGAAATAAGAATATAGTTGAGACTAGTCGGGGAATGGAGTGATGGTTCAAGATGGTGGCTATAGTAGTCCTCACTATTCTATGAAATAGTGTGATAATAAATGTAATGAGAATTTCATTTGAGTTTGGATATTGTCTACAAGACAATATTCGTGTTAAAACTCTTAGCTTACGTTTATCGTATTGTATAAATTAAGTTTGTATTTGAATTATGTACCATGTATTTGGCGACTCAGAATGGATTGTATAGAACTATTTTGGGGGAGTCACATTAAACTTTAAATTGATGTAAATTTATTTAATTTTAATTGATACAATTATTATAATTGTATAATATAAAACAAAAACTATTAATTTCACAAAAATATCAAATTAAATGGTATCGAATAAGCATGATGTATTAAAAATAATACTCTCTCCTTTCCTAGTCCTATTTAATTAATTTTCCTAGTCACTTATAATTACTTTGTGAAATTTCAAATTTTAAAAGTGATGCGACTTTTTAACTTTAATTAAATACGCAATAGTTAATAAAGTAAACTATTTAGAAAATATTACTAAATACAAAATCATTATTTCAAAAATAAAATATAATTTGAATTTTAGGAATTTTCAAATTTATTAGAAATGTCAAATTCAAATGATACTCTTTTTATACAACATAATGGTATGTATTACTTAAATATCGCTCAAAGTGAAAAAGTTTTCGTTGTTTCTTAGTTGAAACTAAATAAGTTCTCCTTAAGTACAGTTTAGGTTTATCATGAACCTCTTATATATGAACAATTACTAATTCACATAATTATGCTTTTATATTTTGGAACTAAGGTTGTGTTTGATAAACTTGAGAAATAAGATCTGAATAATTATGATGTCTTAATTAATAAATTAGATCATCTGAATGGTTATGAGGTCTGAATCTAAAAAATTGTTTGATAACTAAAAAATAAGTTGTCTCTTAATGACACTATTTTACCATTTTAAAGGGTAAAATTTTAATTAATAGTTTTAAATATTCAATTTAATAAAAATGAGTGCATAATATTATTGAATATATTTATATAAAAAAATTTATCAAATTTTTTTTATTAAGAGGTACCTCTTAATTATTAAGATTTCATTTTCTGTCTTACCGATTAAGAGGCATTCAGAGATAATAAAAAAAACAAATAACATCATGCCTCTTAACGAATAAGAGACAGTCTATTAAGAGACAACCAGATATAAATAAACAGCACATAAGAGTTATATATCATGTTTTTAAGATATATATGAGTCATGTCCTATCCAAGTAATATAAGGTGAGAACTAATGTAATCTCTATATATAGAAAAGATAATGGAAAACCCTCTTTTGAATTCAAATATCCAAATAGTACTATTAAAAGTTGACATCTCGAACTGCTCAGATAAAAAAACTACGAAATTTCAACGTATGTGAAATTTTCAGTCCTACAAACTTTACACAAGTACTTCAACATATATATGAGAAATTATCATATACTTCCTCCCTCCCATAATATATGACACAAAGATTAAAAAAATTATTGAAAAGTATTAAATATAGTATCAATTATCTATAATACATTTAAAATCTCATTTATTATCATACTTATCTCATACTTTCTCCCATCTTTAACATTTTCCCATAAAAAATAATTTTGAAAAGATTGTAATTAATTTTTTAAAACGTCAAATAATTTGGGACATATAAAATCACCTAAAACGTCATATATTATGGGACAGAGAGAGAATATATATAGCGACGGATCGTCGCTCAAAGGGGGTGAACAAAGGGTGAACTTAAGATCCGGACCGTATATAATTAGTTAGTTAGCTAGTTAGTTAGTTAGTTATAAGGGTTTAAATAAATCGAGTCGAGCTGAGTATTGAGCTGTTCAGATTTGATTCTTAAAATTTATTGAGTATAAAATAAGGTTTGATTGAAGCTCGTTTAACTACTGAGCCGAGTCCGATCTCGAATCGAGCCCGAACAGTTTGAAGTTTTCGAACGAATATGATCCAAGTATCAATAGAAAATTATAATTTGAGAAGGTTCGAGTAAATTATCGAACTTTAAAATTTGTTCATATTTGACTTATTTATATTTCGAGCCGAGTTCGAATCAAACTTTTTATCGAACGAGTACGAATCAAGACTGAACTATTTACTTATTTTAGAAGTTTAGTTAGTTATATACAGATTCTAGTAGTTATATACAGATTCTAGGAGTCACCGAAAATAAAGAAAAATGGTTGAATATAATACTAGGTAGTAGTATTAACAAAAAGTAGACGATGCTTCTTTCTCACGTTTTCTTTCCAGAATGGTTTACCACGACTTCTCACGTTTTCTTTCCAGAAGGGTTTAATTACCATGACTTTTGGTATATATGTAAACGCTGGAGAGAATTAATCAGGGAAAATAAATAAATTTTCACTTTTAAACTTGCAGATTTTGGTTTCACCCAAAAAAATTAAGCGCAGTGCGCAGACGACTAATATCTTTCACCCACATAGTATCAATTTATAATTTCTTTGGATAAGTTTTTTTCAATAAATAAAAGAACTCAATAAAAACAGACAAGTAAAAAAGGAAACCCAATTAAGACTTCATCTCTCCAGGCCATTCTTCCACTTCCTGCTCCAGCTCTTCCTCTTAATTCCTCCCCTATGGACATGGATGGAGCTCTTGTTTCTCCAATAATTATTAAAACCACTCCATGGACGGAACTCTTTTGTATATATAATTAATCAACTCTTTTGTGTTATTAGTTCTCTTCAACCGAAACAAATTTGATTAGCTTAATTAACAAATTTGATTTTCCATTTTTATATATTATGCACTCTTTCCTATAAAAGAAACTCTATATCAATACAAGTTGAAAGTACTTGGTTCACGGATATGACTCACTTCTATAGCAATAATTATATATATAGGTCAAGGGTTCACTTAATTCTATTGCTATAGAGGACAAGAGTACTTGAAGAAGATTACAAACAGTAAGTTATCTCATCTCCCATTTAGACCACTCCCTTCTAGGTTAGGATAAATTATTGTAATAAATTAAGACATTTAAAATTTTATTAAACTAAAGTTAATTACATATTTATGGAACATGCAGTATATTTGGTTTTGGCTTAAAAAATTTCAAACATTTTTTTTTTTTTTGAAAAGCACAAATGTAATGAATTGTTATGTAAAAAAAACTTAAATGATTTTATTGGTCTAATAATGTAATTATATGTCTTAAGTTAAATACCAAGTGCTGATTCTAACTAAAATATTTTACAGGTAATAATGTCCTACTTAATAAAAATCATTTAAGAAATTATGTCTAATTGTAACATATATAACCTTTAGGTCCCATAAAAAATACAACGTAATAGAAATTTCATTTTTTTTTTAACATTAGTCTTTGGCTATCTGGTTGTGCTTAGCTTTTTCTTCACATTCTTTCTTCTTTTTTTTTAATTATTACTCGCCCAAACATTTAAACATGGTCGTTGGAAGATACTATATTAAAGAAAGATATCATTCACCTAACGTTTATACTTTCTCCACGTTCTGAAAATGATAAGCAAAATATAAAGTTTACAAACAAAAAGAAAAATAAAAGTAGAAGAAAGAGAATAAATAAAATTTTAAATTTTTTCTTACATTACAAGAAAAAATAACGAAATTTTTTGTCAGAAATGATCTTATTCTTTCGGAATAGTCGTATGCATGCCCGACAGAATTTGTCATCATAGATTCGGTCGTAATAAAGTTGGTCGGGATAAGTCCGTCGAAAATAATAATTGTCGACGGAATTATGGCTGACCAATTAACAACCCTTCCCAGATAGTTTATTACTGACAAAAATATTTACGACGGACTAAATCAGTCGGGAAATAATATTTTTGGAATGGATCATAAGCTTATATGACTACTTAACTCCTTATGTTTCCGACAATCCGCGAAGAGCGTATTGGAATTATGATGATATTGACCTTAGAATAAACAATGGAGAAGGTAGCATCAGTTATCTACGAGCGAGGACATGGGGTAGAACGTACTTCAAAAATAATTTTCGCAAGTAGGTTCTTATGAAAACGCAAGTTGATCTTCACAACTTATTCAAGCATGAGCAAAGCATGCCGCCTCTATAACTCTCGTCAAACATGTGATCGAGTCGATGGTGTTTGATAATTTGTTTGACCTCAAATACTGGATAAAAATATAAATAAATAAAATTTAAATACAGTTATATACAAATTTTATATTCAATTTTCATGTCCACTTAAAAAAGTTTTTGTTAGCGTAGTGAGTCCCAATTTATAGTCTCATCTCTTGTTTCATATAATATATTATTATCATATCTTTATTTCTCGTCACGAAAATGTTCTCCCTTAAACTATCGACTTTGACTTGTCTGGGACATCCTTTGGCGTCATCATCCGAGCTAGACTTGACTTCACTACACGATAAAATCGGGCTAGGTGACCTTCTCTTCAGCAATTGAAACACGCTTTGGGTTGCTGCGTACAGTTTGGAATGATGTGTCCCTTCTGTCCGCATTTGAAGCATACGGCCGATGGTCGTTCTCCTTCCCTCGAAATGGATGCTGGTGCTGCTGTCTTTCCATCATTATTGAACCTCCTCTTCTTGAACTTGTTCTCACTTAGTTCACCTTTCCTATTATCTTGGTCATGATTACCACCGAAGTGGTTACCATTTCTGGCATGATAATTTTCTCCACGATGGTTATAATTGTTCCGATGGCCGTTACCATCGGTATAATTATTATCGTGTTGTTGGTCGTTACCTTTTGGTTGAGCTAACTCATAATCGCGTTCTAATAACTGAGCCCTATTCACAACATCTGAATATAAACAAAGTTAATGAGAAATGAGGTACTGACGTATTTCGGGTTTCAAATCTCGTAGAAACATTCGCGTCATTCGCTCTTCATTATCAACCAAATGGCATGCAAACCGAGATAACTTGGCAAACTTAGCCTCGTACTGCGACACTGTCATATTATTTTGTTCTAACTTGATAAATTCTACCTCCATGTGACGAATACTTTCAGGAAAGTACTTGTCATTGAAAAATTCTTGGAACTTCTCCCAAGACATATTTAGTGCGACAGGTTGAGTACGTTTTACAGATTTCCACCAGTAATCTACCTCTCCTCGCAACATAAAGGTGGCAAAGGGAACCTTTTGCTCCTCTGAACATTTCAAGACATCAAATATATTGGTGATATGCTTAATCCACGTCTCTGCCTTAAGTGGCTCTGGCTTTCCCAAAAACTCCGGCGGTCCCAGCTCCTTAAATTGCTTAGCAGTGACCAGCCGTGAGTTGCCAATGTTTCTACTAGCATTTTGCATAGGAGTCTCTCTCGTTTGGTTTTGCATGAATTCTAAAAAGTTCCTAAACATACCATCGTTCGTTATTTGGTCGGTGTTGTTGTTCCAGATGCACATTATACTGGTTATTGATCATCGTTGGTGACTCAACGGTCTCATGTGCTCCATTGCTTATCTCAACATTTTCAGATGCCATTTTCAAATACTGCCACGAAACAAGGGTTAATTGATATGCCACATATTATCCCTATATTTTGACCGACCAATTGAATAACAATTAAGCTTAGGTAGGTCATACTAGCGAAGGAATTACCCTTCTCTCCCCTCCTAGTTCTAGTCTTAAATCTCAGTCAGTGATCATATCCCTAAGCTTTGATACCAACTGTGACGCCCCCAAAATAGGTATACATAACCCATTATGAGTCGCCAAATATATTATACAGAATACAAGTACAAACTTAATTATACAACTGTCATGTAACATAAACTGAGACTTTTAACACGAATATTGTCTTCTAGACAATATCCAAACTCAAATGGAGTCCTCATTATAATTATTATCACACTATTTCATAGAATAGTGAGGACTACAATGGCAACCATCTCGGACCGTCACTCCATTCCTTGACTAGTCCTAACTATATTCTCATTTCTTGAAGAGAACAGTGAAAGAAAAGGGTGAACTCAACTAGCCCAGTAAAGAATATTATGACTAAGATAATGCACAATAAGTTATCGTTAACCTTCAACAGTGTTAAACTGATAGAATATAATAAACAACAAGTTTAACTGCAGCGGAACAAACAATCCATTAGAACAGTCAAGTAGAGCATAATATCTACTATCTTCTATGATTTAAAAGTTTATTATTAATTTTATCGCTGTGACTCAACTTAATAAATAATCCAGATCACTGAATTATCCATGAACTACGGGCCAAGGATATTCATTAGTATCACATCCACGAATTATCCATACACTACGGGCCAAGGATAATCGTGTTATCACCAATGGTCATGATCATGCCAAATAACAATTCATCTTTGCACCCTTGGCCGAAGAGAACGCATGATCATGATCATACCAACCACTGTCCATCAATGTACTACAACCAATGAGGAATTTTACCACATTATTTGTAACATTACAGGTCATGATTGTACCGATACATAATTTCTGGTGATAATCATACCAATCAACAGTCCATCTATGCACTACGGGTCAAAGATGACTTTCATCATAATATAAGTATGAGAATGATGACAATGATATAAGCATTAATCAAACAAAATTAAGGATAAATATTAAAGACTTTAAATTTATCCAGAGTTTCAAAATGTCCAAATTATCAACATGATACTGCTTTGTGGAGTAAAATTCAAGAATAATATTCACGTATCAAAAATAATTTGGACAGAAAAGAATCAATTTTTTGTCGTGAATAGTATCCTGGGTGAATAGTACTCGAGTGAATAGTACTTCGTGAATAGTACCTTATGAATAATACTTCGTGAAGAGTGTTGTACGTATAAATAATATCGTACGTATGAATAGTGATGTACGTATGAATAGTGTCGTATGTATGAATAGTACCCATTAATAGTACTCCGACAAGAAAAGCTTAAAATTCAACAAGAATGTTCAGAAAAATATTTAAGTGAAAAGATATTCGATGAAGCGCAAATTTTAAGGATATTCTACTAATTTCAAGGAGTATAAAAGCAATACTTTAACGAAATGAGTGTAGAATTCGGAATCTAAAACGAAATAATATTACTTACATACTACAAACTATAGAAGAAAATATTATTTCTTATGAATATTGAACAAAAATAATATCCCTTACTACTGTTGAATGAAAATAATATTCCTACGAATATTAAATGAAGATAATATTCCTTATGAATATTAAATGAAAATAATATTCCTTTCGAATCTTGAACGAAAATAAAATTTCTTACGAATACGAAAAATAATATCGTAAGCGAATTTGAAATAAATAATTCCCCTTACCTCAAAAAGCGAGCAATTCCGACTGGTATAGCAGATATATTTTGAAGAAAACTTGCACTATTTTCTACACTCAAAACTTTCTTAAACTCTAAAAAAATACGCTCAATATTATATAGAAGAAGAATTCTCTGATTCTGGTGTAATTTTCATTTCTAAACTGAGCATCCTATTTATAGGAGAATGGAAGGATACTATTTGAATTAGAAAATCATGGACTGCACAGTGGAAATTCGAATGAATTCACGGGCGTCGACTGAAAAATTTGATTTTACTATTCAAACACTATGCATAATAAAATAAAATATATTCTATTTTACATATAAAATAAAACTTATTAATATATATATATATATATATATATATATATTCAGCCAATTTTGAAAAATGGGTAAATGGGGGTCCATATAATAAGCTAAATTTACAATAATTACTTCATAAAAATTCTATCTATTTATCTTAACTCACTTGGCTCCTCAAAAACACATTTTTAACAACATTTATTCATCATTATTATAACTCGCAATATTTAACAACCAAATCATTCCCAAGAAAGAGGGGGCTTTCCGATAAGAATTTCTCCCTATTGGCTTGCAATTAGGTGACCGAACCCCTTTCCTCGATAGAACTTTCTAGACATCGTCAATAATGCAAATAATAATATAAATAATTTTGTCGTCTCAATTATTGATTTAATAATATAAAATATTGTGCAATAATTGAATCAATAACATGAGATACTATGATGCAATTAATGTGGCAATAATTGAATAAAATTGAGTGACTTCTCACGTAAGCATCAATAATCAATACCGTGTGTTACTATGCAACCACGCATATTACTATACTTTTATCACCGAGTATTTCAACAGTTAAAGGTAAAATTTTTCCCGTTATTTTTATAAAAAAATATTTCTATCATTTTCTAACTTTGACAGTAATTCCGTTGTGGAGTCCACCAATGATTGCGCCGTCGTACGAATATTCCCTTATGAAATGAATATTCTCTGACCAATCGAATATTTTATAACAACTTACTTACTTTACAAAATTTATAAATATTACCTACAACTATAACATTATATCAAATTCACACCTTATTATTCTAAAAAGATATTTCAAGAAAATTAAATCTTTATTCATAAAATTTGGGGTCTTACAACCTCCCATTCTTATGAAATTTTATCCTCAAAATTGGCGTACGTACCTGGTATGTTGAAGAGGTGAGGATACCTTGTTTTAATTTTAGATTCTAACTCTTGAGGTATAACATTTGAGCGTAGAATATGATTCTTCTTATCTAAGATTTTAACAGGTATCTCCTCATACGTTAAATCTTCTGCTATCTCATCTACTTCTAATTCAATAATGTGGTTCGGGTCGTTTACATATTTATGTAACATCGTAAAAACTTTATGAACACGCGACATGCTTAGCGGTAAGGCAAGTTTATAGGCCACAGTTGTGAGATCCCGAATTTTATGAAATAAAAGTATTCAATTTTCTTATAATTATTATTCAATTCAGTAAATGGTTAAATTGATAAAAGGTTAAAGTTAAGGGTGATATTTGAAATTTTTTCAAAGTAAGCAAGTTGTCATAAAATAATCAGTGATAAAAGTATAGTAATACGCATGGTTTCATAGTAGCACACGGTATTGTATAATATTTTTGATTATTGATGCTTATGTGAGAAGTCACTCAGTTTTATTCAATTATTGTCACAATATTTTATATTATTAAATCAATAATTGAGACGATAAAGTTATTCATATTATTATTTGCATTATTAACAATGTCTAGAAAGTTCTGTCGAGGAAAGAGGTTTGGTCACCTAATTGCGCGCCAATAGGGAGAAATCCTTATGGAAAAGCCCCCTCTTTCCTGGGAATGATCTGGTTGTTAAATATTGTGAGTTATAATATTAATGATGAATTGTATAAAAAATTGAATTTGTGTTCGGAGTTGAATTTGGAGACGCGAACGTGATATTTGAGTTCGGGACGATGAAATTAGTAAAAATAGACTATAAACACAAAATTTGTCGGGGTTGACTTTTTTAGAAAAGTCAACAGTTGACTTTTTAGAAAAGTCAACAGTTGACTTTTTTAGAAAAAGTCAAACGTCAAAAATTTCAAAGATGAAATTGTTGACAAAAATATTTCTATTGTGTTGGAATTATTAGTGTTAGTGGAAATCGTCATTTATTTCGATAATAATTAATTTCTAGAGGTTAAATTGATCAATCGGGTAATTAATCAGATAAATGAGCAATTAATTTCTATAGTTCACATGCATTTAACTATTTGTTCACATGTATGGAACTATTGATTCACATGTGGTACTATTAGGGGAGGTGGTGCAAGATTGATAATACTTGCATGACTAAATTAAAAATAGAGGTAAAGATGAATGTATTATACTGTAATAATTTGATCCACAAAACGTATAATTATCGAAACTATATTTTCCTATAAATAAAAGCTCATTCTTCTTTTATTCTCACCAATTCACTAAGACTCACAAGAGCAATTATAGAGAGAGAAGCTATAGAGAGAAAGAAGAAGAATATTCTGCTACTTCACTATTCCAGTATCCAGTCTTCTTCTAAGGTAAGGGGTATTATTTATTTCATATTCTGAAGAGATATTATTTTTCGTATTTGTATGAATATTATTTTCGTTCAATATTTGTAAGGAATATCATTTTTATTCAATATTCATTGTCTTCGTTTAATATTCGTAAGGAATATTATTTTCATTCAATATTCATAAGGGATGTTATTTATTTCTTATTCGTAAGGGTTATTATTTCTTACTATTCACTCGGGTACTATTCACTTTAGATATTATTTACGGGGTACTATTCACTCAGGGTATTATTTACGGGGTACTATTCACTCGGAGTATTATTTACGGGATACTATTCACTCCGGTATTATTCACTCTGGGGTCTTATTCATTTAAATACTATTCATTTAAGTATTATTCACGGGTAATATTCATTTAAGTACTATTCACAACAAAAAATTAATTCTTTTCTGTCCAAATTAATTTTTGATACATAAATATTATTCTTGAATTTTACTCCATAATTGGTGATCATGTTGACAATTTAGATATTTTAAACTCTGGATAAATTAAATTATAAATCTTTAATATTTATCATTGATTTCTTTTGACTGAATTCTTATATTATTGTTATCTTTGGCCCATAGTGCATAGATGGAGTGTTGGTTATTGGTTTTACAGCTGAATGTCTTTGGCCATAGTGCAAAGAAGAACTGTTGATTGATATCTTTGGTCGTAGTACAAAGATGAACTGTTGATTGATAGCTTTGGCCCGTAGTGCAAAGATGGACAAGTGTATGACATAATCATGACCACTGGTGATACTAACGAATATCCTTGGTCGTAGTGCATGGATAATTCGATGATGTGATTGGCAGGATCATGACCATTAGTTAACAGTTGAATGTCTTTGGTCAGTAGTAAATCGACATGCAATTGATTGGTATGATCATGACCATTGGTTTTATAGTTGAATATTTTTGGCCCTTAGTGCAAAGATAGACAACTGATTGGTATGATCATTGTTATTACACTTGAATGTCTTTAGCCTTTGGGAATGTCGTAATCTTCAACAACTCGAGCCAACGTCTTAGGCGCATGATACATTCGTTTTAGGTAAAAACATTATTTGAGGGTTTTGTATCGGGTTCAAGGTCGATACAAAATTCAATTTTACGCTTTGGGGTAGGCTAGGAAGTCTTCAGGGAATACGTCAGGAAATTTATTAACGATAGAAATATCATTCAAAACTGTGACTCTCATCCAAGACTTGGATAACACCTCACATTGATACCTATCAATTTGCCACCGTTATTCTCTCGCGGCATCCCCTACGAAGAGTCTGGCTTCGGTGCATCCCAAGACTTAGAAGTCACCAGCGAAAGGCTTAAGGCTCTTTAATTATGTCTTGGTATGACAATGATTGACTTTAGTGGTTTGGTTGCTTGAATTCGCATAACAGGATGGTAAGGAAGGCTAACAACCTTACGAAAATAATCAATTTTAGCACGATGAGTAGTTAACCAGTCGATTCCTAAAATCACATCAAATAAAAATATTTTCAAAGAGATGAGATTGACAGGTAACGTGAGGGTGACGATTTGAATCCAACAAGATTTATAAACAATGGATGTATCGAAGGTTTCTCCTAACAGAGTTTCAACAGATAAGTCAAAGTCTAATTTCTCCAGAGTTAAATTTAAACGTTGAGCGCAAGTAGGAGAAATAAAAGAATGGGTAGAACCAGTATCAAATAAGGTATAGACTTCGCAAGAGTTTATGATTAACTTACCCGTGATAACTTCATTCGGGTTCCTCATCACGAAAATGTTCTCCCTTAAACTACCGACTTTGACTTGTCTGGGACATTCTTTAGGGTCACCATCCCAGCTGGACTTGACTTCAGTACACGACAAAATCAAGCTAGGTGACCTTCTCTTTCACAATTGAAACACGCTTTGGGTTGTTGCGTATAGTTTGGACGAATGTGTCCCTCCTGTTCGCATTTGAAGCATACGAACGGTGGTCGTTCTTCTTCCTTCGAAACGGTTGCTGGTGCTGCTATCTTTCCATCATTATTGAACCTCATCTTCTTGAAGTTGTTCTCACTTAGTTCACCTTTCCTATTATCTTGGCCATGATTACCACCGAAGTAGTTACCATTTCTGACATGATAATTTCCTCCACGATGGTTATCATTGTTCCGATGGACGTTACCACCGGTATAATTATTATCGTATTGTTGGTCGTTACCTTTTGGTTGAGCTGACTCATAATCGCGTTTTAATAACTGAGCCATATTCACAACATCTGAATATAAACAAAGTTTGTGAGAAATAAGGTATTGACGTATTTCAGGTTTCAAACCTCGCAGAAACATTCGCGTCATTTGTTCCTCATTATCAACCAAATGGGATGAAAACCGGGACAACTCGACAAACTTAGCCTCGTACTACGACACGGTCATATAGTTTTGTTCTAGATTGATAAATTCTACCTCCTTCATGTGACGAATACTTTTAGAAAATTACTTGTCATTGAACAATTCTTGGAATGTGACGCCCCCAAAATAGGTATACAACACCCATTTTGAGTCGTCAATAACATGGTACAGAAATAACTACAACTTTATTAATACAACATAAAAACTGTGAGTTTAAATACAAATATTTTCTTCTAGACAATATCAACACTCAAATAAGTCCTCATTACAATTATTGATTCCCACCAGTAATCTGCCTCATTACGGAACATAAAGGTGGCGAATGAAATCTTTTGTTCTTCTGTGCATCCCAAGATATCAAATATCTTGGTAATTTTTCAACTTGACCCACGCCTCGCCTTTAATCGGATCCAATTTTCCGTAATTCGGTGGTCCCAACTCTTTGAACTTGGTTTGTGATAAACCGTATGCGTTGCTATCATTTCCACTTTGTATTTTGAACACGAGTCTCCTCGTCGATTTTGCATGAATCGCAAAAAGCATCTAAACATCCCATCGTTTATCATCTGCTCAGTGGTGTTGTTCACAGGAGGAACATTGTCACGCTGTTGACGTTCTCCTCGTTGATGAGTAAAGGTGTCTCCACGGTCTCATTTACTCCACTGTTAACATTCTCAGTCGACATTCTCAAATATTGCCATAAAACAAGGGTTAATTAAAGAAATTAACATATCACATAATATCCCTATATTCTGACCAACCAACAAATAAGCTTAGGTAGGACACACTAATAATGATTTACTCGTCTCTCCTCCTAGTTCTATTCCCCGATCTCCATGGAGATCATATCCCTAAGCTCGATATTAACCGTGACGCCCCCAAAATAGGTATACAACACCCATTCTGAGTCGTCAATAACATGGTACAGAAACAACTACAACTTTATTAATACAACATAAAAACTGTGAGTTTAAATACAAATATTGTCTTCTAGACAATATCAACACTCAAATAAGTGTTAAATATTTAATGCCACAAAAATACTCTTCCTCCTCATATACTCATATATCCCACATTCATTATAAAAATATCACCGTTAATATATTATTAAAATAATATATTTAAATGAATTATTTTATCAGAAAAAGATAAAATATTAATTTTCAACAATTGTCACATTAAAATTTTCTCCATCTATATCCACATAAAATTAATATTTTCCTCATCATATAAATCAATAATTAATTATTTCCAAATAATATTACAGAATCACAAGATCGCAACCAAAGCCGCTCCCAGAAAGAGGGGGCTTTCCAATAAGGATCTCTCCTTACTGGCTCGCATTTAGGTGACCAAACCTCTCCTTAGATGTAACTTTCTAGACATTGCCAATAATGTTATCCAATAATATTATTCAGATAATATGAATTATTGTCTGAGATAATAGAAAATCTTTGTGTAATGACAATTTATTGAAACAACAAAGAATATAAAATATCAATGCAAAGAATTATTGAATCAATAAAATAAAATATCGAATAAAGAATTATCGTAACAATTTATCGAGTAAAGGCCTTCACGTAAGAATCAATAATTGGTGCAATACGCTACTTCGCATTTAATATTCCCGACAAAGATTTAATATTCCACAACCAAACGAATATTCCCGATAATAATGAATATTTTATAACCACTTGCTTATTCAAATATTTTATGATTTTACCCATAACTATCGCATTAATCAAATCAACCCTTACTATTTCAAAATAATAAATAGAGGAAAATAAATTTCATTTATTAATAATTTGGGGTCTTACAACCTCCCTCCTTATGAAATTTCATCCTCGAAATTGACGACGTACTCGGTGTGTTTCAAAAGATGAGAATACCTCGCTTTCATTTCGCTTCCAACTCCTGTGTCATTTCCTCAATAGCATGGTTTCTCCACAAAACTTTAACTTGTGGTATAACCCTCAGACATAGGACATGTTCTTTCCTATCCAAGATCTTGACAGTACCTCCTCAGACGTTAAGTCTTCGCTATCTCATCCGGTTTCTAACTCAATGACGTGGTTCGGGTCATCCACATATTTACGTAACATCGACACGTGAAAAACGTTATGAACACGCGCCATACTTGGCTACAAAACGAGTCTATAGGCCACGCCCGATTCGATCGAGAATTTCAAATGGATTAATAAATCAAGGTTTGAGCTTTCCTCACCTCACCGATTCTCGCTTTTGAAATAACAACTTCTTGCACCTCCTTCTTCAAATTCATCACCCGGTGTGTAGCTTAAACAACTTTAACTTTATCAATTAAAGTCGATTATACTCAGATATCATCACGTGGGTACCTAGAGTTTTCATCTCCATCTCTATTATTTGTAAATTATACGAAATGAGTCTTTGACAATATCGTACTCAGACTTGTATAACGATCTTCTACTCAACACGCTACTTCCACGCTCGCTTTTCTAGGATGGCATGGTCGTAACATGTCTTTGAAATGAGTCTCCTCTTGAGTTCTTCAAGCTCTTCCCACATTCCTTACTCCATTCGAATTTTGTATCTCTACGAGTCACCAAGTTAATGGAATAGCGATTCGAGAATATCCTTCAACGAATCTCCGATAATAACCAACTAAGCCTAGAAAGCTACGATTTCGATTACCGACTTAGGTTGTTCTCAATCGTGACTCATATCCCAACCTTGGATAAGACGTTACAATGACACCTATCGCTTTACTATCGCATTTAATATGGTGTCCCCTACGGAGAGTTCGCAGCTTTGCATTCCACAAAGGAAGTCACCAGATAAAGGCTCGGTACCAAATTTATAGTTGAATTTTTACTCCTCAAGTTCAATAGAGCCATTCGATATGAGATTTTAGAAATGAGTTTTGTACCGGGTTCAAAGTCGATACAAAATTTAATATCAAAGCTTTGGGAGTAAGACAAGAAATTCTTCAGAAATACGTCAGAAAAATCAATAACAACAGAATATTATTCAAATCGACGTGTCTTTATTCAAATCCATAACATGGACTAAGAAAACTTGACATCCGTAATAAACGAATGACTTCATGGCTTGATATGAAAATGTTTGACTACAATGGTTTGATTGCTTGAATTGAATAACAAAGTTGCTTAGAATATGAAAACTAACAACCTTACTTAAAGTAATCAATTTCAAGCATGATAAGTAGTTAACCTTAAAATCACATCAAAAGCAAATATCTCTATAGAAATAAGGTTAACAGTAATGTGATAGTGCCAACCTGAATCAAGCAAGATTTCTAAACAACGGATGTAATGAAAGTTTCTCCTAACTGAGTCTCCATAAATAATAAGTCAAAGTCTAATTTCTCCGTAGTCAAGTTCAAACGTTGAGCGCAAGAAAGAGAGATAAAAGAATGGGTAGAACCCAGATCTAGTAAGGTATAAACTTTGCAAGAATTTATAATTAACTAACCTGCGTTAACTTCGTTCGGGTTCCTCGTGATTTTGACCGGCCACGACAAACGCTCTTCCAGAACCTCATTGACTTTGATTTTCCGGGACATCCTTTTGAGTCACCATTCCTCATTGGATTGGGTTTCATACTGCATAAATCTCGAGCGATATGTCCTTCTTTCCATAATTATAGCATACCTTAAACTGTCAGGGCGGTTTAATGATATGTCTCTCTTTCCCGTGATTCGTAATATACGATCGTGGTCTTTCTCCTCCTGGAACCGGGTTACATCGGGCGCCGACGTCTTCACATGGTCGTTGTTGAATCTCCTCTTTAAAATCTCCTCCCGACTCGCTTCTTCTAGTTTTATGGCCACGATTACCACCAGAGTGGTTACCGCCTTTGTCCGTATTCTTCTTTCTCCATTGGTTATCGTTATTCGACGATCAATTATTTTCAGATGATCCTCCGGTTATGGTCCCTCGGTTGAACGTACTCGTTATCTCGCTTCTAACAATCGAGCCCCTGCTGACAACATCCGAATAGAGAGAAAATTTATGAGAAATGAGATATCGACGTATGCCGGTTTCAAACCTCTCGTAAACATCCGCGCCATACGCTCCTCATTCTCCACCAAATGAGGTGCAAACTTGATAACTCCGCGAACTTCGCTTCAGATTGGGACACCGCCATGTTATTCTCGCCCCAGCCTAATAAACTCCACTTCCTTCATATGACGAATACTTTGTGGAAGTATTTGTCATTGAACTGCTTCTCAAACGTCTCCCATGACATACGCCGAAAGTCAAATTTGGATGGGTACGCTTCATGATTCCCACCAAAGAATCGCCTCGTTACGGAACATAAAAGTAGCGAATGGAACTTTCTGTTCCTCCGTGCATCCCAAGACATCGAATATCTTGGTAATTTGTTTGACCCACGTCTTCGCCTTTAATCGGATCCGCGGCTTCCCTGCACTCGTGGTCCCAACTCTTTGAACCGCTTGGTTGTGACCACCCGTGAATTGCTATCATTTCCTCATGTATTTTGAACACGAGTCTCCCTCGTCTGATTTTGCATGAACTGCAAAAAGCTTCTAAACATCCTCTCGTTCATCATCTGCTCAGTAGTGTTGTTCACAGGAGGTACATTGCCAGCCGGTTGCATGTTCTCCTCGTTGGTAAGTACATGCATCTCCACGGTGTCATTTACTCCACTGTTAATATTCTCAGTCGACATTCTCTAATAATGTCATAAAACAAGGGTTAATTAAGGAAATCAATATATCACATAATATCCCTATATACTAACCAACTAACAAATAAGCTTAGGTAGGACACACACTATAAGGATTTACTCGTCTCTCCTCCTAGTTCTATTCCCGATCTCCACCAGAGATCATATCCCCAAGCTCGATACCAACCGTGATGCCCCAAAATAGGTCCATTCCATCCAACCCATTTCGAGTCGCCAAATACATGGTATGTAAATAACTACAACTTTATTAATACATTTGTCGTGCAAAATACGACAACATATATACTGTGAGTTTAAATACAATTATTGTCTTCTAGACAATATACATACCCAAAGAAAATACAGATATTGCCATCTAGACAATATCCACACGCAAATAAATCTCCATCATAATTATTGATACATTATTTTACAAAAAAATGGTGAGGACTACTAAAAACTCTCTCTAGAACCTTCATTCCATACCCGACTAGTACTCGATACATTCTCGCCTCTTAAGAAGAAAAATGGAACAAAAAGGAAAAGGGTGAGCTCAACTAGCCCAGTAAAGAATATTATGACTAAGATAATATACAATAAATTATCGTTAGTCTTCAACAGAGAAAAATCTAATAAGATAGAATAGACAACCAGTTTTAAATCAACAATTGCAGCGGAAACAACAATTCATTAGAATAGTTAAGTAGAGAATGAAATCTACTATCATCTATGAATTTAAAAGTCCATCATCGATATTTTATCCCTGTAAACATCAATCAATATACATCATAAATCAAATATTCATCTTTGCACTACGTGCCAAAGATATTCATCGATTGGTCATGTTCATCTAAACACTGCTCATCTTTTGCACTCTGGGCCAAAGATATTAATCAATCGATCAATATGTTCATCTCAACACTGCTCATCTTTGCACTACGCCAAAGATATACATCAAGAAATCATTCATCTTTGCACCACAGCCAAAGATATTCAAAGAATATCATCATTTAGGACCGAGGATGATGAAAAATATTTTAAAGGAAACGAATCCAATTGAAACAAAAGAACAATATTAAGGATTCAGATTTTAAACAATCCAAGTTCAAAAATACTTCATAAGTAATCGAGTGGAGTAAAATTCAAGAATGATCAAAACATGGATACAATCAAAGCTAGTATCCATAATAGATATTTTGGACAAAAAGAAGAAATTTCATTTTTCTATGAATAGTGTCAGATACGTGAATAAAGGTCAGATACGTAAATAAGAAACTCGACACCAAAAGATAGAAATTTCACAAAAAAACATCTTCACGCTTCGTGAATAAGAACTCATGAATAGTAACCCTGCATGAAAAAGTTCCAAATTTGATAAAATTTCCAACCAATATTTCGACATAATGATATTGAAGAAATAATATCATTTTCGAATAAAATAACATCCCTTACCTCGAAAAGACAAGATTTTAGTTGAAAACACAGGATATAAAGGCTATGACTTGAACTTGCTCCTTATAGCAATACTCAAAGTATACTCAAAATACTCACAAGAATACGCTCGATAATATAGAGAGAGAAAACTTTAGTTTCTGGTGTGATTTTCAATTCTAACCTAAGCACTCTATTTATAGGAAAATGCTTAGAACACCAAAGTAGAAAATTTAATATAATAATATTATATATATTACAAATTCTCTACGCACATTTTGACAACTGATTTCAGCTTATCTTGCACATGCTAGGGCTGCCCACAAAACAAAAAAAAACATTTTTCCTATTTTAAATATTTTAAACTTCTAAAAATCAATTATTTCGGAGCTTCAGAACTTCAATAATTCATAATAAATAGCTCTTTTATTAGAAAATTCGAATCTCGCGTATTTTTATAGGAAATTCAATTCTATACAACTTTGTAGAAGAAAGTTTTTCGAAATTCCAAACAAAAATTGACCGAAATCCACAAACGGCCGATTTTACAGGCTATAATCAAATTTCGGTCAATAATTGTGTCCACCAACACACAAAATATGTGTTAAACATTTAATGCCACAAAAATACTCTTCCTCCTCATGTACTCATATATCCCACATTCATTATAAAATATCACCGTTAATATATTATTAAAATAATATATTTAAATGAATTATTTTATCGTAAAAAGATAAAATATTAATTTTCAACAATTGTCACATTAAAAATTTTTCCATCTATATCCACATAAAATCAATATTTTCCTCATCATATAAATTAATAATTAATTATTCACAAATAATATTATGTAATCACAAGATCGCAACTGTGCTTTTTCAGAAAGAAGGGCTTTCCAATAAGGATCTCTCATCTTACCTGCCGCAATTAGGTGACCAAACCTCTCCTTAGACAAAACTTTCTAGACATTGCCAATAATGTTATCCAATAATAGTATTAAGATAATATGAATTATTGCTCGATAATGGAAAATATTGTGTAATGACAATTTATTGAAACAACAAGAATATAAAATATCAATGCAAAGAATTATTGAATCAATAAAATAAAATATCGAACAAAGAATTATCGTAAAAATTTATCGAGTAAAGGCCTTCTTCACGTAAGAATCAATAATTGGTGCAATACTGCGTGCGCCATCGCTCAACAACGCAGATTAGTGTGTTTTAACCACCGGGTATTCCAACAAGATAATAAAGAATAACTACGCCGTTATTTATAAAAACAACTTATATTTGTCGCTTTCTTCATCCAATCGCTTTCCGTTATGGGCCCCAAAAGATCGCTACCATTGCATTTAATATTCCCCCGACAAGCATTTAATATTCCACGACCAAACGAATATTCCCATAATAATAATGAATATTTTATAACCACTTGCTTATTCAAATATTTGCGTATTTTACCCATAACTATCCACATTAATCAAATCAACCCTTACTATTTCAAAATAATAAATAGAGGAAAATAAATTTCATTTACTAATAATTTGGGTCTTCTTACAACCTCCCTCCTTATGAAATTTCGCCCCTCGAAATTGACGACGACACGGTGTTTTCAAAAGATGAGAATACCTCGCGCTTCATTTCCGCTTTCCAACTCCCGTGTCATTTCCTCAAAGCATGGTTTCTCCACAAAACTTTAACTTGTGGTATAACCTCAGACATGGGACATGTTCTTTCCTATCCAAGATCTTGGCGAGTATTCTCCTCAGACGTTAAGTCTTCATTATCTCATCCGGTTCTAACTCAATGACGTGGTTCGGTCATCCACATATTTACGTAACATCGATACGTGAAAAACGTTATGAACACGCCGCCATACTTGGCATGTAAAACGAGTCTATAGGCCACAATTCCTATTCGATCGAGAATTTCAAATGGATTAATAAATCAAGGTTTGAGCTTTCCTCACCTCACCGATTCTCGCTTTTGAAATAACAACTTCTTGACCTCCTTCTTCAAATTCATCACCCGATTGTGTAGCTTTTAAACAACTTAACTTTATCAATTAAATTCGATTATACTCAGATATCATCGCGTGGGTACCTAGAGTTTTCATCTCCATCTCTATTATTTGTAAATTATACTAAATGAGTCTTTGACAATATCGTACTCAGATCAGATACGATCTTCTACTCAACACATCACCACCACGTTCATTTTTTTAGGATGGCATGGTCGTAAACATGTCTTTGAAATGAGTCTCCTCTCGAGTTCTTGAAGCTCTTCCCACATTCCTTACTCCATTCAATTTTGTATCTCTACGAGTCATTCGTTAATGGAATAGCGATTTGAGAATATCCTTCAACGAATCTCGATAATAACAACCTAAGCCTGAAAGCTACGTATTTCGATTATCGACTTAGGTTGTTCTCAATCGTGACTCATATCCCAACCTGGATAAGACGTTACAATGACACCTATTAGTTTACTATCGCATTTAATATGGTGTCCCCTACGAGAGATCGTCCGCTTTTGCATTCCACAAAGGAAGTCACCAGATAAAGGCTCGTGTACCAAATTTATAGTGAATTTTTAACTCCTTAAGTTCAATAGAGCCATTCGATATGAGATTTTAGAAATGAGTTTTTTGTACCGGGTTCAAAGTCGATACAAAATTTAATATCAAAGCTTGGGGGAGTAAGACAAGAAATTCTTGAAATACGCCAGAAAAATCAATAACAATGTGAATATTATTCAAATCGACGTGTCTTTATTCAAATCCATAACATGGACTAAGAAAACTTGACATCCGTAATAAACGAATGACTTCATGGCTTGATATGAAAATGTTTGACTACAATGGTTTGATTGCTTGAATTGAATAACAAAGTTGCTTAGGAATATGAAAACTAACAACCTTACTTAAAGTAATCAATTTTGCATTTGATGAGTAGTTAACCTTAAAATCACATCAAAAGCAAATATCTCTATAGAAATAAGGTTTATGTGTAATGTGATAGTGCCAAACTGAATCAAGCAAGATTTCTAAACAACGGATGTAATGAAAGTTTCTCCTAATGGAGTCTCCATAAACAGGTCAAAGTCTAATTTCTCCGTAGTCAAGTTCAAACGTTGAGCGCAAGAAAGAGAGATAAAAGAATGGGTAGAACCCAGATTCTAGTAAGGTATAAACTTCGTAAGAATTTATAATTAACTACCCTGCTAACTTCGCTCGGTTCTCTCAGATTTTGACCCGGCCACGACAAACGCTTCTTCCAGAACCACATTGACTTTGACTTTTCCGGGACATCCTTTTGAGTCACCATTCTACTGGATCTGGTTTCGATACTGCGTATAATCTCGAGCGATATGTCCTTCTTTTCCACAATTATAAAGATACCTTAAACTGCTAGGGCAAATTAATGATATGTCTTTCTTTCCCAAGATTCAGTAAATATACTAACGGGTGGTCTTTTTTCTCCTCGAACCAAATACATCGGCGCCGACGCCTTTATACGGTCGTTGTTGAATCTCTCTTTTAAAATCTCTTTCCCACTCGCTCTTTCTATTTTCATGGCTACGATTACCACCGAGTGGTTACCGCTTTGTCCGTATTCTTCTTTCTCCACCGGTTATCGTTATTCGATGATCGCTATTTTCAGATGATCCTCGGTTATGGTCCTCGTTGAACGTATTCGTTATCTCGCTTCTAACAACCGAAAGCACCGCTGACAACATCCGAATAGAGAGAAAATTTATGAGAAATGAGATACTAACGTATCTTGGTTTCAAACCTCTCGTAAACATCCGCACATAACGCTCCTCATTCTCCACCAAATGAGGTGCAAACTCGATAACTCCATGAACTTCAGCCAGACTTTGGGACACCGCCATGTTATTCTCGCACCACCTAATAAACTCCACTTCCTTCATAGAAACTCATGAATAGAACCCCACATAAAAAGTTCCAAATTTGATAAAAATTTCCAACCAATATTTTGGCATAATGATATTGAAGAAATAATATCATTTTCAATAAAATAACATCCCTTACCTCGAAAAAGACAAGATTTAGTTGAAATAACTTGGATATAGGCTATGACTTGAACTTGCACCAGATATAGCAATACTCAAAATACTCACAAGAATACGCCGATAATATAGAGAGAGAAAACTTCAGTTTTCGGTGTGATTTTCAATTCTAACCTAAGACCCTATTTATAGAAAATGCTTAGTAACACCAAAGTGAAAATTTAATATAATAATATTATATATATTACAAATTCTCTACATACATTTTGACAACTCGATTTCAACTTATCTTGCACATGCTAGGGCTGCCCACAAAAAAAAAAAAAACGTTTTTCCTATTTTAAATATTTTAAACTTCCAAAATCAATTATTTTGAGCTTCGTAACTTCAATAATTCATAATAAATAGCCCTTTTATCGTAGAAAATTGAATCTCGCAACTTTTTATAGGAAATTCAATTTCTACAACTTTGAAGAATAAATTTTTCCAAATTCCAAACAGAATTGACCAAATCCATAAACTACCGATTTTATGTAAAGCTATAATCAAATTTCTACCAATAATTGTGTCCACCAACACACAAAATATGTGTTAAACATTTAATGCCACAAAATACTCTTTCTCCTCATATACTCATATATCCCACATTCATTATAAAATATCACCGTTAATATATTATTAAAATAATATATTTAAATGAATTATTTTATCGAAAAAGATAAAATATTAATTTTTAACAATTGTCACATTAAAAATTTTCTCCATCTATATCCACATAAAATTAATATTTTCCTCATCATATAAATCAATAATTAATTATTTCCAAATAATATTACAGAATCACAAGATCGCAACCGTGCCGCTCCTGTGAAAGAGGGGCTTCCAATAAGGATCTCTCCTTACTGGCTCGCATTTAGGTGACCAAACCTCTCCTTAGACAGAACTTTCTAGACATTGCCAATAATGTTATCCAATAATATTATTCAGATAATATGAATTATTGTCGATAATAGAAAAATAACGTGTAATGACAATTTATTGAAACAACAAAAGAATATAAAATATCAATGCAAAGAATTATTGAATCAATAAAATAAAATATCGAATAAAGAATTATCGTAACAATTTATCGAGTAAAGGCCTTCACGTAAGAATCAATAATTGGTGCAATACCTGCAAAGCCACCGCTCAACAACGCAGATTAGTGTGTTTTAACCAACCGGATATTCCAACAAGATTAACGATAACAACTACGCCTGTTATTTATAAACAACTTATATTTGTCATTTTTTCATCCAATCACTTTTCCGTTATGGGTCCCATAAAAGACCGCTACTGTCAGCATTTAATATTCCCGACAAGCATTTAATATTCCACGCACCAAACGAATATTCCCTAACAATAATGAATATTTTATAACCACTTGCTTATTCAAAATATTTGCGTATTTTACCCATAACTATCCACATTAATCAAATCAACCCTTACTATTTCAAAATAATAAATAGAGGAAAATAAATTTCATTTATTAATAATTTGGGGTCTTACACTATGGATACTGGCATGCTATGCAATCTCACAATCTCATTTACATACATATGAGCAAGACGTTCAAGGGAATAAGTCTCCCGTATCGGCAAGAAATGTGCAGACTTGGTTAATCTATCAACAATAACCCAAATAGCATTCATGCCTTGAGAAACCGTGGGAAGACCCGTAACGAAATCCATGGTAATGTGTTCCCACTTCCATTTTCGGATCTCAAGTGGTTGCAATGGACCCTTAGGTACTTGATGATCCGCCTTTACATCACCGACAAGTTAAACACCTCGAGATAAACTTTGCAATCTCTCTCTTCATATTGTTCCACCAAAATGTATGTCGAAGATCACGATACATTTTGGTACTTCCAGGATGGATTGCAAACAGTGTATTGTGTGCTTCCATCATGATCTTGTTCTTCAAATTAGAGTCGTTAGGTACACAAAGTCTGGAGTGGACTCGAAGTATTCCTTCTTCATCAATTCTTGCTTCTAAAATAGCATCTTCTTATACTTTCTTCTTCATACGCATTAGCTCCGGTTCGTGGCTCGAAAGAACTTTAACTTTATCGATTAAAGTTGGTTCTACGCGATACTTGAAATCATCGTACTCGCTCCTCGTGATATGATCTTCTACTCAACGCGCCACTACCACGCTCGCTTTTCCAGGATGGTATTGAATAGTGTGGTCGTAGTCTTTCAATAGCTCGAGCCAACGTCACCGCCAGATGTTAAGTTCTTTTGAGTGAAGAAATATTTAAGGCTTTTTATGGTCCGAATATATCTCCACTTTCTCTCCATATAGATAAGGCCTCCAGATCTTTAGCTGAAAACGATCGCCGCTAACTCTAGATCATGAGTAGGATAATTCCTCTCATATTCTTTAAGTTGTCATGAGGCATAAGGCTATGACTTTCCCACGTTGCATGAGAACACATCCTAACCCTTTGCCTCAAGCATCGTCAGATAACAAATCCATCCAACGGAGATGGTATTGTCGTAATAAGTGCCAAATAAGTCTCCTCTTAAGCTCTTGGAAACTCTTCTCGATTCCTCGCTTCCATACTTAATTTTGTATCCTTTCGAAGTTAATGAAGTTAAAGGAGTAGCTATTCGAGAAAATCCTTCCACTAATCTCCGATAATAACCGTTAAGCCCGTAAACTACGACTTGGCCACCGACTTCAGCTTGCTCCCAACTTTGTATTGCTTCAATCTTCACGGGTCGACAGATACTCTATGTTTTGACACCACGCGCCCTAGGAATGCTACTTCCTCGCCGTAACTCGCATTTCTTCAACTTAGCATAAAGCTTGTTTTCACGAAGCCTTTGGAGTACCAGCTTCAAATGGTGCTCATGATCTTCACGACTTTTAGAATATATGAGGATGTCATCAATAAAGACAACAACGAACTGATCAAAATATTCTTTGAATATCCGGTTCATCATATCCATGAAAGCCGCAGGAGCATTAGTCAATCCAAAAGACATGACTAAGAATTAATAATGCCCATACCGAGTTCTAAAGGCAGTCTTTGGAATATCCTCAGTTCTAATCTTCAGCTGAAGATCGATCTTTGAAAAGAATTGTGCTCCTTGCAACTGGTCAAATAGGTCATCAATACGAGGTAGCGGATACCTATTCTTGATAGTGACATGGTTTAATTCTCGATAGTTAATACAAAGTCGCATACTTTCGTTTTTCTTCTTTACAAATAAAACAAGAGCACCCCAAGGAGATGTACTAGGATGAATGAAACCGATGTCCAACAACTCTTGTAGTTGGACCTTTAACTCCTGAAGTTCAATAGGAGCCATTTGATATGGGGTTTTAGAAATGGGCTTTGTACCAGGTTCAAGATCAATAAAGAATTCAACTTCACGCTCGGGGTAATCCGGGAAGTTCTTCAGGAAATACGTCAGGAAATTTACTAACAACAAGAATATTATTCAAATCCAACGTGTCTTTATTCAAATCCATAACATGGGCTAAGAAAGCTTGACATCCGTTTTTCAATAAACGAATATCTTTATGACTTGATATGATGTTGATTGATTTTAATGGTTTAGTTGCTTGAATTGCATAACGGGTTGGTTAGAATATGAAAACTAACAACCTTATTTAAAACAATCAATTTTGGCATGATGAGTAGTTAACCAATCAATCCCTAAAATCACATCAAAAGCAAGTATCTTTAAAGAGATAAGGTCAATAGGTAATGTGATGGTGCCAACTTGGATCAAACAAGATTTATAAAAGTGGATGTGATGAAAGTATCTCCTAACTGAGTCTCCACAGATAAATCAAAGTCTAATTTCTCCTGAGTTAAGTTTAAACGCGTTGAGCGTAAGTAGAGAGATAAATGAATGGGTAGACCAGATTCTAGTAAGGTATAAACTTCGCAAGAATTTATGATTAGCTTACCCGTGATCACCTCGCTTGGGTTTTTCAGATTTTTACCTACCACGACAAACGCTTCTTCCAGAACCGGCTGACTTTGACTTTTTTTGGGATGACCTTTTTAGTCACCATCCTCACTGGACTTGGTTTCATTCAACAGATAATCTCGAGCGATATGTCCTTCCTTTCCACAATTATAACATACCTTGAACTGTTGCAGGCGCTTCAATGATATGTCCCTCTTTCCCACATTTATAAAGATACGACGGTGGTCATTCTCTCCCTTAGAACCAATTGTTGTTGGTGCCGACGCCTTCGCATTGTCATTGTTGAATCTCCTCTTTTATAATCTCCCCACTCGCTTCTTCTATTTTCATGGCCATGATTAACACCAGAGTGGTTACCATTTTGTCCGTATTTTTCTTTCTCCGTTAGTTATCGTTGTTCGATGATCACCGCCACCAAGATGATCCCCGGTTGTGGTCCCCGGTTGAACGTATTCGCCATCTCGCCTAATAATTGAGCCCCGCTGACAACATCCGAATAGAGAGAAAATTATGAGAAATGAGATATTGACGATGTCGGGTTTCAAACCTCTCGTAAACATCCCAGATCATACGCTCCTCATTCTCCACCAAATGAGGTGCAAACCCGACAACTGCAAAACTTCGCCTCTCAGATCGGGACACCATCATATTATTTTGTTCCAATCTAATAAACTCCAATTTCTTCATATGATTTAATACTTTCGAGAATGTACTTGTCATTGAACAGCTTTCAAACGCTCCCAAGACATGCCGAAGTGCGGCTAGATGGGTACGCTTCATGATTTCCACCAAAGAATATGCCTCATTACGAACATAAAGGTGGCAAATAGAACCTTCGTTCTTCTCGTGCATCTCAAGACATCGAATATCTTGGTAATTTGCTTGACCCACGCTCTCGCTTTAATCGGATCCCGCTTTCGTAATTCGGTGGTCCCAACTCTTCGAATCGATTGGTCGTGATAAACCGTGTGTTGCTATCATTTCCACTCAGATTTTGAACACGAAGTCTCCTCGTCTCGATTTTGCATGAATCGCAAAAAGCTTCTAAACATCCCATCGCTCATCATCTCGCTTCATTGGTGTTGTTCATGGGAGGAACATTGCCAAATTGTCAGACGTTCTCCCGTTGGTGAGTAAAGGTGTCTCCATGGTCTCATTTACTCCATGTTAATATTCTCGTCGACATTCTCAACATCGCCATAAAAAAGGGTTAATTAAAGAAATTAACATATCACATAATATCCCTATATTCCGACCAACCAACAAATAAGCTAAGGTAGACACACTAAATAAGGATTTACTCGCCTCCCTCCTAGTTCTATTCTCCGATCTCCGCCAGAGATCATATCCATAAGCTCGATACTAACTGTGATGCCCCAAAATAGGTATACAACACCCATTCTCGAGTCACAATAACATGGTACGTAAACAACTACAACTTTATTAATACAACATAAAAATCGTGAGTTTAAATACAAATATTGTCTCTAGACAATATCAACACTCAAATAAGTCCTCATTACAATTATTGATATATTATTTTACAAAAATGGTGAGGACTACTAAAACAACTTTCTAAGACCTTCATTCCATACCCCGACTAGTACTCGCTACATTCTAGCCTCCTATGAAGAAAAATGGAACAAAAAGAAAAAGGGTGAGCTCAACTAGCCCAGTAAAGAATATTATGACTAAGATAATATAGAACAAATTATCGTTAGTCTTCAACAAGGAAAAATCTGATAAAATACAATAGACAACAAATTTCAGATCAATATTCGCAGCGGAAATAATAATTCATAGATGAGTTACGTAGAAAATGAAATCTATTATAATCTATGAATTTAAAATTCCATCATCATTATTTTATCCCTGTAACATCAATCAATATTCATCTTGAATCAAATATTCATCTTTGCACTACAGGCCAAAGATATTCATCATTGGTCATGTTCATCTCAACACTGCTCATCTTTGCACTACTTGCCAAAGATATTCATCGAAAATCATTAAATCTTTTGCACTACAAAGCCAAAGATATTCAAGAATATCATCATTTAGGATTGAGGATGATGAAAATATTTAAAAAAAATGAATTCAAAGTGAAACAAAAGAACAAATATTAAGAATTCAGATTTTTAAACAATCCGAAGTTCAAAAATACTTCATAAATAATCATAGTGGAGTAAAATTCAAGAATAATCAAAACATAGATACAATCAAAGCTAGTATCCATAATAGATATTTTGGACAAAAACTAAAAATTTAATTTTTCCGTGAATAAGGACGTATTCGTGAATTATACCAGATACGTGAATAAAGGCCGTATACATGAATAAGAACTCTTATAATTAAATGACAAGAATTTCACAAGAAAAATACTATCAATATTTCTAAGATAATGATATTGAAAGAAATAATATCATTTAAAAAAATAATATCCCTTACTCGAAAAAGACAAAGATTTCCGATTGTATCATTGAATATAGTGTTCAAGGAACTTGCATCAGATAAACACTCAAAGTATCAAAATACCTATAAGAATACGCTCGATAATATAGAGAGAAAGAGAGAAAACTTCAATTTCGTGTGATTTTCAATTCTAACCCAAGACCCTATTTATAAGAAAATGCTTAGAACACCAAAGGTAAAATTTAATAAAATATAAATATATTTATATAAATTTTTCTTAGCCCACACTTTTTGACCAAAACATCACCACACATGTGCAAAAAACGCTTTTTCTAAACAAAACATTTAAAACTCCAAAATAAATTCGCATTCGATACACTGGGAACTTCAATAATTCACAATAAATAGTCCTTTTATCGTAAAAATTTGAACCTCATGTCTTTTCCATAGAAAATTCCATTCTCTACAAACTTTGTAAGTTTAAGTTTTTTAAATTCAAATGTAAATTGATGTAAATCCACAAACAGACGATTTTACAAGCTATAATTAAATTTTAGTCAAGAAATGGGGTCCACCGACATGTTTAACATGTTTTTAACATTTATTGCAACAAAAATACTCTTTCTCCTCATTTATTCATATATCTCACATTCATTGTAAAATATCACCATTATTATATTATTAAAATAATATATTTAAATGAATTATTTTATCAGAAAAGATAAAATATCAATTTTTCAACAATTGTCACTTTAAAATTTTCTCCATCTATATCCATATAAAATAAATATTTTTCTTATCATATAAATCAATAATTAATTATTCACAAATAATATTACAGAATCACAATATCGATAAACCAAAAGCCGCTCCTGTGAGGAAAGAGGGCTTTCCAATAAGGATTTCTCCTTACTGGCGCGCAATTAGGTGACTAAACCTCTCCTTTGACAAAACTTTATACACATTGCCAATAATGTTATCTAGTAATATTATTCAAATAATATGAATTATTGATCTGATAATGAAAATACCGTGTAAAGGACAATTATCAAACAACAATAATATAAAATATCAACGAGCAATTATCGAATCAATAAAATAAAATATTGAACAAAGAATTCACCGTAACAATTATCGAGTAAAGGCCTTTCTACGTAAGAATCAATAATCGGTGCAATACCGTGTGCTACTATGTTTTAACCACCGGGTATTCCAACAGTATTAACGGTAACAACTATGTCGTTATTTATAAACAACTTATACTTGTCATTTTCTTTATCCAATCGTTTTCCGTTATGGGGCCCACACAAGGCTACGCCGTCGTACGAATATTCCCCGACATTAAGAATATTCCACGACCAAACGAATATTCTCCAATAAAAATGAATATTTTATAACCACTTACTAATTTGAAATATTTGCGCATTTTACCCATAACTAACCACATTAATCAAATCAACCATTAATATTTCAAAATAATATATAGAGGAAATTCAATATATTTAATAATAAGTTGGGGTCTTACATGGAACTTCTCCCAAGACATATTTAATGCGGCAGGTTGAGTACGTTTTACAGATTCCCACCAGTAATCTGTCTCTCCTTGCAACATAAAGGTGACAAAGGGAACCTTTTGCTCCTCTGAACATTCCAAAACATCAAATATCTTGGTGATATGCTTAATCCACGTCTCTGCCTTAAGTGGCTCTGGCTTTCCAAAAAACTCCGGCGGTCCTAGCTCCTTAAATTGCTTAGCAGTGACCAGCCGTGAGTTGCCAATGTTTCCACCAGTATTTCACACAAGAGTCTCTCTCGTTCGGTTTTGCATGAATTCTAAGAAGTTCCTAAACATACCATCGTTCGTCATTTGGTCGGTGTTGTTGTTCCTGATGCACATTATACTGGTTATTGATCATCGTTGGTGACTCAACGGTCTCATGTGCTCCATTGCTTATCTCAACATTTTTAGATGCCATTTTTAAATACTGTCATGAAACAAGGGTTAATTGATATGCCACATATTATCCCTATATTCTGACCGACCAATTAAATAACAATTAAGCTTAGGTAGGTCATACTAGTGAAGGAATTACCCGTCTCTCCCCTCCTAGTTCTAGTCTCAAATCTCAGTCGGGGATCATATCCCTAAGCTTTGATACCAACTGTGACGCCCCCAAAATAGGTATACATAACCCATTCTGAGTCGCCAAATACATGGTACAGAATACAAATACAAACTTAATTATACAATTGTCGCGTAACATAAGCTGAGAGTTTTAACACGAATATTGTCTTCTAGACAATATCCAAACTCAAATGGAGTCCTCATTACAATTATTATCACACTATTTCATAGAAGAGTGACGACTAATATGGCAACCATCTCAGATCGTCACTCCATTCCCTGACTAGTCCCAATAATATTCTCATTTCTTGAAGAGAACAATGAAAGAAAAGGGTGAGCTCAACTAGCCCAGTAAAGAATATTATGACTAAGATAATGCACAATAAGTTATCGTTAGCCTTCAACAATATTAAACTGATAGAATATAATAAACAGTAAGCTTAGTTGCAGCGGAGCAAACAATCCATTAGAAGAGTCAAGTAGAGCATAATATCTACTATCTGATTTAAAAGTTTATCATCAATTTTATCGTTGACACTCAGCTTAATAAATAATCCACATCACTGAATTATTCATGTACTACGGGCCAAGGATATTCATTAGTATCGCATTCACAAATTATCCATGCACTACGGGTAAAGGATAATTGTGTTATCACCAATGGTCATGATCATGCCAAACAATAATTCATCTTCGCACCCTTGGCCGAAGAGAACGCATGGTCATAATCATACCAACCACTATCCATCAATGCACTACGGTCAATGAGGACTTTTACCACATCATTTGTAACATTACAGGTCATGATTGTACCGATACATAATTCCTGGTCATAATCATACCAATCAAAAGTCCATCTATGCACTATGGGCCAAAGATGACTTTCATCATAATATAAGCATGAGGATAATGACAATGATATAAGTATTAATCAAACGAAATCAAGGATAAATTTTAAAGACTTTAAATTTATCTAGAGTTTAAAAATGTCCAGATTGTCAACATGATACTGCTTTATGGAGTAAAATTCAAGAATAATATTCACGTATCAAAAATAATTTGGACAGAAAAGAATTAATTTTTTATCGTGAATAGTATCCCAGGTGAATAGTACCCGAGTGAATAGTACCCTGTGAATAGTACATCATGAATAGTGTTGTACGTATAAATAGTACCGTATGTATAAATAGTGACGTAAGTATGAATAGTGTCGTATGTATGAATAGTACTCCGACATGAAAAGCTTAAAATTCAACAAGAATGTTCAAAAAAATATTCCCGTGAAAAGATACTCGATGAAGCGCAAATTTCAAGGATATTCTACTAATTTCAAAGAGTACAGAAGTAATACTTTAACAAAATGAGTGTAGAATTCAGAATCTGAAATGAAATAATATTACTTACATACTACAGAGTATGGAAGGAAATATTATTTCTTACGAATATTAAAAAAAAATATCCCTAACTACTGTTGAACAAAAATAATATTCCTACGAATATTGAACGAAGATAATATTCCTTATGAATATTAAACGAAAATAATATTCCTTACGAATATTGAACGAAAATAAACATTCTTACGAATATGAAAAATAATATCGTAAGCGAATATGAAATAAATAATTCGCCTTAACTCAAAAAGAAAGCAATTCCGACTAGTATATCGGATATATTATTGAAGAAAACTTGCACTATTTTCTACACCCAAAACTTCCTTAAACTCTAAAGAAATACGCTCAATATTATAGAAGAAGAATTCTCTGATTCTGGTGTGATTTTTATTTCTAAATTGAACATCCTATTTATAGGAGAATGGAAGGATACTATTTGAATTAGAAAATCACGGACTGCACAGTGGAAATTCGAACGAATTCACGGGCGTCGGCTGAAAATTTTAATTTTACTATGCAAACACTATGCATAATAAAATATAATATATTTTATTTTACATATAAAATAAAACTTATTTTAATATATATATATATATATATATATATATATATAACAAAACGAAGATAACTTTCTACCGACAATTTTGAAAAATGGATAAATGGGGATCCATATAATAAGCCAAATTTAGAATAATTACTTCATAAAAATCCCCTCTATTTATCTCAACTCAGTCCTCAAAACACATTTTTAACAATATTTATTCATCATTATTATAACTCACAATATTTAACAACCAGTTCATTCCCACGAAAGAGGGGGCTTTCCGATAAAGATTTCTCCTTAGTGGCGCACAATTAGGTGACCAAACTCATTTCCTCGACAAAACTTTCTAGACATCATCAATAATGTATATAATAATATAAATAACTTTGTCGTCTTAATTATTAATTTAATAATATAAAATATTGTACAATAATTGAATCAATAACGTGAGAAGATGCAGCAATTACTGTGGCAATAATTGAATAAAATTGAGTGACTTCTCACGTAAACATCAATAATCAATATATACCGTGTATTACTATGCAACCACGCGTATTACTGTACTTTTATCATCGGGTATTTCAACAGTTAACGGTAAAACTTTTTCCGTTATTTTTATAAAAAGATATTTCTGTCGTTTTCTAACTCCGACAATAATTTTATTGTGGAGTCCACTAATGATTGTGCCATCGTATAAATATTCCTGATAAAATGAATATTCTCCGACCAATTGAATATTTTATAACAATTTGTTTACTTTACAAAATTTATAAATATTACCCACAACTCAAATCCATACCTTATTGTTCAAAAAAGATATTTCGAGAAAATTAAATCTTTATTCATAAAATTTGGGGTCTTACAAATAGGAATCCATTAGAAGAGTCAAGTAGAGCATGATGTCTACTATCTTCTATGATTTAAAAGTACATCATTAATATTTTTTTCCTGTAACACCAATCAATTAATTGTTCCACAGTGGTACGCGGTATTGCACAGTAGTACACGGTATTGCATATTATCTCTGATTATTGATGATTACGTAAGAAGTCACTTAGTTTTTATTCAATAATTGTCACAGTAGTTGATTCATAGTATCTCATATTATTGATTCATGAATTATTGTCACAGAATCATTTGCACAATATTTTATATTATTAAATCAATAATTAAGACGACACAGTTATTCATATTATTATTTACATTATTGACAATATCTAGAAAGTTCTATTGAGAAAAGGGGTTAAGTTATTTAATTGCGCGCCAATAAGGAGAAATCCTTATCGGAAAGCCCCATCTTTTTTGGGAATAATCTGTTTGTCAATATTGTGAGTTATAATATTAATGATGAATAATTGTTGAAAGATTAAAAATGTGATGATTGAAGATAAGTGATTTGTGATAAATATTTATTCAATTTTTGATATAAATTGAGGGGTTTGTCAGAAAGCGTTTGTTGTAAGTTTGACTTATTATTCCATAGACCCCCACGCCACCTCCAAGCCAAGATCGGCGAGTCCCGCACCGGGCTTCTGATAGGTCACACGTTTTTCGAGGCGATGCATTTTTGATCATATTTTCCTTGTTTGACTGGATATTTTTCATATATTTTTTGGAACTTTTATATATCTTTAATAATTCTAATGTTTTTAGGATACATTTAGATTGGATTTAATTTTCAAAACAAATGGTTGATTCCTTATGGGATTCTAGGGTTTTCTTAGTTAGCATAAAAGTCATATGAATGTAATTCATACAACAATTCAATAATATTCAGATTTAATTATTTGTGAGATTATTCTCTACTTTTAGTCCTTTGAAGAATTCCTAAGCTAATTTCTTAGTTAATTCTTTGATATTCAATTTGACTTATCATACAACAATACATAATTGTGTGTGACGTCTTCTACCGCATCAATCGTCGATTGTGCCGAGATTCCTGTTTCAATATAAACAAGGGTTTAGGCGTCGTTGGTGTTCCATTCAAAGCATATTTTATTGCTTGATCGAGTGTACCAAGGTTCTCGTCTCAATATAGACGTTGGGTTGAGGTGTCGAGAGAGGTCCATTCTATCAACTGTGATAGAAACGATCTGGACAACAATCATCTCACGCAAGCGTGTCGTGGAGTCCATCACACTACTCATTATTAGAGGTGGTTTATACTCCCTCCGTCCCTAATTATTTGATGTTTGTTCAAATCTAAGAGAATTAATGATAATTTTTTAAAAATTACCCCTCATTACTTTGTCTATTTTTTGATACTTTTAACTCTAACTTTTTCTCTCTCTTTATTCCAACAAAACTTTCATTATCCCAACAAAAGATTCAAGGGTATTATAAACAATTAAGTACTATATTTAATATTTTCTAATTATTTTATTATCTTAATTTTTGTGTCTACCTCTAAAACGTCAAATAATTAGAGACATATGGAGTATTTAAGTACTCATTACCCTTGGACTTTATATTTCAACAGTACGTGCATTTTTTCCGTGCAAATACTAGAGGCAAATCAGCAGCTAGAAACCAGGCCACTAGCTGCATCGATCCTTTTAACGTATTCAAATTTCTAAGCCAGATTTATCTCGTTCTAATTAAAGTCTACTTTTTTCAAGACATCATTAAAGAAGTTGTCCAGTTGAACACATTTACAAATGTTGAAAATAAATCAGTTACAGAAAACCTAGACGTACAAATATGGAGTACTACTACTAGTATTCGAAAAGTTGACGCTAAACATTAAAAGGACTCGGTCCAAAAAAATTGACTTTCTTTCTTTTTGTATTCAGAAACGTTGGGCGCTTTGGTTTTCCGGAGACATTCGTTGTTGGGAGACATTAAAGAAAGTTATCTTTATTTTAAACTAACGTTGACGGGGTTTCTCTCCTCCTTCCTACTGGTACTCGAAGGTCAAGGATTCAAAGGTTGGTAAAACAAAGTTTCTGGACCCAAAAACTATTAAAACCAATTGTTGTGGAACTAGTGGCCAGTGGGTAGGTAGGTTATTTGCAAAACGACACGAGATTGCAATAGATGAATTAATACAAGTTGAGCAAATAAAATAATTTCCCAATTCCAATTGTTACCATAGTTTTTAATCAAGTTTTTCATGAAATTTTTCTGATGTATATATGCATGAATGGAGGGATATAAGAGTTGGCATGGTCACTCCGATCCTACAAACTGTGTTAATTTTATATGACAGGATATATATATATATATATATATATATATATATATATATATATATATATATATATATATAATACTAATGGATTATGCTAATTCTTTATTTTATTTTTAATTTTTGAATATTAGAAAAAGAATCACAATGGATTACTACAAACTCATCCACCTACTTGTATGTAAGTACAAATTTCATGACAACGAATGAGAGCTGGGTGCATGAGCCTATATATATATATATA
This sequence comes from Panax ginseng, assembly GCA_020205605.1. Lineage (NCBI taxonomy): Eukaryota > Viridiplantae > Streptophyta > Magnoliopsida > Apiales > Araliaceae > Panax > Panax ginseng. The sequence continues at coordinate 115,354,457 of CM035144.1, read as the reverse complement.
GTTAACTGGTTAGGTAACACACCACCAAAATAAAATATGAAAAAACTAAAAGAAAGGTGTTTATCCCATGCTAACTAGAAACTACTCCTAAAATAAAGACCAACTCTTTCTTAGAAGGTTGATCACTGTGCTCATTAATTGCATGGCATGAAAATTAGCTAAAGAAGTCAATTAAAGGGTAGGTACTTCTTTTCAAAAAACCAAACCCCCATCATTTTCGAAATTTTTTATTTCATGATCCAGATTTAAAATGTGTTAGAAAGTATTATGATAATTGAAAAGAGATGATGAAGATAAATGAAGACTAAAAATTTCATTTAAAATAAAAAAGATCATATTCCTTCGCCCTCGCCAACAAAAAATATTGTGAATTAATTTCGTTTATGACATTATTATCATATTAGACTACGTTTTTGGTGTGTACCGCACAATTATAAACAATACTAGTACTAGTGCAAATTTATAATAAACTGTTTGTGAGTGCCAATTAATTATCCAATAAAATCATTGTGCTCTAGCATATATATATATACTAGTAATTGTCCGTGCCTGAAGGCACGGTGTAACAAAAAATTAAATTTAAATTAAAAAATTATTACATTACTTAAAGACTCTTTGCTACTTAAAATAATTTACAATCAGACATAACAATTATCAAAATTCACCATACCAGCACAATCATTAATACATACTCAATCATCAACACATCCAACCACCAAAACATCAAGCTAGTCGCTACTAATTTCAATAAATTTTGGCAAAATTTATTTTAAAAATAGATATCTAAAAAAATCTAAACCTGTCTACAAAACTTACATCATCAATACTTATCCAAACCACCAAAACAACCATCATTTCATACCCAAAATCAACATAACCATCATGTATAATTAGTTAACCTTACAAAAGACTTAAACGTAAAAAAAATACACACATGCGCAGACAATAGAAAGCGATTTCGTATTCTTTACAACTTACACCAAGTATCAAAAATGTTTGTATGTAGTGGGGGGGGGGGGGGTGATTTACATTGATATAAGTAAGAATTTAGAAATAATGTAACAATTTATCAATTTATTTAGAAAACGATATGGATGAATGTAGACTTACAATCAAGTAATTACCTCATGAAATTTTAATATTTTTGCAAGTATAAAATCAAAGGTCAGAAAAGACTATTGATTATACACCTTATACTGCAAGAAGAATTCCCTGAACAAAAATAATAGAACCAATCCTTAACCAAGTAAGAAGAAAAGCACTCTCAAAAGATTTTATCAAACTAAAAGGCTTTATTTCAAGTCATATGTAATTGGAACATTATAAGATTGAATTCATAATTCAAGTATGTTGATAGAATAACAAATTTGAACATGCTATGACAATTTTGATCTCAGTATCAACCATTATTTCAATTGCTCAAACTCTACCATACAATTACATATCATCAAGGATAAATTGACCATAAAAGATCCATAGACCGTGAGGTGGATTAAAATTAGAGGGAAAAAATTCCCTTTCTTGGAAAAAATCAACCATCAAAGTAAAAACAACTAATAAATACATAATTGCTACGCAGAACCCCAAGCTAATTCAAATAAATAGAAAGTTGTTTACATAGTTGAACTCTACAATAATCTTGGTCCAACTAAAAAAATCATATAAAAAATCTAATTAGAAAAAAAAGAGAGAAAAAGTGCATGTACCTGTGTAATTAAGGCAAAAGAGAGTTGACCTTAAACTTTCCCCTCTTAAAAACCTTCAACCTTCAACCACAATATGCAATCTACTCAAAATCAACTCTTCTTAAAACAAATGTTACTTCTAACGATTACTGAAGCTAATTAACAATTAATTAGAAATTCATCAAACTCGTGGATAAATTTTGATATATAGCTACTTACATCATTTCATTGAAATTAACTAATAATTAATTAGAAATCCATCAAACCCAGGGATGAATTTTGATATATAGCTAAAATTTAAGAACTGAAACATTTGAAAGAACTCATTACTTATCTTGAATTAGCAACCCCACTTTGGAACAAACTCAGTAGATAACATCTACATCAAATAAACTCCTTTTCACATTAAGAGTCTTTATAGCACTTCCTCAAAATTAACTACTATCTCACCAGAACAAAGATTCTATTTATAGATACTTAGAAAAAAATATTGAAGATATGAAACTCAATTAAAAAAAAAAAAATTAAACCTTGAACAACACCCATTTCTTGGAGAGCTGGTATTTCTTAGAGAGTTGCAACTTCGTCTTCCATCTCTTTCAATCTTTTTTTCATCTCATGCAATTCCTTCAACACAAACAAACACATTCATCAAATCATATACTTGATTAGGGATATTATATTAGAATCTAACACTTGTGATCAATGATGACGTAAACAATGCTCAATCTTGACTTTTATTGAATTTAATTAACAAAACAGAAAATATGAGCGCGACCTATTAAAAGAAAGTAAAACGCGCGAATTTTTTTGTCTAATTCCTTCTTTCTCAGTTCAACACTCATAAATTTCTAGAAAAGTAAATTTCTCACTCCTCGCAAAGAAGATGTTGACATACAAATTCATGCATGTATATAATCAAGAAGTTATTTGATTTGTAAAAAATCATAGGAGCGTATTTGTAGAATTAATGCATTTTGGATGGGGAAATTTGAGGAAGAAAATAGATCATTTTTCCTTGGAAGTTCAGAACACTCTAACTCAAACACTTTTGAAAGTACATCCAAAGAAAGTAAACAAAAACAAAAACAAAAGATAAGAACCATAAAAGGTCATCTTCTTTTTCCAGTTTCTAACTTCACAATATGTTACATCAGTAATGAATGCACAAACAACATAAAGCAAAATATTTAATCCAAATCAATGAGATGCTCCAAATCAATGAATTAGTGAAGAAGCAATTTTCATCTAACCTTTGCAAACGAACTGAGCCGCAATTAAGATAAGTTGAATTTAATACAAAAGTTAAGGATATATAAAACTAAAGAATTGGGTTATGATTTACCTTTCTTTTTCTTTTCCAAGAATTAGATTGTATCCACATTCCAAATAATATTCTTAAAAGGAGGGAAAGGGATAATCTGGTACGTAGTAATTTTAAGTTGATAGTACACAAATTACAATAACTCAATCAGATAATAATGTGTATTTATGTAGACAAACAAATACAAAGTTAGCAGCATAGCAAGCCTCACTATGGTTCTCTCAAATTCCAATTTAATTTTAATTGGCAGAGTAAACCTTCCTGAAATAAATTAACCTCACAAAATTAACACAAAACATAACCCATGAATTTGAATAAGACACAATCCGCCCAAATTGAGAGAATACACCGTAAGCCCTAGCTTGAAAAACACAAAAAGCTCCAACTTAAAAATACCAGAATTCAATCAATTTCACCAAAAGACACAAAGTAACATAAAATTAGACAATACTGTGACCCAATTCACACCAACAAATAACAATGAAGCTCATAAATAAAATCAACTCGAACGGCAAGAAAGCATAAAATTTCAAAAAATATGAGCATTTATACATGTAAAGGGATAAGAGAGAGATAAAGAAACCTTTTTGCTCCTGCAGGGAGCTCTAAGGAGAAAACTTATTCCTTCTTCTCAACTGAGCTCGCCATTTTCCAACTATCCGAAAAGAAATAAATTAAAACCTGAAGTTAGAAATAATAATAACACAACGGAACCAACCTACTATGAATGTAATACGTTATATATCTAACTTTCTCTCTTCATCGACAACAAAAATCGATCTTAAGCATATAATAAAATAATCATTGCCCAAGCAACTTGTGCATTTTGCTAATTTTAAGCTATAATATATTATAGCTTATTTGTAACCTGCAGTAACCACCTATTTTAAGATATGAGCTACAATCTTAAGCATATAAGCTGCAAAAAATGTTGCTATAATAATTAGCATAACAAACATCATTATCATGATTAAAATTATTAGCGATAAACTATATTTTTTTTTTCCAATCTAACATCATCTTAACATCACTTCAATTTAACAATTATCAAACCGAGAAGAGAAAAAAGAAGAAAAAAATGTAGATAAATCTTCAACTAAGTCCATACTGAACAAACATGCAAAATAAAATATAATTATTCATTATTTTAACAATAAGTTAATATGAGTAACAAATACTGAAATCATCGAAAAATTTCATGTTACTATACTCATAACAAATATGCACCCTTGCAAATTTTTAATATTGGTAAGATGAACTGACACACTAACATAACAAATAAATAATTAATTGTAAGAGTATATATATAGTACAAAAATAGAATTAATTTTTAAGGAAGGAGGCAGTAATATTTATGAGTCTTAAATTAAGATTACTTCTGAATTATATTTAGTTTTCGGAATTATATGAGTTTTCCAATATGAGTATGGGAATTTGAAGATAATATTTATCACCCAATTCTTTAGAACTCTCCTGCTAATTCCTTTGTTATCTCTTGCTCCTTCAAAGAGACTGATTGCCTTTAATGCTTCATTTTCTCTCATAAATCGCATCAAATCCTCCTGGTAGATGCACAAACTAATGAAATCTAAAGTTGAATAATATATGTAAATCAAAAAGATGTCAAAATTTCGTAGCAATTATAGGAAAGCTCCAAAAACTCCTCCAAGTCCACAGTTATTCCTAATATTTATCTCTGAATTGTTGACATACCAATCAAGCTGCTCTGTTGAGACAATTTTTACACCGAACATAAAAATGACTTTTGTTCCAAAACAAAATTCTACCCTATTTGAAGCATGTTATTTGAAGCATCAAAATTAAGAAAGATAATGAAAATGCTCCTAAACTTGAACAGAGTAATCTATAAAAACTAATAAAAAATGAACTCACTTACCAAACAACCTCTAAAAACAGCTTGAATCGTTGACCCTATTTAATTGCTCGATTTTAGCTTAAGAATCTATAAGAAATAATTTATCGAACATGATATGTGCATTATTTTTATGGACAGAGTTCATAAGCATTTGTACAACAACTAAGCTCATTCTTTCTAAAATCCCAACATTACCACAATATTTTAAGCAATCTTTAGCATGTAATCATAAATTCATTAACAAAAATAGTAGGAAGACAAAAGAGTAATAGTTTAACCCAAAATTAAGTCTTTCCTAAGATTTCATCAAGTTGAGTTGTTCTACACCATTCTAAATTCTTAGAAAGAAAATTATCTACAAAATATATCATGGGTCTAATGATCCAAATATAAATTAGAGCAACTGCTTCAAGTATTGAGATACAACAATTAAATAAATACCAATCGACAATTTATAATGTTAAAACACATATAGTTTGGTGCCAAAAGAGAGAAGAGAGGCACGATACCTAATAATAGTATTTAAATTGAAGAACAACTATATTGATCAATTTGTTTCTCACCGTCACTCAAGAGGAAATATTAGTGTAAAAGTTATATGTGTAGTTGTTTTTATTTCTGATTAGTAGGTTTTTGAAGGTATCGAACAGACCCCAAATTAACCCTCAGGAAGAGGAAGAGGAAGAGGAAGAGATTACGATGAGAGAGAAAGGGATGTGAAGAGGTAGTAGTATGAGAGTGAAATAGGGAGAACAACAGATAGTTTATTTGGGCGGGATCTTTTGTTTGTGAGATAAGATGTGAACCGTTGGATTAAGTCAGAAGATTTGAGATTAAATCTGGGCTTTTGTTGTGGTTTCTCAAATGTTAAGTGCTGATAGATTCAAAAATGGTCCTGTTTTATTATATAGATATTCAATCTAGCTAGGACCTAGACCATTTATTAAGACACTATATATCCATATGTTCATTAACGAGTAGGCTAACTGTTTGGGTGTCATGTTGACATCATGACTAGGGGGAAAGCATCATATCATGTAATTTGATGACATACAACTCCAATGATACATGCATCCACTTGTTATGGAATATAGACCTTTTTTATAATCCACTTGCTTTAATATATATATTACATGCATGTGGAGGAAATAAAATAACATCTAAAGAATGGGTCTTCACTTAGCCGCCACTTTACTTTTCTCATGAAAAATCCCTATAAATTTCCCACCACTCCTCCAACACAGAATCAAGCAAAAACATAACATAATGAAGACTACCCCAATTTCTTCCCTCCTTTTCCTTCTCTCCCTTATTTTCTTTCCATGGGCAGATTCTGCTGCTGATCCTAACGCTTTCACTCAATGCCTCTCCCGTAAATCTAAGGATTCCGTCTCCATATCCAGCGTTATTTACACCCCTTCCAATTATTCCTACACCTCCGTCTACGAGTTTTCCATGCGAAATCCGCGATTCAATAATACGTCAACCCGTCTTAGACCTCAAGTCATTGTTACGCCCATAACAGAATCCCAAGTCCAAACTGTCGTTTTATGCGCCAAAGCATACGACATGCAGATTAGAATTCGGAGTGGAGGTCATGATTTTGAAGGTCTTTCTTATACTAGCACTTATGAGAATATCCCATTTGTATTACTCGATATGATTAATCTTCGATCAGTCACTGTGAATGCTACAGCTAAAACTGCTATTGTTCAGGCTGGTGCCACCCTTGGTGAAGTCTATTATTATATTAACGAAGCTAGTAGCACACTTGCTTTCCCAGCTGGCGTTTGGTCTACTGTGGGTGCTACTGGATTGATCTGTGGCGGAGGATATGGCCCATTGAGACGAATGTATGGTCTTGCTGCTGATAATGTTCTCGATGTTCGTATGGTGGATGTTAAAGGACGAATTCTAAATCGAAAATCAATGGGCGAAGATCTTTTCTGGGCTCTTAGAGGGGGTGGTTGTTCTAGTTTTGGAATCATTCTCTCTTGGAAGCTAAACCTAGTTGATGTTCCTAAAACTGTTATTGCTTTTAACGTTATTAGAACATTAGAAGAGAATGCAACCCAAATTCTTTACCCCTTTCAAACTATTGCTCCAAATCTTCCCAATGAATTGGATATCAGAGTCAGAATAAGTACTATTATAAGTAGTACAAGTGTTCGGGCCGATAATAAAACAGTTCAGCTGGCATTTTCTAGTGTGTTCCTCGGTGGTGCAGATGAACTACTTGCAATTATGGAGGCAAGATTTCCCCAGTTAGGTTTGGTGAGAGAAGATCTTGAGGAAGTCAGTTGGATTGGAGCCGAGATGATTGCCTCAAATGTTAGACTTTTTGACGATAATCCCGTTGCTGAGGATTTTCTTGACAGAACATTTTTGGCTGATATTCCTACCAAGGCAAAATCAGATTATGTGAGAAATCCAATTTCTGTAAAAGGTTTAAATGGGTTATGGGAGAAGCTTCTAGAAGTTGAAGCAGGAGAAACAACTGTTATATTTACGCCATACGGGGGAAAGATGAACGAGTATTCAGAGTCAGCCCTTCCGTTCCCAAATAGAGCCGGAACATTGTTCATGGTGTATGCGAGGATTCTTTGGGTTGGGAACACCACACAGAAGTTGGAATGGATAAGAAGCTTGTACAAGTACTTGACTCCTTATGTTTCCAGCAATCCCCGGAGATCGTATTGGAATTATGATGATCTTGATCTAGGAGTAAACAATGCACAAGGTAGCATCAGTTATCTACGAGCGAGGACATGGGGTAGATCGTACTTCAACAACAATTTTCACAAGTTGGTTCTTGTGAAAACACGAGTTGATCCTGACAACTTTTTCAGACACGAGCAAAGTATTCCTCCTCTATCACTCTGGTCAGACATGTGATCCAGATATTTGTTAGAAAGTAATTATGTAATCTCATATTTCTAGAAGCAATATTAAATATAGTTATTAAGCTTGCTGAGTTCTATAAGTGTCTTTTGTATTCTTAAAGAGTCTTGAAGTCTTATTCTAGAATACTCCACTCCTAGATTAAATAGGAGATTGCTGTAACCCATGAAGTATGAAAAAAGAAGAAGTCTAGCAGTCAATAATATAAGAATATGTTCTGTAGGAGTAGCAGCACTGCAAATTCTATTGTTCTCATCTTTCTTCTAATAAAAGTCTAGTTTAATCAATATCCTTGATAAATTTCTATTTTTGCTCATTATGCTTTCGTTTGTCCCAACAAATTTGGTATCAGAGCTATTTTTTAAAACCACATCCTGCTATCATGAGTTCAAATTCAGTCCCTACGTTGTTTGCATATTCTCTAAGTCAAATCCCTATATTTGAAGAGGAACATTATGAGTACTGGAGCAGTCAAATGGAAACTGTCTTCATATCTCAAGACCTTTGGCATATTATTGAGACTAGTTATGAAGAACCACCTGGAACTAGAGATTGGTCACAAGCACAACAAAAGTTGTACAATGAGAACAAAAAGAAAGATGCCACAAAGACTTGATTTATCACAATGAGGGGTAAGCAAATCAATTTTTCATAGAATTTTTGGAGTCAAAAAAGCTAAAATTGCATGGGAGATTTTGCAAAAAGAATTTCAAGGATCTGCCAAGGCCATTACTTTAAAACTTCAGACATTATGGAGAAATTTTGATAATCTGTCAATGAAATAAAGTGAAAGAATTCGAGTTTTCTCTTCAAAAGTTGCTGAAATAGTAATCAAATCAAGGGTTGTGGTGACATCATTGAAGACAAGAGAGTGATTGAGAAAGTTTTGAGGAGTCTTCCTCCCAAATTTGATCGTGTTGTCGTGACCATAGAAGAATCCAAAGATCTCATCCAAAATGTCCATACATAAGTTAACGGAGTTCACTACTGTTCGTGAACAGGAGGATTAATAGGTCCTCACATCAACCCGTGGAACAAGCTTTTCAATCCAAATTGAGAATTTCAGAAAAGAAGGCCAACAGGTCAGATTATGAAAAAATCAAGAATGAATCAGCAGCTAGGAAGAGGAAGAAGAGAGAAAACTTACAGTCACAACTCAAAGAAAGAAAGAAGTAGAAGCTTACAACAAAGTTTCAATAATGCAAATTCTCAGTGTATCATCTGCAAAAGATCTAACCATGAATCCCGAGATTGCAGATTTAAATGTACAAGATGTCGTGTGCCTAATCATTCTCAAAGAGACTGCTAGTTTCAAAACAAAAAGTAGCAAAATGAAGCTAAGTTCACAAAGGAAAGTGATAATGAACACTTATTTTACTCTTGCTTACTTACTAAAAGTGAGTCACAGAATTTATTGTATTTGGATAGCGGTTGCAGTAGCCATATGACGGGAAATAAAGACTTCTTCGTAGAACTTGATCACAGTTTCACTTCTCAAGTAAAGCTTGGAGACAGAAAGCTCTCGAAAAAGGTGTTATTGTTGTCCACACCAAAGGAGATAACAAAAGATTAATATCTGATGTTCTTTATGTGCCAAATTTATCTGAAAATCTCTTGAGTCACTACCAAAAATCTGGGCATCTGAGACGGACAAAATCCGTCTCAAATACAGCAAAATCCGTCTCAAAATCGATTTTGAGACGAAATTTGAGACGGATGTTGATCGTGTCAATTGGTCGCGTCGCTAATTATGCTCGTCTCAAAATCCGTCTCAAAACAGGAAATTAGATACAGAAAACTGCCGCCTCAAATCCGTCTCAAACCATCTGAGACGGACATAGTCCGTTTCAAATCCGTCTCAGAGCTAACCCATGGGGAGCTAAATTTTAAAACCGATTTTGCCAGTTTCAGATTTAGCGAGCAGATTTGGCGTTTTATTTTAGTTCACATAGCTGAGACGAAAAAAGCCGTTTCAAATCCGTCTCAAAATAGGCAACAACTATTTATTTTACACATATTTTGAGACGGATACCATCCGTCTCAATCCCGTTTCAACTTTGACGCCAATATCTTTTTAGCGCGCATATTTTGAGACAGGCTGCAGCCGTCTCAAAATTCATGTCAACTTTGACGCCAACATCGCAAATTCTTTGAGACGGAAAGAAGCCATCTCAATATATTTATTAACAACAAATTATAAATATTTTCATAATTTAATTTCAAAATCTAAAAATAAATATGTTCAAAATAATAATGATAATTACTAAACTATTATTTATAGACAATACTAGATAAGACATCTATCAATGAGTACTATTACAAATATTAACGTACTACAAGTCTCACCAAATACAACAAAAGTAACTTCTAAAAACTACTGCTTTAAAGCTCAAAAATATGCATAATCACACCATCATATTCCATCCTCGATGGTAAACAAAAGTAACTTCTAAAAAATACTACCTAAAAGATCAACATGTATATATAATCACAAGTCTCCATCCTCGTTACTATCGCCTGAATCTTCATCATGCTCATCCTCGTCATCAACATCCTACAAGTAGTAGTACATGGAATGCATGTCAAATATATGAAATGAATGCATGCATTCTAAACATAAGACTAAGAAAACTGATTACATACTATGGTCTATGAACAAACATGAGCAACTTGCAGATTGCACCTATTTTAAGCAATAATCTTAGCACAAGTTTATACATAAGGTGCAACAAATAGTACTACACCAACAAAATGAGAAATCATATATATGTAGGTAATAAAACCTAAAGCATGTAACACGTAAACTGCAATCACATTTGGGGTCAGAAAAATAAGGTAATAAATATAAGATAACTTGATAGGATAACTATAACTATATATATATATATATATATATATATATATATATATATATATATATATATATATATATTCGTTGCTACCAACCCAGTAATATAAGATAACTGCAGCATGGCAGTAAGGTCTTATGGGACCTTACACTCTGTTCAGCAAATTTTAATTTTGGCATAGGTAGAATACAAGTTTTGGTGATGTCATGCCGAATCTGCTTCTTTAATTCATGTATGACTTGTGTCAAATCTATTTTTTAAGTGTAATATATGTTAATATTACACGCCAATTTTAGTATGCTGAACTTACTTTCTCATATAAATTTCTTTGCAGGAAAATCTATAAGGAAAGGTTACACAACTGAATGGCTTTACTACTTGTTTTGTACGTGTGTCCCCTCTAAAGTTGATGGCTTCCCCACACGAGTGTAGAAGGATTGGAGAAGTTTCAGGATGTAATGTATTTGAATTAGCATAAAGGCTTGTGCAATGGTTTTCTACTGAATTGCATCCATATTTTTTTTCACTAAAATACACTTTGGTCTTAATTGTATCGTTTATCTTTATTATTATTTTCTTTTGGACAAGTTCATGTTGCATGTATCGTTTGACCATTATGTTGGTTTTTTTCCCCATAAAAGTAATTTAAAACAGTTCAAATTGCATTTGGTATTAATAGCATTCAACGAAATGAGAAACCATATATATGCCTAGACTTGCACTGAATTCTAAATTATTGAATAATGAAGACAATACTAGAATACTGGGCAAGAAAAAACACTTACATCGCTATCTGGAAGATTCAACGACTTTTCTCTCAGTTTCCTCATCCCTTCTTGAAATTGTTTTTGCATAGCCTCTTCCAATTGTTTTTGTCTTGCATCCATCATAGCTTGAAATTGGGGGGTCTCCATCGCAAGCAAGGATGAGAGATTGCATATCAGGTGATGTAGGTGAAGGAGTGAAGCAAGATGTAGAGGCATTTGTAGAAATTGATTCACTGAACCCACTTGCTTTTAGATCCTCACTCGAACCGAGACCAAACACTCGTCCCTTTTTAATACCACCTGAAGCCTCTGTCCATAAATCCGCGTCAAAAATAGGTTCATTACTTCCGTACTTTTGACTAATATCACTTTTATATTTTTCCTGATAAAAGGTATTGAATGAGCCAAGTTTAGAACATAATATGTCAAACATGTATAATTGACAATACACAAAGCTTATAGGTACACACTTACTCCTACTTTTCTTGCCTTGTCATTACAATACACAAATCCTTTGTGTGTTAGATCAAACACCTCAATGTGAGTAGGTTTAGTTTTCTTCTCATTTTCCTACCATCACGGAAGTACAAGCACAATAATCAAACATTTTTAATTATATTAAAGCAGCCATAACAAAAATACTTACAAGCTTTTTCACGTGACTTATAAAAGGTATTGACCCTCCAACATGGTTAAGTGTTCCACCTTTCTTTCGGTTTGTAGAACCAGAATTTGAAATTTTTTGCCAACTTTCCTTATTCCATCCTTCGCAAAAAGAGACTCAATATTCTTTCTTCATGAACGAGGGTGGGTATTCGGCCATTTTTTCAAAATTGTAAGTTGTAAGCCCTATTTTTTTTCTTTGTCATCATCCTCATCGTCTATAAAGTCTTCTTCATTTATCGAAGTGTGAAGATCATTGGGATCGACTTCTTCCCCTAATCCCGTGGCTGCAAGTAGACCATCTTGGTCAAGTTCCAAATCGATAGTTAATAAAATTGGCTCATATTCCTCTTCATCTTCTTGGTAAAAATATTCCATCACACTTGGTTGTTGGTCAACAAATCTCCTAGACTTTGTCTTGATGACATTCCACCAATCGCTTCTTTCTCTCTTTCGAGACGGGGTGGTTGAATAGTAAACTTGTTGAGCTTGTACTTCCAATACAAAGGGATCATTTGTCTGAAGATATTTTTTATGTAAAATCTCTACAAGCCCGTGATTGTCTACTCTAATACCTTTTCCCTCGGTATCATACCACTCGCATTTAAACACAATAACTTGTTACCTCTTCCAAAGTATGTCAATTCTATGACATCTACCAAGCGACCATAAAAGTCATGCTCATCCTCGTCATAGCAACTACCATTGATACAAACTCCACTATTAACTGTTTTTTTATTTTGTCCATATGCATGTGTATGGAATTTAAAGCCATTAACATAGTAACCTTTATAACACTTTACACGTCTTTTTGGGCCAAATGATATTTAGCGTATACGATAATCTATCGTTGAGTCATTTGATGTCTGTTGAAAAAAAATATTAATACGATAGTATACTATGTAGAGAACAAACTAGAAGATGACATGATCAAATTAGCTAAACCTAAAGTGTTACCCACATGTACTTGAAGTCAAGTTGCAAAGTCCCTTTCCCGTAATGTGGCAATTTGTTCTTTGGTGATGTAGGGATGTTCAAGCCTTACGCTTTCATCAAATTTTCTATATAAATTATGATTGCATAACTTAAATTATAAGTAGATTAATTAATATCTTAAGCGTTGTGCACAAACATTTATTAAACACTTACTCGAGGAATGACACGATTTCATCACAATTCAAAAGTAAATATATGTGGACAGCTTTCACCTCTTCATCATTTAATGACCTATGAGTAGCTTCACCTAGCACACGACCTGGATTAGTAAAAACTAAAAGGCGACCATCCGGATCCACGTCACCTCCATCGTCATTCCTTGGGACCTGATTTAACCTTGTTTGGATTGTGGATTCAAAATAATGTGAGCATAACAACGATATCTCTTGCATGTTATAAGCCTCACAAATTGAAGCTTCCATACGTGCTTTATTTTTAACCTTCTTCTTTAAATGAAACATACACCTAAAAAGTAAATGTCAGATTTATCACTAAACTAAATTTGTTGCAAAGAATGAAAAAAAAAGTTTTAAAAACATTACCTCTCAAAAGGATACATCCATCGATATTGTACGGGTCCACCCATGTTAGCTTCATAAGCTAAGTGAATTGGTAAATGTTCCATATAATCATAAAAAGCTGGAGGAAATATTTTCTCAAGGTTGCACAATATTGTCACAATATTTTTCTCAAGAAACTCCATATGTTCCTTTCGCAACCTTGTTGAGCATAAATCCCTAAAGAAATGACACAAGTCGGTCAATGCATCCCATATCGACTTGGGCAACAAGTCTCGAAATGCAATTGGCAATAACCTCTTAAAAAACACATGACAATCATGGCTCTTTAGCCTAGTGAACTTGCTATCTTCTACATTAACACATTTCAAAATATTAGAAGCATAGCCGTCAGGGAGCTTCAATTGCTTAACCCACTTGCAAACATCCTGAATTTGGGGTTTGGTTAATGTATAAGTTGCTTTGGGCTTTATGATCTTCTGGTTAATATTTTGTAATTCTAGTTCCGGACGCTTGCAATGGGTCTTTAAATCCTTCCTTGCATTTAGATTATCCTTTGTTCTACCCTTGACATCCAATATTGTATAAAATAGGTTTTCAAACACGTTTTTCTCAACATGCATCACATTAAGATTGTGTCGAATTAGAAGTGAACGCCAATAGGGTAACTCCCAAAAGATTGAACATTTCACCCAATTATGTTCCTTTCCATAACCATCTATTTTATGTCTATTGCCAACCTTTCCAAATGTAATAGGTACAATTTTGACACACGCTCAAATACCTCTTCGCTTGATAACCGAGGTGGTGGAAAGTCGCATTCAATTTTATTCCTCTTGAATTTGTCTTTTTGATATCGATAAGAATGATCAATAGGCAAAAATTGACGATGACAATCAAAGAAACAAGGTTTTCTACCATTCTCAAGGGTAAAAGCCTTGCTACCCTCCATACAATAAGGGCAAGCCATCTTATCATGAGTACTCCAACCTGACAATATTTCATAAGCTAGAAAATCGCTAATAGTCCACATAAGTACAACTTTCATCTGAAAATTTTGCTTCGCATATGAATCATAGGTGTTAACTCCGTCAGTCCACAACATTTTTAATTCATCAATCAGTGGTCTCAAGTATACATCTATATCCTTACCAGGACTCTTTGGACCGGGAATGATTAATGTCAAGAATATGTAGGGCTGCTTCATACACATTCCAGGTGGCAAATTATATGGAGTGACTATAATTGGCCAACAGGAGTACGGATTTGCAAAGTTTCCAAACGGATTGAACCCATTAGTGGAGAGTCCAAGTCTAATATTCCGAGATTCTACAGAAAAAGATGGATAAGTGCGATCAACGTGTTTCCATGCCTCACTATCTGCTGGGTGAACAACTACACCATCGGGACTGGGATTCTTTTTATGCCATGTCATGTGTTCTGCTGTGACATTGGACATATACAATCTTTGAAGTCTAGGTGTAATTGGAAAATATCGCAAAACCTTATAAGGTATATCTTTTTGCTTCTTATTTCCCTATGGCTTAGGTTTAAATCGAAGATGACCACATACGGAACAATTCATCTTATTTTCATTTTCATTGTAATACAACACGCAATCGTTTTCACATGCATGTATCTTCTGATAACCAAGTCCCAACATTTTTACCATTTGCTTCACCCTATAATAATTCTCAGGAAGCTTATCATCTTTAGGCAACGCACTCTTCATTAATGAGATCATGCAATTAAAGTAAACTTGGCTTATGTTTGACTCATCCTTCAGGTTCAACAATTATGCTACCATAGATAATTTTGTTGACTTCTAACAACCTGGCCATAGGGGATCATCAGCATCTTTTAAAATTTGAAAAAACTTGGCGGCATCAGAATTTGGTTCTTCTAATCTAGATGTCTCGCTACTCCAATCAAAACTTTGCCCGCAACATCATCATGCACGAGATCTATGTACGGATTTGTATCAAGTGGGACCTCAACATTATCACCATGATTTGAACTTTCTTCTGGATAAATATTCGCCCATACAAACCATTTTTGTAATTATTTTTGAATCCCTTTCTATAAAGATGTATTTCAACATCTTCTCGATCTTTGGAAGAACCTCAATTTACAAGTTGAGCAAGGACACTTAATTTTTCGCTCACTAACATTCTCGTGAATAGAGTAAGCAAAATTGAGGAATTCCTTTACTCCTCTCTAAATTCTTCACTAATTGTTCTTCCATTTTCAAAGAACTCTCCTATCAATCCAACTTCGATCAAGAGGCATCCTTTCCTAAGCGTAACATTATTAAAATTTGTCAAATTATTATTATTATTATTATTATTATTATTATTATTATTATTATTATTATTATTATTATTATTATTATTATTATTATTATTATTAACATTAGATCCTTAGAAAAGTCAACTTCACCTATAAATTTGTTGTGTAAACCCCATTCCCATAGTTTACCATAGAGCTTTGAAGAAACCAATACTTTAGTTTTCCAATCTAGTACTAATTAATAATACCCTTAAATAAACCTTCTAGCAATCTATCTTTCCACAAGATGAACTGATTGACTAACAGGTAAGATTAAGCTTAATAAAAACACTCTGCAATCCAACTCTTTCACAAGATAAGCCAGGAAATTAGAATATTCAACAAAGAAACAGGTCATTGATAACCTAATGGAACAGTCTTATCTTAATTTTACATCGTACATATGTCTTGTCTTATTATCATCAGCCAAAGTTTGAGAACTCATGAATGACATGTAAGACCCCAACTTTTATGAATAAAGATTAATTTTCTCTAAAATATTGTTTTTGAATATTATGGTGTGGATTTGATATAATGATATAGTTGTGGGTAATATTTATAAATTTTGTAAAGTACACAAGTTGTTATAAAATATTCATTTGGTTGGGAAATATTCTTTTTGTCGGGGAATATTCGTACGACGACTCAATCATTGGTGGACCCCACAACGGAATTATTGTCGGAGTTAGAAAACGACAAAATTATCTTTTTATTAAAATAACGGCGGAAGTTTTACCGTTAACTGTTGAAATACCCGGTAATAAAGGTACAGTAATACGCGTGGTTGTATAATAGTACACGGTATTAATTATTGATGCTTACGTAATAAGTCACTCAATTATACTCAATTATTGCTACAGTAATTGCTGCATCATATATCTTATATTATTGATTCAATTATTGTCACAATATCATCTGTATAATATGTTATATTATTAAATCAATAATTGAGACGACAAGTTATAATATTAATGATGAATAATTGTTGAAAGATTAAATATGTGTTGATTAAAAATAAAATTATTTGTGGTAATATTTATTCAATCCTTGATGTAAATAAGAAGTCTATTATGAGACATTTGTGGTAAGTTTGGTTTATTCTATGTGGGCCCATATGTCATCATCTAAGAGTCTCTTTCGTCAATAGTAATTGCCTTTACCAGACGTCAAACCAATTGTCGTTTCATATTACAGGCGTCGAACCAATTGTCGTTTTACATTACAGGCGTCGAATCAATTGTCGTTTCACATTACAGGCATCAAACCACTTGTTGTTTCACATTACAGGCGTCAAACCACTTTGTGTTTCACATTACAGGCGTCAAACCACTTGGTGTTTCACATTACAGGCATCAAACCACTTTTCTTTTCACATTACCAGTCGTCAAGCCATTTGCCTTTTCACATTGCAAGAGCTAAAGTAGAAATCTTCTATAAATAGAGGCCTAGTTCTTCATTATTTTTCACGAATTCATTCAAGCTATAGAGAGAGAAAGTATAGAGAAAATAAGAGAGAAAGAAGAAGAGTATTCTGTTACTAGACTACTGCAGTATTCAATCTCCTATTAAGGTAAGGAGTATTATTTCTTTCTTTCGTCTTCATAAAGAGAACTTCTGTTATTCCATTCTTTATTATTCTGTTGGAATAACCTGTATACGAGGGCTACCCTATACTTCGTGAAATTCTTCTGTTATTCCATTCTTTATCATTATGTTGGAATAACTCGCTCTATTCAATAATCGCATACATGGTGAAACTCTTCTATTATTCCATTCTTTATCATTACGTTGGAACAACTCGTATGCAGCTTTTTCTGAATGACTGGTTCCATTATTTATTATTCTGTTAGAATATCATGTATGCATGCTTTTTACGCATTTAACTGGTTCCATTATTTATTATTCATTGGAATATCACATGTCTCAATGCTACGCTGGCGTGACACGTTCTATTATTTATTATTCTGTTGGAATAACCTGTCTGTGCGGTCTATCGCATGCTTGGTGATTTCTTTTGTTATTCCATTCTTTATTATACTTAGTTGGTTAAAGGTTTGATTTCTATACTCCATGAAATTAGTGGAATATCCTTGATATTTGCGCTTCATCCAGTATCTTTTTCTGGAAATATTCTTCTAAGCATTCTTGAATTTTACTCTACAAAGAAGTATCATGTTGACAATTTGAACGTTATTGGTTCCTAGATAAATTAATTCTTGAACTTGTTTTATTGAATTCTTATATCATTGTCATCATCCTCATGCTTATATTGTGATGAAAGTCATCTTTGGCTGACGTGCATAGATGGACTTGGTATGATTATGACCAGGGATTATTCGGTATAATCATGACCGTAATGTAATGAATGATGTGGTAAAAATCCTCATTGGCCCGTAGTGCATTGATGAACAGTTGTTGAGATGAACATGACCAACTGGTGATAATAATGAATATCCTTGGCTCGTAGTGCATGGATAATTCAGTGATGTGGTTCATTTATTAAAATTCGAGTCTCAAATGATAAAAGTGATGAAAAACATTTTAAATCATAAAAGATAGTAGATTTTATTCTCTACTTAACTCTTTTAATGGATTGCTTGTTCCGCTGCAGTTAAATTTGATGTTGTTATATTCTATCAGTTTAACACTGTTGAAGGCTAATGATAATTTATTTGCATTATCTTAGTCATAATATTTCTTACTGGGCTAGTTGAGCTCACCCCTTTTCTTTCATTGTTCTCTTCAGGAAATGATAATATAGCTAGAACTAGTCGGGGAACGGAGTGACGGTCCAGATGGGTGTCTTAGTAGTCCTCACTATTCTATGAAATAGTGTGATAATAATTGTAATAAGATTGAATTTGAGTATGGATATTGTCTAGAAGTCAATATTCGTATTTAAACTCTCAGCATATATTTTGTCGTATTTACACGAAAGTTGTATTAATTAAGTTGTATTTGAATTTTGTACCATGTATTTGACGACTCAGAATGGGTGATGTATACCTATTTTGGGGGCGTCAAAGGGGTTGAACAAAGCAGATCTTACGCCAAAATCATGAGAAAATAGAACATGTTCTTCCCTTTTTATGACTAGATCAAAATGAATTCTTATCGGCCATGTTAGACTAGTCAGCTTCATTGTAAAATATATTGTAGATCAACCAATTGAAGCTTGTGTTCCTCAATTCAATATAATTAACTTCACAGAAAATACTCTTAAATCTTGTTTTAAAGCAAAAGACGAGATTATGGGTTTAAGGATATTAGGTCTGAAAAATGAAGAAGAACAAGAAAAGAAAGATTACCGTCGGGAGGGATGACCACGCTGCTAAGGTGGTGGCGTGATTGTTTTCGTCTTGACCAAAGAATCGAAGTTTTCCTTTAGCCCTAAACTAAGATCCACAAGACGCACAGTTGATTGAGAAGCAAAATCGGGAATTCTTGGTTGCATTTGAGAAGAGATGGGCTTTAGGATGGAAATTGAGAAGCAAAATTGGGAGCTATGGTTGCAATTGAGAGCTATGGTTGCAAAATCGGGAGCTATGGTTGCAGTTGAGAGCTATGGTTGCAAAATCGGGAGCTATGGTTACTATGGTTGTAATTCGGGATTTTGGGATTTTGAGAAGATGGATTTTGGGATTTTGGGGATTTTGGGGATGGCATGGATCGAACGTATTCTGGGTCTTGCCTGGGATGGAAATTAACGATCGATTAGTCTTATTTGGTTTCTTTTTTTCTTTTTTTTTTGATATAGTTGGAGGGAATTTTTGGTGGGAAACTAAAATATTGAGACGGACTATATCCGTCTCGAATCCGTCTCGAACAATAAGGAAGGAATTGGAGACTAATATTTGGAGGGAAAATAAAAGTCAGAGACGGACATTTTGGTCTCTAATCCGTTTCAAACATAAATATTTAATTCTTTTTTTAATTATTAATCTGAGACGAGCACAGTTGGTCTCAAATCTGTTTCAAAAACGAGTTTATAATTTTCTAAAAAATACTTACTTTTTGAGACGGTTAAATCTCTCTTTAATCCCATTTCTAAAATTTGAGACGATGCTTGTGGTTTCAGAATCCGTCTCGGTTTTTTACTTCCAAATTATGTCGAGACATAGCAAAATTTCGGTTTCTAAGTCCATCTCAAATTACTAGAATTAGAGACAGAACTTAGTCCGTCTCTAAAAATTGGTTTCAGTTGCCCAGTATTCTAGTAGTGAGTGTTGGTCAGTTGTTAAACAAAGGCTATCAGGTTATCTTTGATGATAGCAAATGCAAAATTGTTGACAAGAAAAATAACTTGAAAGTAACAAAAGGTGAAATGTCTAAAAATAAGGTGTTTCCTCTTGTCATACCAATCGAGGAAAACCTTGCTTTAAGAAGTGAAAATCTAGATATATCCTACTTGTGCCATTTGAGATATGGGCATTTAAATTACAGGGGTATGAAATTGTTGAAAGAAAAAAACATGGTGGTTGGATTGCCTGCTATAGAGAATAATGGAAGAGTTTTTGAAGGTTGTGTCTATGGAAAAATGCATAGACATCCATTTCCAAAAACCTCATGGAGAGCTAAAGCCCCTTTAGAATTGGTGCATTCTGACATATGTGGTCCTATGAGGACTCCATCTCTCAACAATAAGAGATATTTCATTCTCTTTGTTGATGACTATACAAGAATGATGTGGTTGTACTTCTTAAATGAAAAGTCAGAAGCTTTCTCAATTTTTCTTCAATTCAAAGCTCTAGCAGAAAAGCAAAGTGGATGTCAAATGAAAACTTTACGGACAGATCGTGGTGGCCAATTTATATACACACTGTTCATGAATTACTGCAAGGAGAATGAAATTCAAAGGCAGCTCACTGTTAGTAGAAGTCCGCAACAAAACGGTGTGGCGGAAAGAAAGAATCGCACTATCGTAGAGATGGCTCGTAGTATGTTGCAAGAAAAAAGGCTTCCAAATAATCTATATGGGCTGAAGCTATTCATACTTCTATCTATATTCTTAATTGATCCCCTACAAAAGCAGCTCGAAACAAAACTCCATTAATTTGAGGCATGGAATAATAGGAAGCCACTTGTTGATCACTTCAAAGTTTTTGGATGCATTGCTTATGGCATGAAAACATCACACAACATGGACAAGTTTGATAAGAAAGGTGAAAAGTACGTGTTTATTGGCTATAGTGATGAGTCTAAGGGTTTTAGACTGCTTAATCCCAAGATAAATCGACCAGAAGATTCAGAGATGTCATCTTTGATGAAATGGCAGCTTGGGAGTGGAAGGATGATTCTTCTCAAGATCAAAAGTTATACAAATTTAAAGAATCATCATCTTTTCAAGAAGATGCAAATCAAGAAAGCAACCTGCAGCATGAAGTAACAAGAAGTTCCTCTAGAATTCCATCATCAATTCATGATCATTCCGATTCGGAATCACCTCCAAGAAAGGTACGATCATTGCAAGATGTCTATGAATCATGTGAATTTGCTCTTTTTTCATGTGAACCTCACACATTCAAAGAAGCAGCAATTAATAATGTATAGATTAAAGTCATGAAAGAAGAAATCTCTATGATTAAAAAGAACAAAACTTGGGAGCTTATGGATCTGCCAAAAGGTAAGGTTGTCATTAGATTAAAATGGGTTTATAAGACAAAGTAAAATGAAGATGGCTCAATCCAAAAGCAAAAGTTCAGATTAGTTGCGAAAGGCTTCTCACAACAGCCTGACATAGATTTCACCGAGACGTTTGCACCGGTAGCTCGGATGGAAGCAATAGGAACTGTTCTTGCTTTGGCAGCTCAATTGGAGTTGAAAGTGTTTCAACTTGATGTAAAATCTGCCTTTTTAAATGGTGAGCTGAAGGAAGAGGTCTATGTTGAGCAACCTCAAGGTTTCCAAGTAGAAGGAAAAGAAGACAAAGTGTATAGGCTTCGAAAGGCTTTGTATGGCCTAAAGCATGCCCCCCGAGCTTGGAACAACAGGATTGATGGTTATTTCCAGCAAAGTGGATTCAAGATGAGCCCAAGTGAACTTTCACTGTATGTGAAGACAAAAGGTACAGACTTTCTTCTTGTTTGCTTATACGTTGATGATTTGATCTATTTTGGTTCAAATATAAAAATGCTCGAAGATTTTAAGAAAAATATAATGAATGAGTTTAAAATGACTGACTTGGGTCTTATGAGATATTTTCTTGGGATTCAAGTGAAACAAAGCAAAGGGCATATTTTTCTCTCCCAAGAAAATTATGTAGAAGATTTACTTAAGAAATTTCATATGGAAAAATGCAAAGATGTGCCTACGTCTATGGCTTTAAATGAAAAGTTGTAGAAAAATGATGGAGAACCAAGAGTTGATGATAAGCTTCATAGAAACTTGGTTGGTTCTCTGATTTATCTCACCAACACAAGACCTGATATAATGCATTCAGTGAGTGTGATTTCTAGATACATGAATAAGCCAACAAAGTCTCATTATACAGCAGCAAAAAGAATCTTAAGGTATTTACTTGGCCATTTATGTCGAATAGACGGTAACACTTTTTCTATCAAAAATGACCTTGATATGTTTTTCCCAACTGAGTCGGTCACTTTTGTTTTTAATGTTCCAGCGATCCGATTCGCACTACTTCTCTTAGTTGCCTCCTTAGTGACGAAAGGAAATATACCACTTTTTCTTGAAAAGATTTCATTTCCTTCTGCATCGAACCTCAGACGAGCTATAGCAGCTAGAAACATGACTTTTCCAATAAAAATTTTGCTTTTACAGGTACGCAAAGGATCTTCTTCATCAGGAAGAAGATAACAAGTCTTTGATTTTTTTGTCATGTAAAACCATTTCTCATCAATATGAACAACGTTATACATGTCAACAAATGTTGGATCTTGTGGTAATGTATTTCTCTCAAGCATTGATATACAAAACTACAATCTGGTTCTCTTGTTCTCTTCCTTCAAAAATGGTTTGATAGCATTTGAGTGACGTCTAATGTTACCTAACTTGAGATTTCTGAACAACGTTGTTTTACCAACATTCAAAGCACATGATAAAGAATCAAGAGATGTACGACGAGACAAAGGAATTTCTTGAATTCGTTGAAAATCAAGTTGAACTCTTTTGCGAGCATAATTTTTTGTCCTTCTATGAGATACATCAATCACTCCATTATTTGAATTATTCTTTGACTACTTCCAAATGCGTTGAATAGTTCGAATCGATACTCCAAATATTGAAGCAACAATCTTTGTCGTATCTCGTTTTAATTTTCCATCAACAAAGTATAGCAATATAAATTGCTTGACGTTCATTGTTGGTCAAATTCTTATTTTTTTGGTTCCTTGTGAGATGTCTACATTCTGATCACTTGTATCAAAACTTTCCTCACCTATAAAAAAATATATATAAAAGTCATTAAAATAAATAATTGACTAATAATTTTAATTTTAAAAAATAGGCAAAAAAACATGTGCATGAAAATGCAGTAACAATATATGTATAATTTCTATCATGTAGCTGGAGAAAGAGGTAAAGGCCTGAATGACACCAAAATATGTACTAGCTTCTTTAAGTTTAACAGTCTAACTAACATATTATATGGGATCAAATCAAGTTCTGTTTGTGTATAACATATCACGTCTGTGATCATGATCTTGCTGTTCATTTTTTGGGTGGAGTTCAAACATTTTGATTGCTCAAAAATGTTTATTTGAACCTGTGGAAAGTCATTTTCTCATCTTTAATCTGTTGTCCTCTTGGTTACATTGTTTACACTTATATTCCTTATGAGACTGTGATGCCCCCAAAATAGGTATACATCACCCATTCTGAGTCGTCAAATACATGGTACAGAAATAACTACAACTTTATTAATACAATTGTCGTGCAAAATACGATAACACAACTGTGAGTTTAAATACAAATATTGTCTTCTAGACAATATCCACACTCAAATAAGTCCTCATTACAATTATTGATACATTATTTTATAAAAATAGTGAGGACTACTTATAAAACAACTTTCTAGAACCATCATTCCATACCCCGACTAGTACTCGCTTCATTCTCGCCTCCTGAGAAGAAAAATGGAACAAAAAGGAAAAGGGTGAGCTCAACTACCCCAGTAAAGAACATTATGACTAAGATAATATAGAAAAAATTATCGTTAGTCCTCAATAGAGAAAAATCTGATAGAATATAATAGACAACAAGTTTCAGATCAATATTCGTAGCAGAAATAACAATTCATTAGAAGAGTTAAGTAGAGAATGAAATCTACTATCATCTATGAATTTAAAAGTCCATCATCAATATTTTATACCTGTAACATCAATCAATATTCATTTTGAATCAAATATTCATCTTGAATCAAATATCATCTCTTGCACCTATATAAGCCAAAGATATTCATCATCGATTAGTCATATTCATCTCAAAACACATTTCATCTTTTGCACTACTACCAAAGATATTCATCGAAAATCATTCATCTTTGCACTATAGGCCAAAGATATTGGGTTATATCATCATTTAGGGTGAGGATGATGAAAATATTTTAAAGAAAACGAATCCGATGAGACAAAAAAGAACAAATATTGGGATTCGTACTTCCGGTTTATTCATGTTCAAAAACACCTCATAATAGACTATGGTGGAGTAAAATTCAAGAATAATGATCAAAACATGGATACAATTAAAGATAGTAACAAAAATAGACATTTGGGACAAAGAACGAAAATTTAATTTTTCTGTAAATAGTGTCGTATTCGTGAATAGTGTCGTATACGTGAATAGTAACTCCAACACAAAAAGATAGAAATTTTACAATAAAAATTATACTAATATTTCGGCATAATGATATTGAAAGAAAATAATATCATTTATAAAAAAAATTACAACATCCCTTACCTCAAAAGAATAGTTTTTCTAGCTGGAATATCAGATATAACGTTGAAGGTAACTTGCACCGTATAGCAACACTCAAAGTATCAAAATACTCACAAAAATACGCTTGATAATATAGAGAGGGAAAACTTCAGTTTCTGGTGTGATTTTCAATTCTAACCTAAGCACCCTATTTATAGGAAAATGCTTAGAACACTAAAGCAGAAAATTTAATAAAATATTAATATATATTTTTTAAAATTCCTACGCAAACCTCCTTTGATCAAAACATCAGCCACCAAGTGGGTCCCACCTCACCAAAATAAAAAAAAATGTTTTTCTTATTAAAAATATTTATAACTCCAAAAATCAATTATTCCGGAACTTCAATAATTCATAATAAATAGTCCTTTTATCAGAAAAATTTGAATCTTATGTCCATTCCATAGGAAATTCAATTCTCTACAACTTTGTAAGTTTAAGTTTTTCCAAATTCCAAGCTGAAATTGACCGAAATCCACATACGGACGATTTTGCAGGCTATAATCAAATTTCAGTCAAAAATGGGACCCACCAACATGTTTAACATGTTTTTAGCATTTATTGTAACAAAAATACTCTTCATCCTCATTTATTCATATCTCACACATTCATTGTAAAAATATTACCATTATTATATTATTATAATATAATAATATATTTAAATAAATTATTTTATCAGAAAAAGATAAAATATCAATTTTTAACAATTGTCATTTTTCTAAAAATTCCTCCATTTCTATCCACATAAATAAATATTTTCCTTATCGTATAAATTAATAATTAATTATTCACAAATAATATTACAGAATTACAATAATGACAACCAGGTCGTTCCCAAGAAAGAGGGGGTTTTCCAATAAAAATTTCTCCTTACTGGCGCGTAATTAGGTAACCAAACCTCTCTTTAAACAGAACTTCCTTAGACATTGCCAATAATGCTATCTAATAATATTATTCAAATAATATGAATTATTGATCTGATAATGGAAAATACTGTGTAGTGACAATTATTGAAACAATAATAATATAAAATATCAACGTAACAATTATTGAATCAATAAAATATTGAACAGTAATTACTGTAACAATTATTGAGTAGTGTCTTCTTACGTAAGAATCAATAATTGGTGCAATACCGTGTATTACTGTGTTTTAACCACCGGGTATTCCAACAGTGTTAACGGTAACAACTACGCCGTTATTTATAAAAAAACTTATACTTGTCGTTTTCTTCATCCAATCGCTTTTCGTTATGGGGCCCACACAAGGTTGCGCCGTCGTACGAATATTGCCCGACAGTAAGAATATTCCACGACCAAACGAATATTCCCCGACAATAATGAATATTTTATAACCACTTGCTTATTTAAGATATTTGCGCATTTTACCCATAACTAACTACATTAATCAAATCAACCCTTACTATTTCAAAATAATAAATAGAGAATTCAATTTCATTTATAATATGTTGGGGTCTTACAGAGACCTTCTTAATGATATGATGGTTGATAATATGTATTAATGGTACTGAAGAAAGCTCCAATGTTTTTTGCATTTTGATATTTTATTAGCCAAATACAGTTTTATTGTAAGAAAGTAAAATCTAGCTTAATTTACTGATGGTTCACAGAACTTGGATGGTAAAATGTATTGACATTGGCACATAAAAGTACATAGAAAAGCTAGCTACCTCTTCTAGTAAAATTGTTTAAATTTTTCTAGCTTAAGTCCTTGACAATATATGGGTGTGCAAGCTTTGGTAAATGTAGATCAAAGAAAAGCTACAGGAGAAAAGCTACAAAAGTATTCTATTACAGAATATTGGGTAAAGAAAAGCTACAGGAGTACTCTTTTGTTGGTTAGTGGATTGAATTTCTACCATCTTCTTAAGTTTACATAATGCATGTGTATTAGCAATAATTCATATCAATGTATATAACAACTTCATGCAAGGTTCATGCCATATTATATATGTGAGACCCCAGATTTTATGAATAAATATTTAAATTTCTCGAATTTTTTTTTTTTAAATATTAAGGTGTGGATTTGATATAATGTTATAGTTGTGGGTAGTATTTGAAAATTTTACAAAGTACGTAAGTTGTTATATAATATTTGTTTGGTCGGGGAATATTCTTTTTGTCGGGGAATATTCGTACGACGGCATAATCATTGGTGGACCCCACAACGGAAGCACTGTCGTAGTTAAAAAACGACAAAAATATTTTTATGAAAATAACGGCGGAAGTGTTACCATTAAAACTGTTGAACTACCCGGTAGTAAAAAGTACGATGTCTGGCATGGTTGCATAGTAGAATTACACGGTATTGGTTATTGATGCTTACGTAAGAAGTCACTCAGTTATACTCAATTATTGCTACAGTAATTGTTGCATCATATCTTTCATATTATTGATTCGATTATTACAGTATCATCTGCATTATATGTTATATTATTAAATCAATAATTGAGACAACAAAGTTATTCATATTATTAAATTGCAATATTTACAATGTCTAGAAGTTCTTTCAAGGAGAGGTTTGGTCACCTAATTGCGCGCCAATATGGAGAAATCCTTATTGGAAAGCCCCCTCTTTCCTGGGAACAACCTGGTTGTTAAATATTGTGAGTTATGATATTAATGATGGATAAGTTCGTGTTGATTAAAGATGAATTTGATAGTTCCATTGTGTTGAAATTATTTGTGTTAAACATTTATTTCGATAGTAATTGATGTCTGGAGGTTATATTGTTCAATCGGGTATTCGGGACACTTTTCGTGTCAGAGTACTATTCACGAGTTACTATTCATGAGTTATTATTCATGAGTTATTATTTACTATTCACGAGTTACTATTTATGAGTTACTATTCACGAGTTACTATTCATGAGTTACTATTCACTCGGTTACTATTCACTCTAGTATTGTGCATTCGGGTATTTGGGTACAATATTATTTCATGAGGAGATGTGCTAATTTTTCAGACCATTAGTTGAAATTATAATAGTAAATCAATATGGATCGTTGATTTAAAGTCTTAATAGTAACTTTCCCTTTTAGTTTTCCAAGAGTTACTTTGTCTCTTGATGTTCCAAGGGTTAATTACCCTTCGCAAATAATAGTAGTTGTCTCTTCAATATTACCAAGAGTTATTTGCCTCTTCGGTGTTCCAAGGGTTAATTACCCCTTTATAAATAGTAGTTGTCCCTTCAATATTACGAAGAGTCATTTTGACCCTTCGTTAAGACCAAAAGCCACTCTCAGTTTTTCTATAAATAGAAGCTCATTCCTTCATTATTTCTTATGAATTCACTGAAACTCTAGAGAGAGAGAAATTATAGAGAGAAAGAAGAAGAGTTTTCTACTACTTCACTACTTCGATATCCAGTTTCTTTACGGTAAGGGATATTATTTGTTGTACCCGTAAGGGATGTTATTCTTTCTTATTCATGAAGAGAACTTCTGTTATTCCATTCTTTATTATTCTGTTAGAATAACATGTATATGTGGCATACCCTATACATAACCTGTATACGCGGCATAACCTATACTTGGTGAAATCCTTATGTTATTCCATTCTTTATTATTCTGTTAGAATAACTCCGTATCTGTGAGATACCTATACATAACCTCAGATACGTGGCATACAACTATACTTGGTGAAATCCTTATGTTATTCCATTCTTTATTATTCTCGTTGGAATAACTCAGTATCACGTGAGATACCCTAGACATAACTCTCGTATATCACGGCAATACCCTATACTTGGTGAAATCCTTATGTTATTCCATTCTTTATTATTAGGTTGGAATATCATATCTCATGTGTTTTACAGGACTGATTTAATCTTTATTATTACATTGGAAAATCCTCATGCTGTGTGTTTTACATCGACTGGTTCCATTATTTATAATTACTCGTTGGAATAACACATACATGCCAAGTACCGCATGCATGGTGATTTCTTTTGTTATTCCATTCTTTATTATACTCGAGGTTAGTTAAAGTTTTGACTTCTATACTCCATGAAATTAGTGGAATATCCTTGATATTTGCGCTTCATCCAGTATCTTTTCATGGAAATATTCTTCTAAGCATTCTTGAATTTTACTCTACAAAGAAGTATCATGTTGACAATTTAGAAGTTATTAGTTTCTGGATAATTTAATTCGTGAACTTGTTTTATTGAATTCTTATATCATTGTCATCATCCTCATGTTTATATTTTTTGAAAGTCATTTGTGGCCTGTAGTGCATAGATGGACTTGCTATGATTATGACCAGGATTATTCTGGTATAATCATGATCGTAATGTTACAAATGATGTGGTAAAGTCCTCGTTGGCACGTAGTGCATTGATGGACGATTGTTGGCATGACCATGACCATTGATGAATACACGAATATCCTTGCCCGTAGTGCATGGATAATTTGTGGTCGTGACCCTAATGAATATCATTGGTAGTAGTGCGTGGATGATGTGGATTATTTATTGTCGAGTCTCAATTTATAAAAATTGATGAAAACGCTTTTAAATCATAAAAGATAGTAGATTTTATTCTCTACTTGACTCTTTTAATGGATTGCTTGTTCACCGCAGATTAAACTTGATGTCTATTGTATTTTATCGGTTTAACATTGTTGAAGACTAATGATAATTTATTCGCATTATCTTAGTCATAATATTTCTTCTTGGGCTAGTTGAGCTCACCTTTCATTCACCATTCTCTTCAGAAATGAGAATATATTTGAGACGCAGTGGGAGCGGAGTGACGGTCCGGATGATAAGATTAGTAGTCCTCACTATTACATTAAATAGTGTGACAATAAATATAACAAGGATTGAATTTGAGTTTGTATACTGTCTACGAGGACTCCATTGAGAATGAATATTGTCTAGAAGGCAGTATTCTTGTTTAAACTCTTAGATTATGTTTTGTCGTATTTTACACGAAAGTTGTATTATGAAATTGTATTTGAATTTTGTACCATGTATTTGGTGACTCAAGATGGGTGATGAATACCTTATTTTGGGGGCGTCACAATATATCCACATACAAAATAAGATTGTTATTTTAATAAATATCACAAAAATGTGATCTCAAAAACTAAAAAAATTCCAAGTAAAAATGTGATTGTAAAATAATTAAACAACAACAAACCTATATTTGGATCAAACAATGGAAGATCATTTAAATCAATGTAGCCGATAGTGTACGCCAAAATCTCTCCGTTACTTGCCGGAACATTCAAATCTATATTTAAGTTGATTTCATTCACCGAAAATTCTTCAATATTTGCCGGAAAATTCAAATCGAATTCTCATATAATAACCATAATGTATTATTGCTAACTTAAGGCTATTTTTTTTTATCTAAGATGTCATGAACAATATTACACTTTTATAGAATGAAAAAATAGTGGGAAATATAAAAATTAATCAATTCAAAAGTAGAGCCAAGATTTTAAAATTTAAAAATTTAAAAATTTAAAAAAAGAGTGAATTTAAACTCAAAATTTTTTTTTCAGAGAAGGGAGATAAGATGATATGAAAAAGAGAGAAATTAAAGTGACTTGAAGAAAAAAAATCATAGAGAAAAATAAAGGTTTTATGTTGAAGTTACTGATATCAATTATTACTACTCATTAATTATAATAAACAAAAAAAAAAAGAGCAATTTAAACTTTATCTTGACCCACTATTATTTTTCTTAAAAAATAGACTTTGACCTCCAAGGATAGTTATATAAGAACGAGGGATTACTGAATAGAGAGAGGAGCCATTTGACAATTGACTTTACACTGCTTCCTCCTCCGTCATTTCTGACTAGCGACTTTTTATCCGAGCTTAATGGTCATACAAAGTCAACGGAGCTTTCATCCGCCATTTTTACGTTAATTTGATTGACACTAGCTAGGGATTTGATAATTTCAGTGTAGAATAAATGTTGCAGTGCATAAATATTAATATATTGTATGAATATATATTTATAGATGTATGTATATATAATTTATCTAAGATCATTTTGTAAAGTAAATTTGATCTCTACTTAAAAATTAAAACGGGAAAAAATATCTTTACCCCCATTGTGGTTGTAGTGTTTTAAGCAATTAGTCACTGTGTTTTTAAAATATTCAATTAAATTTCAATTGTACTTTTTAAAATGTCCAATCAAGCAATTCCATCCCAATTTTGCTCACGGACGTTAAAAATTGAGGGAAAAACACTTTTACCCCTAATCGCGCTTTTTAAAATATTCAATTAAATTTAACATGTCTTTTTAAAATGTTCAATCAAGCAATTCCGTCCAATTTTGCTCATGGACGTTAAAAATTGGGTCAATTTTCCTATATGGCTTAAAAAATTAAAATACAAATTACGTGTATTTTAATTCAATTCCCTCGTGCATACCCTCGTGCTTATGTTATTTTAATTCTGCATCTTCAAAAAAGATCTAACAAGAATATCTAACCCCAGCATGCTTCAGACCATCATATTTTCAGTATATTGATTTACTAAGAACTCATTTTTGTGGCTAACTTTTACAAATTTTAGAATATTAATATTGGTTAGTTGAAGGACATGTACGTTGCCAATTTAGCCTAATTTATCATATTGATAATTGGGCATAATATGAATAACCTAAAAACTGTGAACAACTTTCACAAGATAATATGAACTTTTTAAAAATCGTTAGACGAATAAGTACCGTCCCAGTGCCATAAGTAAAAATAATGCAATAAAAAGTAAATATATCTACCTGAGCATTGTAGCTTTGAAGACCTACTACTGGAGAAATTATACAAATGTCCATGCAAGCAGAATCAAATGATGACCGTCTATGAACTAAATGGCCAAGAGAATGGTAAGTCAAGAAAGCTGCACGAAAGTTGCCTTCTGGTATCCTATAAACAGGATACCATGCCACTGAGTACCTGAAAGTTGCCTTCCACGACCTCCGCGTCATTTGTATTTTATTTTTTTAAAGCCACGTACGAAAATTGGCTCAATTTTTAAACGTTCGTGAGCAAAATTGGACGGAATTGCTTGATTGAACATTTTTAAAAAATACAGTGGACTAATTGAATATTTTAAAAGCACAATGTCTAATTGCTTAAAACATTACAACCACGGTGGATTAAAGGTGCTTTTTCCCAAATTAAAATTATAGCGATGTAATTAACACGAATAATATGAAAATATATAAATTATTATTAATTTAATTTAAAATTTTGGAGCACCGTGATGATGAGTTAAAGCAGCAAGCGGGAGTTTGATAGTTGTAACTTGCAATGTATTTCATTAACTTGTTAATTATTGCGGAAAATACGAAACTGCTTCTAGGCCTTAAATTCCTCTCAATATTAAGGATTCTATTCTATAATCACGCCTTAAAACAATGTTCAAATTACTAAATAAAAATATATTCGGATTGTCTACCCGTTCCTCCGCTTTAAAAAAGAACATTAATGTATTTAACTTTAGAGGATATCACAAATGAATTAGAGTAATATACATAAATTGGACCAAGACTTAATTAATGGGTTAAGTTTTTTGATCAAGTTAAATTACGCAAACACGACAGACGGACTCTCTACCTTTAAATGTGGACCCTAACACCTAATAATACATGCTTGGGCATAACTTTTTTTAAATATAAAACTTAAATACCAAATTCTTATTAAATAATTTAAGAAAATTTTTATAATTGTATTACTTTATTTAGCTGAATATTCGAAACATTAAAAAAAGAAGATTTAAAAATGAAAAAGGTACATTCACAATGCTCACTTTTGACGTGGGCAATATAGTGAGTGATGTACTTTGTATCCTAAAATTCCATATGTAATGTACGAGGTATCATACCACTCATACAAAATACAGTCGTATACTGTTATTTGTGAAGCCTGTTTCGATTTTACTTTATAAGAAAAAGTATTTAAGATTGGTAGATATATACCCTCGTTGAATTTTAAAAAAAAAAAAAAACAACGGTGTACTAGTATTATCTCATGACTGCCTTCCTATGGTATTAACCTTTTAAAAGCTTCATGATACAAATCTCACACTATATACTGTTAACTAAACCAAATTAATTCTAGATTATTCATGAATTAATCAAGTACATTAATAGGTAATATGCATGAATGTATTTGTAATGTCTTGGAACATGTAATGGTTAGATTCATGTACTTAAATTTGGTTATGTAGTAATTATTATGGTGGTTCTAGAAGTGTTCTAGGAATTCTATACTTGGATCATTTTAAGTAAGTGAAATCAAAGTAGTGTTCTCCAAAATTATAGTATTTCACTTCCTCCCTAAATTATACACTCTTCGATTTATCCAACATATACAAGCAACTTGGATTTTATGTTTTTCTTTTATTTATCAGGTTTTTTGTGAATTGGATAAGACCTCCGTGTGTAACATTAAGATCATAAACTTGTTGACCTGCCTGCCTAGAAACAGCAAGGAAATATACAGTACGTACGTAGTTTTACTCTTAAAATCAATTATCAACATTACAATGATCCTTTCTTTCACTAGAATCCCCTTCAGCAAGACAATGATCCACATAGGCATCATCACCGTCTTCAGATGTTGAGCTCGTGTCTGTTTCACATTCTTCAGCAACCGAGTCTGAATCATGACTTCTATTTGATGGGGTCAAGTCTTCTTTCTTCACAACGTTGAACACAATCCCATTATGAATCCTTTCAGGCTGCAAAAGGTCACCTTTACCCACCAAAATGCTCCAACTGCTCGCCGCAACTCTGTTTTGGATATCCCTTTGATCAAATTCTGTTTCTGATCTTCTATCTGGAGTCATTACCCTTAAGCTTTGATAATATGGATCCCTTGCTGCCATTTGAATCACGCTGTTGGGGTAAACCATTATTCCTTTGTTCATTCTGGAATCCATGTCCAAGTTTTGGACAAAGTCGATAAACTTATCCGCCGAAGTTGTCCTCATCAAGGGACCTCCAGACCTTGTCCAAGAATTGAGATCAACATCTCAGATTCACCGTCACTACCTTCGTGTATGTTACGGTGGGTCCGCCAATTCCGGCCGGAGGGTCCTGTGGATCCGCTAACACCGCCTTGGTGGAGCGAGGAAGTAACATCTGCAAGAAAGTCTTCTTCAAGGGAGCCTGTTGAGTTCTCCCGTGCAATGCAGTTCCAAGAAGGAATCCTTTTGGAAGCATTGAATCTAACTGCGCTGGGTAAGCCATGAGAAGCAGCAGCTGCTCTCTCAGCCCTCCTCTTTAGTCGACGCATGTGATTGAGTATTTTAACACACTCATCAAGCACTAGCTCAATCCCGCAGTTGGCTTTTATGGCTGAGAGCTTCTCCCAAGTGCATCTCCTGCCTTGGCTGGCTGCTTTGTGAAGCTCCGTATGAGATGGGTTCTGTATAATTTTTGAGTACTATAACAAAAAATACCAAGGAATTTGTTACTCAAACCACAATAAAAATGATCCAAATTTAAGTACCAAAACATGGAGATACTACAATATGATCAAAACTTGAGAAGTCTTTCATTTGACCCCTAAGTCTTCAGATAACAAGCGCCTGGTATCAAAAATTGTAATTTCATACAAACCTGAGCTAGAGTGGCAGGCATTACAACAGTGACATCACCCTCCCAGTCTTGGGCAAACAGCCTGGCAAGTCCTCCTAAGGGAAAACCAAGCTCTAGTATCTGGTTGCATCTATGTTTCACCTCCATCTCAACTAGATGGACGAGCTGCATGGATTAAGTATTAACGAGATCAATTCTCATCTGTGTTTACACTCACCCACTTATGGTTGTGCTCTTTTTAGTGAGAGATGGAAGCTCATTTAGTAGTATTGTTATATATATATATATATATATATATATATATATATATATATAGAGATCAAGAAGATTCTTTCTAAAGATTCTCTAATAAATAGCATTCTTTTATTAAAACTACGTCGTTTTGGAGTCTTTTAAAAGAGAGTGGTTCTACTTATTTTTTTTTATTTACAAAAATGCCACCACGGTCACTCCAAAACGACGTAATTTTAATAAAAGAATGCTATTTAAGGAGGAATGCTTTTTAAGAAGAATGCTCTTGATCCTTGCTCTCTCTCTCTATATATATATATACACACACACACGGAGAGAATCAAGTGCATACCCCTTTATTTAACATACCTATTACTCACTACTTTTAGCGACGGACTGGACGACGATTCGGTCTGTCGCGTATATTAGAAAACCATCGTCTTATCTTTTAGCGACGCATCGAACCGTCGCCATAACATATAAACCGTTTATCTGTTCTATAGCGACGGACTAAACCGTCGCTCGATCCGTCGCTAAAGGTGTTGAGCAGGATATGTAAAATAAAGGGATATGCACCAGAAACGGACTGTATATAATTATATATATATATATATATAAGAGTATAGGGAAATTTTTTTTAAAAAAAAATTTTTGGAGGTTAGGAAGGGAGGAAAGAGGATGAAGACGGAGGGAGGGAGGAAAGAGGATGAAGAGGGAGGGAGGGAGGGAGGGAGGGAGGGAGGGTCGATATAGTAGTGCAAACTGTTCCAGATTACCCTCTAGCAATAACTTCATCAAGCCAAGGGGAAAAGAACTCCATTTATACCACTGTTATAATGTATAATGGTTAACTGGAGTTACAACTCATTAGGTCAAAAGAAAATAGATATATTCATTTGATAGGTAAATTTGGCCGCAATTATGGGGATTGGAACCAGCAAGAAGTAAACCAATATATATAGTTTAAGTATTACCCTTTTGGATTTAATATATTACTTCATTAGTTGCAATAGGAGAACACAAGTGCAAAACAGATATCATAAAAGTAGGATTTAATAGTCGAGAAATATGTGCTGGATTTGCTAATTACAGCTTGCAACCCTTGTTTAAGCTACAGTAGATCATCAGAAGTTCAGAAACATCTATATAATAAAACAGAATCCATTTTGAATCTTTCATTTGACAAAGTACAAGAACGGTTCAGATTCATTCTAACTTAATTCTTCCAACTTAATCTAAAGGCTCATATTTCTTCCCGCCCAAATCAAATTCACTCATACACCATACTCTCTCTTATGTTCACACACAAAATCTCTCTCTCTCCTCTCTTCTTCACACATACAAACAAATAATAATAATAATAATAATAATAATAATAATAAATATTATTATAATAGTACTAATAATAATAATTATTATTATTATAATAAAAATAATTATAATATCTATATAATAAAATAGAAACCATTTTGAATATTTCATTTGATAAACCACAATATTTCATTTGATAAACCACAAGAACGGTTTAGATTTCATCTCAATTCTTCCAACTTAATCTAAAGGCTCACATTTCATTTCACACTAAAAATTCCCACCCAAATCAAATAAAAATAATAATAACAATAATTATAATAATTATAATAATAATTATAATAATAGTAGTAGTAGTAGTAGTAGTAATAATAATAATAATAATAATAATATTAATAATAATAATTATTATAATTATAATTATAATTATAATAGTACTAATAATAATAAATCTATATAATAAAACAGAATCCATTTGACAAAGCAGGACGGTTCAGATTCATTCTAACTTAATTCTTCCAACTTAATCTAAAAGCTCATATTTCTTCCCGGCCTAATCAAATTCACCCATACACTATACTCTCTCTCATGTTCACACACAAAATCTTTCTCTATCCTCTCTTCTTCACACACACAAACAAATAATAATAATAATAATAATAATAATAATAATAATAGTACTAATAATAATAATTGTAATAATAATAATTATTATTATTATAATTGTACTAATAATAATAATAATTATTATTATAATTATAATAAAAATAATTATAATATCTATATAATAAAATAGAAACCATTTTGAATATTTCATTTGACAAACCATAAGAACGGTTCAGATTTCATCTCAATTCTTCCAACTTAATCTAAAGGCTCACATTTCATCTCACACTAAAAAAATAATAATAATTATCATAATAATAGTAGTAATAATAACAATTGTTATTATGGTGGTGTGGTGAATTATAAAAATTGTTATTGATGATTTTTAAGTTTTGTAAACAGGTTTAGATTTTTTTGCATATCTATTTATAAAGAAAAATTAATTATTGTGGAGGTTTGGTGAATTATGATAATTGTTATGTCTGATTGTAAGTTATTTTAGGTTGCAAAAAGTCTATAGGTAATGTAGTATTTTTCGAATTTTAATCTAATTTTTTGTTACGTCGTGCCTTTAGGCACGGGCAATTACTAGTAATAATAATAATTATAATAGTACTAATAATAATCTATATAATAAAACAGAATCCATTTTGAATCTTTCATTTGCCAAAGCACAAGAACGGTTCAGATTCATTCTAACTTAATTCTTCCAACTTAATCTAAAGGCTCATATTTCTTCCCGCCCAAATCAAATTCACTCATACATCATACTCTCTCTCATGTTCACACACAAAATCTTTCTCTCTCCTCTCTTCTTCACACATACAAACAAATAATAATAATAATAATAATACTAATAATAATAATAATAGTAATAATAATAAATATTATTATAATAGTACTAATAATAATAATTATTATTATTATAATAAAAATAATTATAATATCTATATAATAAAATAGAAACCATTTTGAATATTTCATTTGATAAACCACAAGAACGGTTTAAATTTCATCTCAATTCTTCCAACTTAATCTAAAGGCTCACATTTCATCTCACACTAAAAATTCCCACCCAAATCAAATAAAAATAATAATAACAATAATTATAATAATTATAATAATAATTATAATAATAGTAGTAGTAGTAGTAGTAGTAATAATAATAATAATAATAATAATAATAATAATAATAATAATAATATTAATATTAATATTAATAATAATAATAATAATTATAAGTATAATAGCACTAATAATAATAAATCTATATAATAAAACAGAACCCATTTGACAAAGCAGAAGGACGGTTCAGATTCATTCTAACTTAATTCTTCCAACTTAATCTAAAAGCTCATATTTCTTCCCGGCCTAATCAAATTCACCCATACACTATACT